>CM050214.1:13072706-13275206 GCA_027475355.1 Coilia nasus
GCCATAGTGTGCTAGTTGGCAACACTAGATTACAGCAACTATGCTAAGCTAAGGTCAGTGCTGCCAGATTCGGACAATGGCTGGGTCTGCTAGAAAACGCTTCTGCCCACTTATACAACTCTAGGGACTGCAGGGACAGACTCAATTTCATCTGGGGGTGGCGTGTTCCTTTAAAAACTCTATGAGATGACAACTTCAGGTGTACTATGGAAGCCACTTGCCTGCCTGAGAGCCACCTCTGGTCTTCCTTTCTTACTTTTCTGTTGTTTAGAAGAAAAATAATGTTGTTAATAACAAAGGACGGCATACAGGATGATCCTTTCACCTCACCACTCACCCAAAGGACATGCTCTGAATGATGTCTGGATGTTGTGTGCTAGCCGTCCAGGTACATCTGATGACAGACAAGGATCTTAACAGCAAGTTAAAAGGGGAATGTTGGGTGGGGGTGGAGGGGTGTGTGTGTGTGTGTGTGTGTGTGTGTGTGTGTGTGTGTGTGTGTGTGTGTGTGTGTGTGTGTGTGTGTGTGTGTGTGTGTGTTGTGTGTGTACTGGGGGGTGAGCACAGACACAAGAGTAATGCAGAACTGTAGCAGGCATGACGTCATGGTGTTTGTGGTTTTTGTATTATTTATCTTAACTTTTAACAAGACGTAATGTAATATAATGGTATTGGGGTAATTATATTCACTTTAAAATAAATACATTGAATAGTATATATATATATATATATGTATGCACACATAGGTCAAAAAGTCTGCAAAATCTGTCTCAATGTAAAATCTGAGCTGCCAAATGATCTTTACCAGAAGCCAAAATTCCCATCATTTATGAAGTATTTATGTAGCTAAACATGACACCCAGGGCTACATGTAAGTGCACATTTTCACAAAACACTGAGTATTTTACTTATATTATGCCTGATTAGCTTTTTTGGCCCAGAATTGCAAGGCATACTGAGATCTGTGACAAGGTGGGTCCTGTAAATATGACAACATAGTAAAATTTGAACATGAGCATTTGCAAAATTTGAACATGAGCTTCAGTGGTGAGTCATGGTAATTAATAGTGCCACTATTAATTGAGGAGTTATGGAGCCCAAAGCTCCACAGTCAAAATGGTGATGATATCTTCACTCAAACCTTCTCACTGATTTTGATACATTGGGTCATTTTTTCTGAAAAGCAATGTGTATGACTGTGAAATTATTATTATACCACAAGCATTGCTAATTACCAAATAGCTATAAGAAAACATCCAGAAAATGTCCACCTCGCTGTCATAAAGATCATGATTTGTGTGTCAAAGACTTAATTCTGTGTCCTTAACCAGGTCATATTACTTGGGGTTGGGTTAGGAGTTCATGTGACAGTTGTGACAAACATGTGTGCAGACTAATGCTAGGTGTAATGGAGTGGCATCATTGGGGTTGACAGTGTGCTGTGACTGCCATTCCAATGCCATGCTTGGTACAGGTGGGGTGGCTCCCGCTGGCTTGCTGTGAGGCCATTGGAGGCACACCTGCTGTACTGTGTGAGCCATATGAGGGAACCCCAGGTTAGGTTAACCCCGGTGCAAGCGACCCCGGTCAAGCGTGAAACATGAGTATGTGGGGGATAAGTATGGTGGGACATGAGTGAGGGACACCTCAGTGTGTGTGAAGTGCATGGGTGGGGGGCTTATCACCCCCTTCGCCATTCTAGGATATAAGCCACAATGAGTCACAGTAATTCTGTGAAGTTACTGTTGCGTTTGTGATCAAAACAATTACCTAAGACCTTATGTCTTTCTTGAAATAATATTGTTATATTAATAACTTTGTTCAATAATAACTGTTATATTAATAAAAAAAAACTGTTGTCAAAAAACAATGGTGTCTTTAGACTGGCTGACGTGTATGTTAGAGCTGTCAATTAACCCTGTTGTCAATTTATCAATTAAGTGTTAACTAACCAGTCATGACTAGACCCCAACCTCAGTCCTCCACCCATTTATGTTTCCCATTTTAAGTTTTAAGTGCCAACAGATATTTGTCTTTTTATTAGAATTCAACAAGCAATATGAATACACGTGCCAACAGATTTATGGTTAACAGATAGTTGGCAGTGGCCTACCCACCTAATATTTAATAGATTGTAGAGACCAGACCAAAACAGGGAGGATGAGACATAATCCCCACCAGATCGTCCTAGCATTAGAACGACACCATGAAGATGACATGATCTAAATCTCGTTCCAGAGTGAAGCTCAGCAGTGTGTCTAACACAGACACACAGCACAGGAATGTACAATCTGGAGTCATGGCTTTGCTCCCGTGCAAGCGGAGGGGCGTTTGAGAAGCGGAGAAGCGTTTGTCTGGTGCAGCCACACACCATTTGCCATGGCAGAGAACAGTGTGTGTGTGGAAAAAACCCCACAGTCTTTTCCACACATCAACACAGTTCCCAGATGGTTCATGCTTTCTGTTATGAAACACGACAGAGTGTCCTCATAGGGCTGTTAGCTGTTTTGAATAATGGTGGTAAATTGCTTTTTTTGAACCGTTTTTTGCAAAATGCTTCCCAACCCTTTGGCCATTTTGCTGATTTCTGTTACCGTCATTATGTAATGTTTAAAGATTTTCATGACCCATGTTGTGTTTTACAGAATGAGTTCAGTCTAATGAATACTAAAACAGGAAGTAGTAAGCTCATTTATGTACATATATCATTATGTTGAATGGTTTAAAATTATTCTAGATATCTAGATACTCATGTGTTCTTGCTCACCCCGCACTGTTAGTTTTGCACACACACACACATACACAAACACACACACACACACACACACACACACACACACACACACACACACACACACACACACACACACACACACACACACACACAATGATGCGGTGGAAGAAATTGTTTTGCTGATAATGTAGCTCTCAAAATGAGACCGTAATTGCTTTTGACTGTAACTCCCATCTGGGGCTAACATCGCTGAAATGATGACACTGATCAGCCTATGGCTAGCTGCCATACCTGAGGTTGTGCTCATCACTCTGCCTTTACACTGACCAAACATTCCTCGTAGAACAACCTTAAAGTGTTTTCAGTGGAACACATTAATGCCACTCACTGTTTGATTCCATTCAACAGTTCTCCGTAAGTTGCCAGGTCTTTTGTTATGTAGTGTGCTGTGCATCGGGGTGAGATTGTGTGAAATAAGCCCTGGTGGCGGAAGCAAGACAGCAGGCCAGCACCCCACGGTGGTGTTAAAAGCTATGTTGCTAGGTGACCATGTCAGAGCCAGAGAGTGGCCATGTTGTTGAGGTGTGAAAAGGCCTTTAGATGTGTATGTGTGTGTGTGTGTGTGTGTGTGTGTGTGTGTGTGTGTGTGTGCGTGTGTGCGTGTGCGTGTGCGTGTGTGTGCTAGTGAGAGACATAGAGAGAGAGAGGGAGAGAGAGAGCAGGAGGATAGAGCCATAAAATATATTCATACATAAATATTCATATTAATTCAAATCTCTGTGGAGATGCACTATTGCTACACTTAACCTTCTGGGCAATGTTATTATCACATAACAAACAGGACAACAGGTCAATAATTTATAGGTTAATGTCGTGCGATATCAGAAACTCGATAAGCATAACAGTCACCTCAAATGACAGGGAATATGCTTTTGCTAAATAACACAAAGGGCTAGGTATATACCATGCTTTCAAACCAGACAGTGATTTTGAGATAACACAAAATGTGTTTCACAATAAATGGCTTCAAACAATCCGGTAGTTTCGACCTCTATCAAACTGCACGTCTATCTTGTACACTGTAACATTGTGTGTCTGTTTTCCTAGATGTTGTTTTGAATTTGTTGTGGTGCTTTAGGTTCAGACAGTGTCTGGCACAGCCTCCTGCTTTGAGGTTTAAACGAAAGCTTTGACTCGTGTCATGTCACGTCGTGTGTCAAAAAGTACCTTGAGGTTGATGGTGAGTGGTCATGTGACATCTGTGACTTGTTTGTTCTTAAAAGTGCTGTCTTTTCTACAAAGACATGCCGTTGCAAGAGTGTTGGTGGTTATTTTGTACACAGACCTTAACAAAAGGTTGAAAGGAGAGCTCTTTGGTCAGAAATGTTCTGGATGCAAATGCATCAAAATCTAATATCAATCTATTATTCAACCAATCAACTAATCAATTAATCACTGTGCGGTCAGGAAATGATTCATTTCTTTTGTCTGTAAAAGCTTTTTTGCCCCATTCTTTTTGTTCCACTCCTCCAGTCCACAAATAAAGCCAATAAGGATGTTTGCTACATCAGTCTAATGTGAGTTAAAGATGTGGAGTCCTTGTCTGTTTCTCAGCTTGTGGGTGTTTCGCTCGCCACAAGAACATTGGCACTTTTATCACTCTTAAAGCCATCTCAGTCGAAACTGTGCTCCTTCATGGTTCCCTAATGGTGGAACAAGCTTACAGTTGGTACAAGAGCAGGGTCATTCTTGTGGGTTTTCAAGAAGCTCTTAAAAACCCCTCTGTTCCAGGAACACCTTTCATCCCAACCAAATTTAGGACACTAACCACCTAACCAAACACCTACATGTATTCTTTCTCTGCCCTTACCCTGTAATCTCCTAGGTTACCTGAGCCTGATTGCCCCCCTCCACTGTAAGTCGCTTTGGATAAAAGCCTCTGTTGAGTGTAATGTAAGGCAATGTAAAAGCTAGTAGCTAGAAAGTTCACCTCCACTCTTTTGACCCTGTTACACTGCTTACTTCGCCATATTTATGCCTAATGTGAAGACAGAGTTGTGATTGCAGATTATACAGTACATTTTAAGTTCAAGAAGACAATTTGTCCCCCTTATTAGACCAAACTTTTCCAACAAAACAGCATATGTCAATGCTTGTTATTATTTATATGAAAAGTGGGTTTGCAGCTGTTGATTATATTGATAGTCCAGGAGACCGCATTCTGTAATAGTCGCTTTGCTACTCTGTGAATAGAAGTTCATGACCGTTAGGTTATGGTGCAAATCTGTGTCAGTTTTCCCCTCTTCTGCATAAATTATTCAAACTGTTTCCCCACATCAGTCAGAACAAGCCTTACAATGTTGAACTGAATGTGCAGCAAATTATACCGCTGTGAGATTATGTTTTTGGGGTTGTGGTTGCACCCGCCTTCATCACTGTTTCCTGTTAGTGTGGTGAAACTGTCTGTGTCTCTGTGACCTTATAAGCACGTCTGCAGTAATCTGCCTGTTTGGGGAGTTCTGGGTTTTGTGTTGCAGATTTCGGCTAACCAGCCATATATGTGCTCTCACACACACAACACATCAGACTCTCAGGGGCCATCATGACTCCATTGTGGCCCCACAATGCAGCCCTAATGGACTCATGCTTCGGCTCTGTTAATCTCATTGACTGCAAACATGATGGATAGCATGGCTCCTTTCCCATTCCATTTAGTAGAAATAAAGAAAAACACTCCCTCACCACCTTGTTAAATATGGAGCCAGAGTTTGCATAGTAAGCCCTCTCCTGAGCCAGAGTTTGGGCAGCAAACAAATATAGATAGATTGGATGGCATTTAGTAAAATTCCTGCCATTTTTGACTTCCTTTTGATGGCCACTTAGTCTCAGTGTACACTGCACAATGTTTTGACAGTCACTGGTTTATCTCTAGGATGTACAGCAGTTCCTGACAGTAGGCTATTATTTGTGCCTGAGTATACAAGTAAAGGTATCTTAGTGCACACTAACATGACATTAATGCACTTCACTTCAACTTGCCCAAGGGAAGATTTAATTCTTATGTCACTAAATGTTACGATTGGTTGGTTAGTACTGTAGCACTGGACAAAGCCACGAGTGAAGCAGACAGAACAGTTAACTACTAGCACTGAAGGAGCCAACTGGATGTTCAGTAATTCAGTTGCAAATGCCAGAGGGCATCTGGGCACACTTCTGTTCATGGCATCAGTACTGCAGAACACTGCTGTCCTTGTTTGGCATTAGATATAGATTGCATATGCGTTTACTTTTCTAGCCTGTACTGATGTACCATGTTCCCCTAAAGGGCATTCTGGTCAATCTCGATTTAGATCTAATCTGTAGAGTGTTTTTATTTAAAGGTGTACTTCCATGAGAAACCGTTTAGTACTTGCTCTTTTGAAATATGATAGGTCACCCCGAGTTGCATATGCATGCTGCATATCAAAATGTTTTTCTACCCCCATTTTCTATATCAGTCAAAAGAAGACAATAGGCGGAAAAACGACCCAATGCGAAAAGGGCTTGCAGCGTGACGTAGACGTGCAAATGCATATAAGAGAAACTGACCGAATGGGCTTTAAATGATGTTAGCTTGTGCCTGACTCGCATAAGATTAGCAGGCTAGTTGAATGACTGAACTGCATTTAGCCGGGCACTTGCACTGTTTTGTCAAGCAAATATTACCATTCTGAAACGTTCATTGACAAACGGTCAGGAAGCGACTGTGCTTGTGCCATCTCTCCTTCCTCTTCGGATTCAGGATCAAACACATACGGCTGTATCTCCGAAGACATTCTGTGTGCAGTTTTAGCGCTGTCAAGTTGACTTTTCCCCTTTACCTACTCTGCTATCAAGTTGACTGTGGGGCAAAGGAAGCTGCAGGGAGTGTGTCACGCCTCTGGTGAAATCATGTCGTTCTCCCGCCCATTTTTTTCATGAAAACCAGTGCACTGGGCAATTATTAATACTAGAGAACACCGCAAAATGAATGAAAACACGATGGAAGTACACCTTTAAGAATAGAGAAAGAATATTTAAGAATAGGGGGCACAGAGAAGGTCGATGTAACACCCACAGCAGGTGGTGTTGTGGCCTTTCTGACCCACCAGTCTTTGTGTGTGCCAGCCTGTGCTTTTTGTGCATCTCAGAGACATGTCATAGTGCCACAACCCCATACTAATAGGGGATCCACTTTGGATAATGTAGTTTTCAACTTATTTTCCATTTATAACCTACGTCATTGCTTTAAGATCTGTATAACAGACATCCAGCCACACAGCCAAGCTTGCAGCTAAAGATGTCTAGACAGGACAGGTAGGCCTGCTAACTGTGTCATTTCTCGTCTACTGTTTTGGCTGCGGCGCCTGGTAACTGTGGTTCTGCAGGATCGTACCCACGGGATAAACAAAACCCAAACCCCTTTCTTCTCTCTCTCTCTCCTTCCCTCTCTCTCTCTCTCTCTCTGTCTGTCTCTCTCTCTCTGTCTCTCTCTCCCTATCTTTCTCTCTCTCTCTCTCTGCCTTTGGTGTGCATCTGATCAGAGAATCATGCCTGTGGATGAAAGGCAATCTTGTGTTGGCATGAGTCCACTTTTGAGAGCTGTGGCAGTCTGATTTTTGTGCAAAGGAAGAAATGCTCCTGCTGGTGGCACTTTATGATTGCAGTCCCCCTCCTAAGTCTCCTGGCCTGTTATCAAAAGTCAAACCACTTGTAGAGAAACCACCAGAATGAAGTCACTGAAGGACTGGATCAATGGAAATTCATTCTTTGGCTTTTTCCTTTTCCTTTTTAATGTTTGAGGACTGCATGTTTCCAGTCTTTGTCAAAAATACAGATCTTGCACACTGAACACAAAAGCAGATAGGTGTAGAACATATCATAACAGTTTAATTACCAACAGCTTTGCTATTTTTATAAATCTATAATCAGAGATTTCTCTAATACTATACGATGTCTACACTGTCCTCAATCCACACAATAGTTGCCCAATACACCCAGATAATTTTAACATATTAGTGAAACAAAACCTGCTTTTTAAAAACAGACTGCCTCATGCCAGTTAATATAGCTTCAGCCAGGACACTGATAGGTCTCTGCTCTCCTCCTGCCTTTCCTCTGCTGTGTCTCATGTGCTGATGCTGTGCATCATGTCATCTAGATAATCATCCCTGCATTGCACTGAACCACGCAGCGTGGCCTATAGGCTGGGCAGATGGGCGCATAAACATGGCCGCCCCATTCCCCCCCCCTCCTCCTCCCCCCACCCCCCCAAGCAGAAAGACCTGGAAAACCACACACCAGACTCCCCGCCCCCTCTGTCTGCAGCTCCACTTCCGGGCTGGTAAATGGACATGTTGGATGCAGGCCATGTGAATCACTCCTGGGTTTAGACAGCAAGGTGTGAAGTAATGTTCTGATATTGTGCTACAGCTAATATTTTTTTGCTAGCGTGGAGGAAAGGCGCGAGGCTGTGGTGTGAGCGGACAGACCGTGTATGCAGAGTAAGCAGTTAGCAGCATGAGAAGGAGGCAGAGCGCACTCAGAGCACAGTGCTGGGGAGCAGGAGAGAGAGAGAGAGAGAGAGGGAGGGAGGGAGGGAGAGAGAGATAGGTAGAAAGAGAGGGGGAGAAAGAAGCACTAAAGGGGAAAAAGCCAACTCATTGAACCACCGTAGCTTGCAACCATGCTGTTATAATTGCATTACACTGCATATATTTTAAGTGAACACTTCCCTTTTATAGAATAGATACATCAGCTTTTAGAGAATCTGCCTTGTAAAGTGCTACGTTTTGTTTTTTATTTGTTTTTGTTTGTGTTATAGTCTTATAATATAATATTATATTATAATAATAACAATATAGTATAAGTATTATCAAATATAACTATTATAAATGATATTGTTTTCTCATATGTTTTTATCTTAAATAATATTTTTACTTATCATTTTAATGTTGGTATGGTATACTATGCTATAATGGTTAACACTCTCAAGTCACAATCATGTATGAGACAGTTTGCTTTGTTGTTTTATATTGGCTTAACTACAAATCGGCCCATTTCATACTCCAGTCCCACTATTACCCACTGTTACACTCTTACACCACTCTTGCAGTGGTTCCAGGTTCAGGTGATTGCTCATCTTTGCCAGGGTTTCACTGAGAACCATTTAGATAGCCTTTCCTTTGCTGTGTTAACAATGGATGTTTCTTTTCAGCTTCTTTTATTGTCCATGCCCAACGTTTCCTCGAAATGGCCATTGTCATCGGATGCAGCCTTGAGAAAGACCATTTCTCAGAAATGTCGGGTATGGACAATAAAGGAAGTTAAAAAGAAGCAAAACGGATTGTGTGGCTACTTTCCTTGAAAGAATTAACAATGGATGTTAACAATGTACTTTTTTGACACCCAGCTGTTCTTGATATCATAATTAGCTGCTCAACTATGTGTTCTCTCTCATTCGTTTTATTTCTAAGAGTCTGCAGTGAAACACCTGACTACGCTTCCTTTAACTTTCAGTTCATTCATGTCTGTTCTTCTGTGGTTCATACAGCTGTCACCCCTCAGTCTGAGTGCATTGGTAGATGAGATGGGGCCATCTGTTGCCTTATCTGGGAAGCACGTATCTCTAAAGTAGACCTCAGCCCAGCAGTGTCACGCCCAATTACCTCCTGACTGACTGAGAGGGGACCTTAGCTCAGGAAATGGCCTTTTTAGTCAGCAACTTTCTGCAGCGACTAAAGTGCTTTAAGTGCTGAGATTTTAAGGGATTACAGTAGCAGACCTTAGTCTGCATATGGGCTATTTCCCCACAGTATCATCCACGTCCAGATTTGCATTGTTAGATGCAGTGCTCTGACAGTGTAGGAAGAAACAACTCATGAGAAGGAAAAAGTTTAAGGTCATGACTGCATGTCTTTTTAGTCCACAGTGCTTTACTATTATTTACTAGTGCATTTGAGCATACCTTCGAAATTAGCAGCCATTGTTCTTATTTGAACCCCCCTGGTGTGTGCATGTGTGTGTGTGGCCAATCTGTGTGTGTATATGTGTGCTTATGCATACATAAGGGTGTGCTTGTCTTTACACATGTGTGTGTGCATGCACCTATTGGCTTGTGGAACAGCCTGTCCGTCTCTGTCTGTCCCCCAGATGACCCAGGCAGTGTTACATCATCTTACTCTGCCTCTGTGACACTGAAAGTCTGCTCACTCTGCGGCCATCTTGGTGAGCTATTTCAAGTTAACAAGACCAGAGACCTATGCAAATGAATGGGAACAGACCCCTATTTGCACTTTCTGATGACTGTGGGACATAACAAATACATGGTTGAAATCACTACAAAAACCTGATTGATATGCCGGAAATGTTTGCCATTTTTGTATCAAAATAAACTTTTTAAAATCCTTTTTCCCCACAGCACGCAGTGCTTGACCACACAAAGAGCGGCACAGCGTAGCATGATACAGCAAAGTATTTTGCTAAATATCAACACTGTTTGTACAGTTCCACAGATAATTGGCTTTTGCCAGTGGATGAGGTGGAATATGTGCAGACAGCCACCATCTTGCCGTCACAGAGTTTCCCCACACATTTCTATGGACGATTTATTATGTTCTTTGTGTTTTCCTCTTAAGGCAGAGTTTTGGTTGCTTTCAGAATTTTTTTCTCCATTTTCAAAGTTTAGAGGTCATGTTTTCTCAGTGGATTTCCCCCTACATCTTCAGGGTACAAATGAAGTGCAGTGTGTGTTTGTAATGTTTGTGCATTTCTCACAAAACTTCCTGATTCTGAGGACGCTGGGCTGGTGTCTTTAAAGTTGCAAGGCAGGTTTTGAGCCAAGTGAAGAGGGGGCAGGGAGCACCACCATTTTTTGCCAAAACAGGTCATTAACACTTTAAGAGACATTAATTATAACTATTATAACTATTATAACTTTGTTGCTACCAGAATGGCGGTGACCAAGTTGTAATGTGTCATTGTAATGTTGTAGTTACTTTTTTTTGTCTGAGTCATTCCACCAGCAGTATGCTAAAAACTAAGGGGCTACACCATCACAACATTTTTTATTCTGTTTTATTCCATCAGAAATGTTGCGCAGGGAAGCTTTAAAACATCTCTAACTCTACCTCTAGAGTCTGTCAGTGTCTCTAGCTGTAGCTACTGCTGCTGCTGCTGTTGGCAGAGCGATGTGCACTCAGGACCTGCGGCACACCCGCCCAAATCCCCTGATCGCCTCTCGGCAAAATCTGCCCTTGTGATGCTCGCTGAGGCGCCCTAAGCCACTTAGGCCCTAATCTCAGGCTTGGGGCTGGAGCGGAGGCCCCCAGGGGGGCCCGGCTGCTGGCGCCACATGCCTCGCCGGAGGTGGCACCGTAAGTCTCCCGTGTGCCAGCCTGCCCTGTGGCCTCGGCAGGAGCCGTGTGAGGTGCGTGGCCCTCGGCTCGGTGTCTATTTGTGGACCGCTGGTTTGGGTTGAGGTGTCACCAGAGACAACCCTTAACGGTCAGATTAAGACCCAAATGTGATACCTTTTTTCGTTGTCTACATGTCTGTTGCTGTTTCTCTGTTGTTCTGTGTTCTGCATACATTTCCTCACTTAGTATCTGTACTGACATTATGTGTGACAGATTAACATTTCTCATCCCTATTTTGACTCTTTATGTGAACAGTAAAACACGGCTTGACAGTAATGTTATAGGCCATTAGATTAATTACAGTAGGGATGGAGTGGTCATTGCTATGGTTAGACATCCAGATGCGGGATTAGAGGTTGGCTTGGACAGTGCACTCCACATCGCATCACATCAGCATCTCATTAAAATAACGCATATGACATCTGCCTCTGTTTTGCTCAGACACACACGTGTGTATAGACTGCAATGTGTGACCTTAAGCACAGCACCAGTGTACATGAAGCATTTTTGATTTTACATATCCCTACATGCAAGTTCATAAGGGTAGGGCCTTACTCAGACAATTCTTACTTGCTTTTAGAGCGCTGGCCAAACATTAACACAATTGAAAGACAGCAAAAGAAGGCTACACTATGCATATACAACATTTATGTACTGTACATAGACATGTTTCGGCATTCGCCAGTGAAAGAATATATGAATTGGACAAACTGATATAAAATCTGTCCTGTCACGGAGAACCAACACGTATAGCTCCCACTTCCCCTGTAGGTCAGGAAGTGAATCGTAACTGCATGTAACATACTGTACATGTGCTAACTAAAGTAGTTAAAGGTGTACTTCCACGAGAAACCGTTTAGTACTTGCTCTTTTCAAATATGAAAGGTCACCCCAAGTTGCATATGCATGCTGCATATCAAAATATTTTTCTACCCCCATTTTTTATATCAGTCAAAAGAAGACAAAAGGCGGGAAAAACGACCCAATGCAAAAAGGGCCTGCAGCGTGACGTAGGCCGAACTGACCGAATGGGCTTTAACTGATGTTAGCCTGTGACTGACTCGCATAAGATTAGCAGGCTAGTTGAATGACTTAACTGCATTTAGCCGGGCACTTGCACTGTTTTGTCAAGCAAATATTACCATTCTGAAACGTTCATTGACAAACGGTCAAGAAGCGACTGTGCTTGTGCCATCTCTCCTTCCTCTTCAGATTCAGGATCAAACACATAAGGCTGTATCTCCGAAGACATTCTGTGTGCAGTTTTAGCGCTGTCAAGTTGACTTTTACCCTTTACCTTACTCTGCTATCAAGTTGACTGTGGGGCAAAGGAAGCTGCAGGGAGCGTGTCACGCCTCTGGTGAAATCGTGTCGTTCTCCCGGCCCCACCCCCTCCACCAATCTCAAACAGCCTGAAACAGAAGCACTAGAACATTTTTTTCATCAAAACCAGCGCACAGGGCAATTATTAATGCTAGAGAACACCGCAAAATTAATGAAAACACGATGGAAGTACACCTTTAAGCTCCATTACACAGGTGTGTGTGTGTGTGTGTGTGTGTGTGTGTGTGTGTGTGTGTTTATTATAAATTAAACAGCAGGTGGCTGAAGTATCGAAAATGTTGATGGGTCTAACAGTCATTCATTTTTCTTTCATACTGCAGTACTGTACATCTATTGAAGGTCATTTATTGCATCTGATTTCAGCATCTGATGTCATTGTCTTTACTAAAGTGCTTACGATATAAACTCGGCCTCTGTGTTAATTCTTTTGCTGCTGTTCTGTTCTGTAGACTACCTGTGTGGTCCAGAGGACAACGTCTACAACATCGACTTCACAAGATTCAAGATCCGTGACATGGAGACGGGCACAGTCTTGTTTGAGATCACCAAGCCTCCTTCATCCAGTGAGTAAATGTAGACAAAGAATATTTCTGTACTGAACAACAGACTCGTTTAAACCAATTTCAATTTCCTCTTTCTAGTAGCTTTTATTTGTGACTAGCTGCTGAATTATTCTGTGCTTAGTTTGACCTGTGTCTTTTGGCATGTTAACACTAAGCCCTAAGTTGATTTACCAGAGTCAAAAACAGTCAAACAATTTTGACTTCTCTTTGTGTTTCTTAATGAAGAATAGCACTCTGTCTTTTCACTGTGTGTGTAAATGTAGGCCTTTTAATAATTCTAGGCATTTTATTTTTTGTTTAGACAAAGGAGACAAGCGAGATGTTGACCCCAACGCAGGACGATTTGTGCGGTACCAGTTCACCCCAGCATTCCTGAGACTACGTCAAGTTGGAGCCACGTAAGCACAAACAAGTTATACATGTCATGGGAATTAGTTATCATGCATTGAAGGAGATTGATGTTTAACCTAAAAAATATGTACATGAGAAAATGTAAATACTGTAAATGTATAAATGTACCTATAGTAAACTGTGCTGATGTATATGTATATGTACCTATAGCAAACTGTGCTGATACTGTACTGATAATGTACTTTCATTAAGTAATACATTTGTAATTTGACTTGTACCTCAGTGGTTGCACACAACTCAAATGCAAAATCTAAGTGGCATGAAAGCAGCTTCTATGCAGGATTTCAAAAATAAATGGCCTTCTTTTGATTCAGGTTGTAATAGCAAGGACAAGCAATGGAATCAAGTATGGCACAGAGTTTCTTTGTCCCAGTTAAGCATGGAGGCATGTCAGAATATGGCATGTATGTACATACTGAACTTAATGGGAAATAACAACACAAATATAGATTGCCTCTAATTGGAAGCAGTGCTATCCAGAGCAGAGCAAGAGAGCACTGTGTCATTAGTCATGTCAGTGCTTTCTCTTGGGTTGCACCTAATTACTGACAAGGAATGTATGTCAGTGTTGTGTGCTTTATGAGTAGAAGGAGAAATAACACAGAGCTACACGCAGTGTACCATTTTCTATATAGGTTAATGGAAATGACTTAATTCATGGCTAGTTAATAGCACTGGGCCAAATGTAATGTGTGTTTTTCATTTTTGAATTCACTAATTGACTGAGTCGTGCTGGGTAAGATCGTCAGTTAAATGACATGTAATGTAATAATGTAGGCTAATGGAAATTAGTGGAAAGGCATGGCTTTCAGCCAAGGAAATGTTTGTATTTACTTGTTTGTTGTTTCTCCCTGTTGTCTGTCCATTGCTTCCTTTGGATCTGTAGAGTGGAGTTCACAGTGGGTGACCTCCCCATCAATAACTTCCGCATGATCGAGAGGCACTACTTCCGGGAGCAGCTTCTCAAGAGCTTCGACTTCGAGTTTGGCTTCTGCATCCCCAGCAGCAAGAACACCTGCGAGCACATCTACGAGTTCCCCGCTCTCTCCGAGGAGATCAGTGAGTGCACTAATATTTTACCACCACAGTAGACCCATCAGAGAAGACCATGTATGGGTCATAAGACCTCGAAATACCTTGACTTTCAGGAAACATGTTGGTAGTGAGAAGCTCATTCAAAGATGGTAGATATCCCAAAATACTTTGTGGTAGTTCATGTTAATGGGAGCAAAGTGGGAATCAGTTCCAGGCTGCATCCGGGGGCAATTGTTGACAAATGCAGGCTGCATAAAATGGGATTTGTCCCCCCCCCCCCCCCCCTTGTGCGATCATGGTTCCAGGAACTGCCTCGTCATGATGAATCTTGGGATATCTACCATCTTTGCCTCAATCAACAGTCGATATGAATTTTAAGGACTTGACAGTATTTTGAGACATTCAGTTTATGTATTTAACTAACATCAGCTCCAGCTAAGTTAAGTCCAATATATGGTGTCAGTAGTATCAGAATATTTCAGCAGTTAATTGCAGCTCTTGTTCTTTCTTTCAGTGCGGGAAATGATCCACCACCCTTACGAGACGCAATCAGACAGCTTCTACTTTGTGGACAACAAGCTCGTCATGCACAACAAGGCAGACTACTCCTACAGTGGGGGTCCTTAGAGCCCGTGCATGCTGGGAAGGGGTGGGAGTGTGGGGGTGTCGGGGTGTCGGGGTGGGCAGAGAGGGCTAGACAGGTAGTCAGGGACGATCTCAACACCAGTCACACGCACCATGTGTCCACTCATTGGTACTGTATGTGTTCTTCATTTCCTCTACCACTTTAACATCGACTGACATGCAGTAGAAACAAAACAATGTTGTTGTTTCTGTTTTTTTTTTTTTTTTTGTGGTAACCTGGGGGCTAGTAACAGACTGTGACGACTCTTACACATATCAAGTCTTACTAGTCATCCACTGCCATCAGTCACAAAATCACCAGCACGTGTTGAAGTCCTCACACAGGACTCGTTGACATTGGAGCAGGGTTAAGGATGGATTATTGTTGTTTGTTAAAATGGGTTGTGTGTGGAGGACACTGTGTTGTGATGGGGTCCTTCGTGAATATTTCAATTGGAGGTTTTATTCCAACTTCCAAATCGGAGTAGTTTATGGAATTTTGAAGAAAAAAATCTCTCCCTATTACTTGACCTGAAAGTGACTGCGCCACTGTGTGTGTGTGTGTGTGTGTGTGTGTGTGTGTGTGTGTGTGTGTGTGTGTGTGTGTGTGTGTGTGTGTGTGTGTGTGTGTGTGGGTGGGTGGGTGTAAGAGTATGTTTGCACACACACATATATCCATGCCTGTGATTGAGGAATATGTATGTTAGTGTTCATAGTTGCTCGGCAATGGCTGATCTGAGGGACGGATATTCAGATGTATATGAGCACAGACATTTTAGTTATTTTCACATCCATAATGATAATCTTGATCATTTTCTTCAACATGTTAGCTATACAGTATTCTTGACAGAAATAGGGGGATTCAAAGAACACAAAATGTTTGATATACTTGTGTTGCTCTAGGGTTATTTTGATAATGTGTTTTTTTTTTGGTTTTGTTTTTTTGCATTTTGACATGACTTTTGTTTTGAAGTACAGCCTGATCCAGACCAACCAGGAGCATAAGCACAATATTTGAAAGGGAGGCAAAAAAGTATACATAGTGAATTGTGAACACTCCGACTCATGGCTTAGATTTACTTCTTCATCTCTCATCCAGAATGCACTGTGGGTAACATTTGAGTTCTGTGGTCAGTCTTAAATCTGAAGGACTGAAATCTGGTTAGAGTGCTCACCTTTTGTATTTCTCCCATATGAACAATGTGACAATATTCCGAGAAAGGGGTAGTCTTCTATATTTAATAGCGACATTTCCTATTTAAACTTTCTTTCTTTCTTTCTTTCTTTCTTTCTTTCTTTCTTTCTTTCTTTCTTTCTTTCTTTCTTTCTTTCTCTTTCTCTCTCTCTCTCTCCCTCTCTCTCTGTCTATCTATCTCTGTCTCTCTCTCTCTCTTTCTCTCTCTCTCTCTCTCTCTCTCTCTCTCTATCTATCTATCTATCTGCCCGTCTATAGCTCTCTTTCTTAATAACATTCCAGTGAGTTAGGTCCTTTGTGTCAATGTACATAGCAGGAGCTGGTTACATTGTTTTGTTGTAGCTATGAACCACTTAATGTAGTGCATTGTACATTAGGATAACAGTTTGAGTACTAGCATGGGTGTTCTCAAAGACTCAACTCAAACCATGGGAATTAAAATGGATGAACTTGAATACTGTTTCTAGTCAAATGTGTAACAGCTGTATTTATTATTGTGGTTTACTGTACAATGACTTGTATGAGACACTGAAAATATGTAAAGTTTTGGACAGTTCCAATGCCAGTCTCGACTTAAAAAGAAAATAAATGTGAATTTTTGAGTTTAAAAAACTGTCGGATATTTTGTAGAGAGAAAAAGGGGGAGACCACCAAAAGTTTTTGCTGAATGACTCCATGACTGTTTCACCCAACAAAATCACATTTTTGTGGTATGTCGGAGTATCGACCAAACCCATACACACTCATTTGTAGCATAGTGCTACCTAGTGAAATGAGTAAACACAAAAATTGGGTTTTTGAATTGCAAATATGGCACAATAACCTCTAAAAGCACGACAAGCATCGCAAAAGTTGGCCCATAGGAATCACTGTTATTGCAGAAAATTACATTTTACAGTTTAAGAGCATTTTTTTGTCTTGAAGTCCATTGGCCCTCACACATTGAAAACACTGTCCAACGCCTACTTCCAACTCCCTGGAATTACATTAGTATTATATTGATTTGGAAAAGTGTGTCTACTAAACTGGACAGTAAGCGTAAGCTGGGTTACATTTATTATACATCTATTGTGTGGCTTACAGTGTGCTAAGGGGAGCTTAGATCCCTTGAAAGCCTACTTTAAAACAAACAGTTGGAGGGAGCTGTGGACAACACTTAATTTTGTATAACAGTAACTATTTTTTTTTTTGGTACATTATAGTCTCAAACATTTATAATCATGGCAGCATAAATTCCTTAATGTTGTATGTTTATTTGCTCATTGTTAACATTTTCTGAAGATTTTTTGAAGACGTGTCTCCACAATCGTATGTGACCTGGCCTGGTAGTGTGAAGGTGGCTACTGGCCTTGCCCCGACTTGGCCTGATAGTGTGAAAGAGGCTACTGACCTGGCCCTGACTTGGCCTGACAGTGTGAAGGTGGCTACTGGCCTGGCCCTGACCTGGCCTGATTGCGTAAAGGCAGAATAAAAACATTTTATTTACTTTGTGTTGAACTTTACAGCACACTGTGGTGTTCATACCATGTACCGCTATGCGGTGCATCTACTTACAGTAGGAACACAAAGATAGGCAATTAAGATTGTGGCATCTGTTTAAAGTTATTCATTAAAAGTAAATAAATTATTTGAGGTAAATTTGGAGACTCAGTCAGCCTAGTGGTTGAAAATCAGGAACAAGCTTTATTCTCAACAATACAGGACAACACAACACACAGGACTTGGACAACACAAAACAAGACTACAGTACATGACAAGACAAGACTAGGCTACATGACGACAGATTTTCTAAAACCTTAAAAGCCTTAGTACAGATAATGGATGTAACCAGTGCTGCCCACCTTACATGAATATGCAGTAGTCTTTGTTACAATTTGGTCTACAGTATACAGTGTCTTCCTCATCAGATCTCATCAGACCAAGGTGCCAGTGTCTGTATGTTAATCAATAGACTTCCTAAACCCCTAAGATGACCAAATAACTGGGACAAAGACATAAGTCAACAGCAGGTGGGATTTACAAAGCTGTGACTTTAATTTCTGAAGAATTCTTACAAAACAAAAAATAATCAAGAAATGTGAAATAATAATAAAGAGTTTATTATTATTACAGCACACTGTGGTGTAATAATAAAGAGTTTATTATTATTACTTAAATACCTTTGTCATTACCATGTTGTGGTATACTGATGAAGTGATTTAGTGGAAAAGGAGATTTAGTGGGAAAGGAGCATTTAGTCAGTCCAGACAGCAGATGCCACTTACCCAGGTGACTTTTACTAAGGTGACATACAGTACATGTTTGTGTGCATGTGTGTGCGTGTGTGCATGTGTGTGCATGTGTGTGTGTGTGTGTGTGCCTGTGTGTGTGCGGGTGTGTGTGTGCATGTGTGCATGTGTACATGAGTGTGTGGTCTTATAAGAACTTATACAACCACTGTTTATTTACATACAAATAATTTATTTTTGACTTGACTTACAAAAACTGACATTAAGAAAGATGGCCCCACATTATAGAGCTGTGTATAACATGTTCATTTGGTCAATACCGTAAAATGGTTATTTTGTCTGGTAACGTAAAATATATCAGAAAACTCGTTGAAAGACGTTGAAAACCCCTAAAGTCAGTTGTGCGTTGTGAAGTTATGCACTTTAACAGCTTTTCAACACTTTTCGCAGTTGGTTTAAGTAGGGTGGGACTAATGCTTCCAGCTTACGTCATGAGAATAGGAATTAGCACAGTATGGCCAACACTTTTTAGTATAGCAATGCATAGGCAGCCCCTCAGCACTTTTAGCCTACAGGTATACAATGTCCAAGCACAGAAACTACTGGCTTAAATTTTCACCACAATGAAGCCTAATTCTAACCTTGCAGCTATTGTTCATATTTGCCCATAATTGATGAGGAAATTAGAGGAAACCCTTTCTTTGGTATACTGAGAGAATAGACACAATATTACTGGTCCTTTACTGGTTGTATAAGGAAACCTTGTACTTTAAGATGGCTCGTTTGAGCACTTTGTTTCTGCTGATACCATTAGCCTTCTTAAGCAGCCATAAAATGTCAGTGCTCATGATAGTTTATCTATTAGGACATGACTGGAGGCAGTGTCAGCACTCTGTTCCCATAGGGCATGATTTAACATCACAGGTGATTTGTTTGATCCCAAAAGGACCATATAAACTCAGAACAAATCTTTTTTATCAATTCATATGAATTATTACTAATTAAACCACTTTCTGTCAGCGGATCTCACCAATGTATTTTAGCAGCAATATAACCCTTGGGCTATTCTGGGTTAGCTGTACACTTGCAAGTCCCAGACAGGACTAAGGACAGGACATGAGGTCATAAACACTGTATTAACCCTTTTAACTAAATGACCATCATCCTTGATTGTTCTCATGCAATTATAACAGGGTTTATAGTCAACAATGAAACACATTAACAAACTGGAATGAAAAAGTTAATAAATAAAAAATTGTGCATTGCCATTTGTGCGTTTTCAATAACTAACACTTGTTTTTCTGTATTTCTTACTTTCTTTCTTGTTTTCTTTCTTTTTTTCTTTTTTTCTTTCTTTCTTTCTTGTTCTTTATCTTCCTTTCTTTTTCCTTTCTTTAATTCTTCCTGATGTTTTTTTTCATGCTTAAATATTTACATCACTTTCCTACTTACTTAGTCTCTCTCTCTCTCTCTCTCTCTCTCTCTCTCCTTCTTTCTCTCTCTCTCTCTCTCTCCTCTCTCTCTATCTCTCTTTCTCTCTCTCTCTCTCTCTCTCTCTCTGCATCTCGTTCAGGTTTTGATCACCTCTGTGGTTCACAGAGGCTTGGATGTGTTGTGGGCCCACTCTGGGAAGGTGTTCAGCTGGAACATGGCTGTGCCCCAGGTGTTGATACCCAGGTTGATGGAGAGGATGCCAATCAAGTTCAGAACACAGCCTGCCTTTGCCTGTCAGAACAGATCATACAAGTGTCACAAAAACATAGGCACACTTAGAATCACTTGCTTCATGATATATATCATAGTTCTGTGGTGTACATGGTGACCAGATGATGATGATGATGATGATGATGAAGCTGATAATGATGATGATGACGAGGGCCTGATTACTCCCATGTCAGATAATATTAGATTTGAAACACATTTTTAGGACATCTGCCTCTCTTACTTGTCTGGCAGACCAGACTCTTTCACTTTGTTTTAGTTTGTGTCTTGCCGCTCTTCATAGGTAGCTTATTTCTTTACTTCCTAGTGGATACATACTTTGTGTGAATTGTAAAACCATTGGGCCTGCCTTTAATTAATCACGGCTGATAGGAAACCAAACAATTTGGTTGAGGAAAGCCCGATATTTAGCTAAGTTACCTGAGTACTTTAGCAAAATTCAGCAGAGGTATATGGTAATGCTAGCCTGGCTAACTTCTTACGTAAAAAGGCACCAACCCTTATATACTAAGGCCTGTTCCTAGCTTAGCTTAGCCTAGCATGTACATCTAATTAGGCTCTGCACAGTGACTTACCATGTCAAGGACTTTAAGGTTGCCGTAGGAGAACACGATGGCGTTAGGGGGCGTGGCCACAGGCAGCATGAAGGCCAATGAAGCGGCAAGGGTGCAGGGCATCATGATGTAAAGTGGGTGGAGCTTAATAGTAGTGGCCTGGCAAATAAAGACACAAGAGAACAGTGGCTGGCTTGCCTCACAGTCCCCCCTAAACAAAACCTATGGCATTTTAAACTTACATTATGACCAAGGATGTATATTCTTTCTAGAATTATTAACACATAGATTACATAGCACTCCTAAACAATAGGTAAACTGTTTTTAATGAAATGTAACCCAGTAAATGTATTCTTTAAAAAAAAACGTTTTCCTGCTTTACCAAAGATCATGGTGCAAGAACATATTGTGGGTCACAGAGAAAAAGTAATTTTACACAACATCGTCATTTGGGCTCTTAAAGGCAAACGCTTGTAAAAGTGTTGTGTGCTTTATTTTGTGGATACAAAAGGGCACATGAAAGTCCCATTTTTGTCATTGTGATCACACGGCACATCACAGCACACAGTGCACACAACAAAATTTACCGCTGCATTTCACCCATCACACAAGTGAGCAGGGGGCAGCCATGACAGTGGCGCCCAGGGAGCAGGGCGTGGGGACGGTACCATACTCAGGGTACCTCAGTGGCACTACTGGCAACCTGGGATTTTGAAACTGCGATCCTGCGGTCAAAGGTCCGATACCTTAACCCAATAGGCCACCACTGCCCCACATGTGAGAGACATAGAAATAGGCTCACCATGGAGGCGAGGATGGGCAGGAAGAGGGTGGTGGTGGCGGTGTTGCTGGAGCACTCTGTGAAGGTGGCGATGAGTAGGCACAGTATCATAGAGATGGCAAACGGAGGAATGCTCTGCAGTGGTGCGAGGCTCTCCCCAAGCAGTTTGGACAGGCCTGAGGCCTGGTCAGAGACAAAGACAGACACACAGACACACACACACACAGAGACAGACACACAGACAGACACAACAGACACACACACACACACACACACACACACACAAATTTAGGTATGCAAGCTAAACTTTGCTTAAACTGTCAGCGTTGCATGTGTTTTTCTTCTCCCAACTCCCAACACAGCCTCATTAGGACTCAGGAGGACCAGCTTTGGATAAAATATGAACTGCTTTATTAGGGCAGCTGTGGCCTAATGGTTAAGGTGTAGATCTTGAGATTAGAGATTCGCTGATTTGATTTTTGTATCGGTAAGAAAAATGATAATCCAGGTGGCCTCTCCCCGTATCTAACTCTTCAAATAAGACCTCAGCTGAATGACAAGTAATGTAATTGTAGGAAAAAAGAGTTAGAATTTAGTTAAAATAATAATGTGGGATAACAAGTGAGTACAAAAGTATCTCAACAGAATCTCTGGCTTATGATATGTTCCCCTTGTCTTGTGGATCCCCTTTGTCAAGCAGCAGATCACTCAATACCAGGGCATGTCATGAGCTCGTGGGCATGACTGCATGCAAGGGCGTAGGTTTGCATAAGGACTATAGGGACATGTCACAACTAATATTTTGGCGAGACAAAATAGTCCCTACCGATATTTGCCATTTTATTTTAATGTAATAAAAATGGCAATTTATGGACATATTATTATATAGGGAATTGATATTGTCCCTACCAAAGCTGAGGCCAAGTCTACGACTGCATGTGTAGGAGCAGTGGGCTCACCTCACTCGCGCTGGCCAGTGCAAAGCCTCCACCCAGCAGCAGGACGATGTGCCAGGGCATACGCTCATGCACCAGGTCCCAGGTCAGCAAAGGCGGCGGAGGCTTCAGTGCATTGCCTACCAAAAGGGCAAAAATACATGCTCTGGGCTTTAGTGCATTGCCTACCAAAAGGGCAAAAATACATGCTCTGGGCTTTAGTGCATTGCCTACCAAAAGGCAGAAAAAAGAGATGCTTTGGGCATCAGTGTATGTACAGTACATAGCATGCATAGTCAGATTTCAAACACTAAACAGCATTACAGTGACACCAACACTGAGACATGGGATTCGTTAAAAAACAACATTACCAGAAACTTTGGACGCTAACTTATAAAATGCTTGCATTTCATGACATGAAATGAGATTGGATGAGATAAGATATGATGAGATGACAGTGAAGGACTTTTGAACGATCAGTGCAAAGTGCTGTCACACCATCATCACATTCCTTTGAAATGTCAAAACAGCCAAATATACCGAACCAGGTTTATTATACCAATGAAACCTTGATCACCATACCTAATTTCTTTGCTTTATTGTCCTCTTCGCCACTCTCACTGTCACTGTCACTGCTACTATCAGAACTATTGTCCTCATGACTAACTGATCCTGAACACCATGGTAATTTAGAGGGAATAATGAAGAACATGGTTCCCATGAAGATGGCCACAGTTCCATCAGTGACATATCTGTAAAAAAAAAAAAGGGAAGGGAGGGTGGATCAGATTTTTTTCATGTGTCACTTAGATTTAGTTTTTTATTTATCAGTCTTTGGGCCATGGCAATATCAGCACTGGCATTATTAGAATCTCTTTCTAAGAAAAACAATAAACCAGAATGGCTGTAAGAGTGATCTTTTTCACACTCCTTAACTCCAACACTCCAACTACAACCTCACACACACTCACACACTGAGTCTTGAGGAAATGAATACAACTGTGGCCCACTCACTCTCCTCCCATAAAGACTGCAGAGGCCCATCCAGGCATGAATCCCGGCTCCCTGGTGAACCACAGCACCACCAGGAGAACAAAAATGGTGAGCACAGCCCCCTCGGCAAACGTCATGCGGCCCAGTTTCTTGTACTCATCCTGCATCACCTTGTAGGCCTCCTTGTCCCCCTTGTTCTTGGAGCCACAACCAAAAGACTTCTTCAAACTGTTAGAGACAACGATAATTACATGAAATGACTTAAATAATTTCATTACCCAGATACCATTGAAGGCATCTTCATTCATGTTGGATGTCTGAGACTGAGAGGACAGAGACTTACTTGAAGCCCAGGTACATGATCTGCAACCACAACCAGGAGAAGACCAGCATCACCACCATGTTGGGGAAGGCGAAGCCAAACCAGCTCGCAAAGTTGATGATGTCATTGTTGCCAGGATAAATTCTGTAAGACACATGGATCCATGCATCATCACTGGTAGAAGGTGTGTATGTGTGTTGAAGATTATGTAATGTTGAGGATGTAAAGCTATTATTATTCCAAACAGAGGTGTCAATCCTGGGTTCAGAAAGTAAAAACCCTGCCACAAATTTGATCCAACCAGCTCTGAATCAGCTGATCGTAATGAGCACTCAAGACAGGTAGACCAGCTACTCAGTGAAGTCACCTGTGTTAGAAGGAAAACGTGGCAGGGTTTTTACTTTCTGAACCTGGAATTGACACTTGTGATTCTAAATAACTAAACCTATTAATAAATCTACAGTAGTGTGGTACTGTGGTAATGTGGCTAGTACTGTGGGTAATGTCTGCACTGAAAACTGATGTGTGGTAACAGCAGATGTAAAGTGTGTTTGGGGAAGAGGCAGGAGGGCTTACTCGTCCAGCTGGCCTTTGAGGATGAGGTTGGGGGTGGTGCCCGTGAGGGTGGCCGTGCCTCCGATGCTGGCCGAGTAGCACACGCTCAGATTCATCCCTTTGGTAAGCATTAGGTACTTCTGCTCACGCGCCTTCCTCCTGTTCTCCAGAGCTACCTCAATGCCTTGCTCTTCATCCCTCTGGACCTCTGTAAGGGTTAGAATGGGGGGGGAGAGGTGAGGAGGTCCAGGAGTGAACATCCAAACATCCTAACCATCTAACCATCTAACCACCTACAGCATCTAACCATAGGTAGGTGGTTAGATATTAATCATTAACCCTTCTGTTGTCCAGGGTTATCTCAATGTCATGTTCCCCATCCCCTTGAACTTCTGAAAAGGTTGGGATAGGGAGGGAAATAGGTGAGGAGGTCCATGAGTTAACATCCAAACATCCTAACCATCTAACCATCTAACTACCTATCTCTTGTCCTGTTTCCTATCCCCTTGGACTTCTGAAGGGGTTGGGATAGGGGGGAAAAGAGGTGAGTAGGTCCAGGGGGTGGACAGGATGAAAAACATGATGGGTTCACGAGAATTACCTAACCATCTAACCACCTATCTAACCATAGTTATCAGTTAGATATTAATCATTAACCGCCCAAAGAGTTTTCCAGGACACTTTACTGCAGGCTACTGTGAACACACCCAAGCATAATCATCCTAAGGTGTCCACCAGACTGTTATCTACATTTTATTTCTTACAGAATGACGTTTGTTTCTCTCAGATGATGTCTACCACAGGCTGAAAACGATTTTCCCGCAATGCAAGTTTTACAAATTATATATTATATTATATTATATTATATTATATTATATTATATTATATTATATTATATTATATTATATTATATTATATTATATTATATTATATTATATTATATTATATTATATAACAATACATTATCACAGTAACAGTTTCCCAATACAACTTATAGCTTTAGCTACATACTGTCAGGGTCCTCCACAGGTGGCTTGGTGTCTATGATCTCCTGCATCTCAAAGGCCTGGTTGCTGGTTCCCCCACGCAGCTCCTGTTCATCAGCGTCAGCCTCAGTGGCCTCCAGCTGGCCCAGCACAGCCTGGGCGATGGGCAGCATCATGGCAGTGGTGGCAGTGTTGCTGATCCACATGGAGAGGAAGGCTGTCACAGTCATGAAGCCTATCATCAACCTGCAGGAACAAGCAGGTAGAGTTGGTAGAGATAGGCTGAAGTGTGTGTGTGTGTGTGTGTGTGTGTGTGTGTGGGTATGTGTGTCTGTGTGTGTCTGTGTGTGTCTGTGTGCGTGTTTGCACTTGCATGTGTGTATGTGCGTGTGTGTGTGTGTGTGTGTGTGTGTGTGTGTGTGTGTGTGTGTGTGTGTGTGTGTGTGTGTGTGTGTGTGTGTGTGTGTGTGTGTGTGTGTGAGACAGAAAGACAGCATTAGTCTGCTGAAGATTGAAAAAGTAGCTAAACTATTTATTATGTAACTCTGCATTATTATTATTGTATTATTACTGTTATTATTGCTTCTGTGGTTGTTGTTCGTTGTTATATAACTTGGTGCTTCATGTAGTCAGTGATACGTCAGTGTTGCTGGAGGTCAACTTACAAAGTGGGACGCACTCCGACCATCAGGAGGACCCCAAGAGCGATGCGCTTGTGCAGGTTCCAGTGCTCCACTGCTATGGCAACCAGTAGCCCACCTATAAACAGCATGTTGCTGTCTTTCAGGTATTGAACACTCACCTGTGGAGAGACATAGAGTTGTAGGGAAGAGATCTGTCACCTGTGGCAATGGTTGCGGTTACAATCCCTTAACGAAGCGGAGATTCTTGAAACTGCAATGTTTTGGCTTCACATATTATCACAACATAAATATTGGCTGTTTGACAATATCTCAACAACGGCTATGTTTTGGGGGTGAAATATTTTGCTCTTCCTGATGGTCATCATCCTAACACATGGCTGGTATTACCTACAACTACAAAGAGATGTCATAACTAAGAGACCGTGATTTTAAGTGTTTTTAATTATTTTCTTTCAGAGCTGTATGTACAAACATACAAAGACAAAGATCCAAATAAAACAGTATATGAGAGGTCATGAGGTACATAGGAAGGGTCATTATCATGGGCATGGGCATCTTTTTACAGGTCATAAAAAGACCAATGAAAACAAAATATGGATAATATATAACCATTACACAAGCCTTGTCTAGAGTGAGATCTAAAGTTGTTTTTATTTGCCTTGCCTCATCTGTGTCAGTGCTCTCTCTTGTCATGATACATGCTTTGGAGTGCCAATAATGACATTGTGAGGGGACAGACATGCAAGCCTACTGTAGTAACAAAAATCTTATCACATATCTCAGACATCCCAACCTGCAGAAACTCATTTCAGGGAGGTCAACAACATCTGCAAAAATACTACACAGGACTGTGACGACTCACTGTCCCTCACTTCAGCTGTCTCCCTGTCACTTGCTGCATCTGTCACTTGTCCTAATTAAATAAAGAAATTTGCCCGAGTTGCGGGAGATTTTGTATTATTGTATCCGGGAGTCGCTTTTCACTTGGGATGTCTTCATATCTTGTGCATTAAGAAGAGTACACTGTTACAACTCTGAAAACTATGTGCTTATATTTGCATGGCCGAGACAGTAACCAATATTTAAAGACCCACCTTTTTTCCCCAGTAAGCCATGTTTGGCAAACCTACTTCTTGTAACAGTAAGTCAGGTTTGGTAAGCCTACTTCTTCTACCAGTAAGCCACGTTTGCAGCTGTGGCCTAATGGTTAGGGAGTTGGTCTTGGGATTGGAGGGTCACAAGTTCAAATCGCGTATCAGTAAGAAGTATGTGGGTGGGGGAGTAAATAACTAATGCTCTCCTGCACCCTCATCCATGGCTGAAGTGCCATTGAGCAAGACATCTAACCCCACATTGCTCCAGGGACTGTACCTTGTACCCAAAATAACTGTAAGTTGCTCTGGATAAGAGCGTCAGCTAATTGTAATGTAATAATAATGTAATAATGTTTGGGAAACCAACTCTGTACCAGTAAGCATTGTTGGGGAACCTACAAATAAGCCATATTTGGGAGCCCCACCTTCTGTACCAAGTCATGTTTAGGTACCAATTTCTGTTCCAGGAAGCCCTGTTTGGGGAACCTACTGTACCCATGTTTTTAGAAAACTCACCTTGCCAGCCTCCATGATGCCCATCAAAGGGAAGAGGACGACAGGCAGCAGGGCTGTGACGGCCAGAGGGATGCACTCTGTGCACCAGTACAGGGCCATGAGGATGATGGCATAGCCACACCTGAACTCCTGAACCTGAACACAGGCAGCAATCATACATGAAATCAATGAGATACACCAACATCTGCTTTAACAGGAAGCATAAGTGTTATATATACAGCAAATGTGTTCAAGCAGATTAGACTATCATCAGAGCACTGTGTAATCACATTTAAAATGCAACACCTGAAAAATATTTATCACTTCTGTGGGAGTTTCCCTATCCCATCCACACATACACACACACATATAGACACACACACACACGCACACACACTCACCCACAGTAATGTTGTTCTTTAAAAAAAATGTCTCCTGGTATCACTCCATCCAACCAGGTTGGTGACGGCTATATCTTTTAACTACTGTATCTCCTTAAGGAAGGTTTCTTTAAGGAAAGTTTACGGCTGTGTACACAAAGATAGCAGTAACCCTTGACCATAAATGACAATAAACATTTTTCATGTGCTCGCCTCACATCGTCATATCTTATTTTGTTTTATAGCTCTAGAAGAGCTGTAAAATATGAGTTAACGAGTCATCCTTCTTAACTCAAAACTTTCCACTAAAAAGTATTCGTACCAGAAACAAAAGATATTTTGTCAGATGTAGGATAAGAGGTAGAATTTAGAATTCAGAATAGAACAGTTTTTATGTAAAAGAAATAATAATAATAGTTATATAAAAGTTTAGTATACAGTTTAGAAGTAGGTTTGGGATGTTACCAAATGCACATTTTATTTTCCTGAAATTTAAAATGTGACATAGATAACATGCCATCTACAATCCCCATATATTTATTTGTTTAGAAATTGCTGGTTTTTACAGCAATTAACAACAATGTGAGCATCTTACTGTAAAACATATGTTGCTTTGGGAGCTGAGAAAGCCCCACAAGAAAGAAAAAATGTTTCACTATATCACACTGTCCAGAGAGGACACAAGCATACACACAATTATTCATTACAACAAAGCACCTCTTAACATAGCAAAGCATCTTCTGTGCATTCAATGACATTCAAGGAAAACGTAGGATTCATTCATTTCAGTGCCTAAAGTTGACAAAACAGTACTTTAGTCAACAATTCATAATAACTTCATAGTACGTTACTAAGCCTTACCATTGTTGGAAAAGCAAATAGCAGAGGAAGGAAGACGAGTGGCGTAAGAACGATAATGAAATAGTTCCTGTGATTCCACAGCCATCTCCCAAATCCAGCCATGGTGCTTCAGAGAGGTCTCTTAGAGTCTGTAATGATGGACTAAAGTGATGTCTCCTCACAAACCTGCAGGTAGACTCTCAAATCACTCCACAGGTGTGGGATGCTTATATGTATCTTTCCCTCGTCACAGCCAATAAATTAAACATTAACTCCAGCAAAAAAAGAAACAGGTGATGGCAGCGAGCGAGAGAGAGAGGGATAGGAAGTAAAAAAAAGAAAGGAGAGAGTGCATGTGTGGATTGCCAAACAATGGACAATTGATTAACCACCTATGAGATTGACTAGACTTATCACCTTCACACACTTCACTTTCCTTGCACCACCTGAGAGTTCTGGAAAGAGAGCATGGGCAGCCATTTTAGTAAATAGTTCACCTTCCCATGACACCCAAAGAGGCATCCCAGCCTAATCTCTGCACAAAAATCTGGTAAACTCCAGTTTCTCTCTCTCTCTCTCTCTCTCTCTCTCTCTCTCTCTCTCTCTCTGTCTCTCTCTCTCTCTGTTTATATATAAATGTGGTGATGTGGTGCGCAGGACAGGAATGTTGGAGCTGGAATTCTGGCCTTGTCAGCAAATGCAGGGGAGCAGAGATATTACAACAACTGAATTATTTCGCTTTGACTTGTTTTTCTAGTGCTACCATACCTCTGAAATCATTTGGCTCCAAACATCCTAAACTGTTTTTGCTTACTGTAATTCATTTCTCTGTGCCACTACTTGTCCAACACTGTTCTGGTTTGATACTAATTTCAACGGTTTTGTTGAATTATGAATAACGTAACGATGATTGCCAGAAACTGGTATAGTGGGTTTATGGTTTAATACTACTACTACTACTACTACTACTACTACTACTAATAATAATAATAATAATAATAATAATAATAATAATAATAATAATAATAATAATAATAATAATATAAGCCCGACTAAATAGGTGAATATATCATGAAAAATTTCAGCAGCTGGTCTTACACAAAGACAGTTTCCTTTGGTGGTGTCATGAAAAATAGACATATTATGAACAATTTCTAGGGAAAACAGACTTCTGTATTTATTAATCAGTGCTGTTATACTAAAAGAAACTTTCCTGATATCCAGTTCCTCTGAAGTGAAGTGTGTTTGCTTTTTCTTGCATTGGGGATCTTGCCTTTTGATGTGGCACGGCTGGCATACATGACAACAATGGCTTTCTGTTTTTTTTTGCAGTCTAACCACTTCCTGTCTGCCAGCTTTCAGATAAGGGCCCCCCCACCCAGACCCCCACCTGTGTCTGACTTTTTTTTAATGAGGAAGTGGTCCATGCCATTTCAGGACGTTCCAGGAAAGTGTGAACTAGTACTTCTTTTACTGTAACTAATGATCACCTTTCAAAGTCCAGTCATGTCATGACATACAACAAACATTTTATGGGACTATACATGTTGTTGCTCTTGTAGAACAGTCCTTTCTATTGGCGATGTATCTCTGAAGTTTGATGCTTGTGCTTTTGAGCCTTACTACTTCAATATATAGTAATGGTCCTTATCATCTCTCTGTTCAACCGTTACATAACTCCAAAGAAACAACCTTTGAAATATGGACTCCTGAGTGCTCCAACACAGGTTTTCATTCTGAAATGGTTGGAGGACAATATATTTTCAGGTAAAAGTGGGACAAATAGTCCTTATAGTCCTGACAGGTCAGTTGCCACATTTACCAACAGTGAACATAATTGGTGTCAGCATAGTTTATGGTTGTTTTACATATCGATCAAAGTAGACGTGCAGCAGTGCTGGAGTTTAAAAACAGCAGACTTGGCAAACAGAGATAGACAAACAGAGCTCGGTCAGGCTTGATGAAAACACATATCTGTGGGTTTATTAACAGCAGTCATTTTACAGTGGAATTGTGACAACCAGGATTCCAAAAGCCTGAACTGTCAACACTGTTGGGGGGGGGGGGGGGGGGGGGGGGGTCACTTTATTCAGTATTCAGGTGTATAGCAGGATGCAACCTCAAAAAATCTAATCTGGGAAATCAACGCCTTTACTTTGTTCTGTATAAAATTCTGTATTTTATAATACCTGTCTCAGCAGACAACCACTCAGGCATTACCAGTGAAAAAAAGTTGTCTTAAGGGCAGGCAACATGCACAATCTTAGGCTGCATCACCAGCTATTTTAGGACATGAAGGCCACTTCTTCTCTAGTACATCACTCATATCTCCTTCCATACTTCATCTCCCACTTCGTCTCTGTCTTGCCCTAATATTACATCTTAGGCTCATTTATCGTAGCTGCTTTCTACAGCTGTTACAACTAGCAAAATCAAATTCCCAATTGTATCCACTATGTAACAAATGCTATGTGTCTGTTAGCCTGTGTATATCCTCCCTTTGTATGTCACTTTGAATAAAAATGTCTGCTGAATGTAATGTAATATAATGTACTACTTGTGACTATAGCTCAGGGTCAGGACTTGAGATTAGACCCACAATCTCAGCAGTTATTCGAATCTGTGGTGAAGGTATGCTACCCAGTGAGGCAAAAACTTAGCTGTAGCTCAGTTGCTAGCAAGTCCTCTTAAGGTGTCAAGAGGTTTGTTTATGCACTTACTTCACAGCTATCAGCTGCCTACCACTACACCAATTCCAGCCACATGCAAGTATTTTATTTCACTGCATATATAAAAAGAGTTTTCCAGAGTGATATGTACACACACACACACACACACACACACACACACACACACACACATACAATGATCATCTGTCTCCCATTCCTGTCTCCATGTGGACTTTAGAATTTTGGCTTCACATGCCCATTGTACTATCCCAGCTTTTAAATCATACTTTAAAATACACCTCTCTGGCAATGCTCCATGCCTGAGGCCAATTTAATAGTAATAAAACTAAATAGCGTTCTTTCAGATACTGAGTATCTAACTCACAACATGTACTGGACTATGGTGTGCAACTTTTATTACTCTTCAAATGATTGGAGGTGTTCTCAAGGTCTATCTGTGTCATAAAGTCAATGAAGCATCACTTCCTTGATCTGAGCATCTGAAATCTCAGATGATCTTTATCTTATCAGGAAGCCTACTATAGGGGCAAATAATGTGAGGTCATGTAAAAGATCTTATGCTGGGTGTTTTCTGAAACTGAACGTGGCTCTGTGTGTAATATAACATTTTGGTTCATTTAATAAAGTGGACCCAGGCCACATAAATAATTGATGACAGATACTGTTGTTTGAACTTACTACTTACTACATCCCACTGAACTTGCTGATTAGCCCACAGTCTTCTGCTAACTCACAGGTCCATGGTGTCCCACAGGGGTCAGAGGTTATGACTCAACATGGCCTGGAGAAACTCATTCAATGCTTTTATTTCTAGTAGGGTCGGCTAATGCAATAGGGTTTAAACAGGCCATTTGCCAACTTCACCTCATTCAAAATGAAGCAGTGAAGGTTCTTACTAAAAGCAAAACAGTAGGGCCTGCATATGCACCTCCCACTCTTGCATCTCTGCACTGGCTCCCAGTACCTCACACAATTGATGTTAAAGTGTTAGAGAAAGCACAGCCTGGACTCCAACCTTACTTACTTACTTACTTACATTACACTTAGCTGACGCTCTTATCCAGAGCGACTTACAGATATTTACAGGGTTTCGGTTACAGTCCCTGGAGCAGTGTGGGGTTAGATGCCTTGCTCAACGGCATCTCAACCATGGGTAGGGCGGGATTCAAACCGGCAACCTTCCGATTGCAAGACCAACTCCATAACCACTAGGCCACAGCTGCCCCAACCTGCTGCTGACCTTCTACTGCTTGTCCATCGGCTGGCCGGGTCCAGCCTGTACAGTATCACAGTAGGGTGCGGCAGGCGCACCATGGCGGACAGGGAGAGGCTTCGGAGTGTAGTAAAGGCAGCACAGAAGATCATTGGCTGCCCTCTCCACTCCCTGATGGACATTTACACCTCCTGCTACCTCAGCAGAGCCAAGAACATCACCAAGGACAGCTCCCATCCTGGCTTCGATCTGTTTGACCTGTTTGACCTATGCAATATCATTACTCCTATCACTACTATAAGATCATAATTACTGTGTAATATTTAATAATTGTGCAATAACCCACATTGCATAATTGATCATTTTACAGTGGTCTCTTAATTTTTCCCAGAGCTGTATATAAAGCGCCTCTGAACTGTGCACCCTAACCCCCCCCCCCCCCCCCCCTTAATTCTTTTATCTTTCCTTGCACTATTATTTATTTCGTTCTATGTTGTAATGTTCTACATACATGTCTGCACTGGAGAAGGACCTGTTTTTAATGTCATTGCACTGTGCATGTGTATAGTGCCAATAAAAGGCATTCTATTAGAGTACTTGGCCCAAATGCTTGTCCAGTATGGTGTACCCACATCATGTAGATCCCAGAAGAAAAGTCTCCTTATATGCTGGTTGAACTTAACAATGTCATGTACGCCATGAACATGGCACTGTTGAGTTAAACCCCATATGTTTGAGTGTTTGCCTGTTTGTTTACCTGTACTTTCATGCTGAATTAAATAACGTGCATGCTGTTTTTATTTAACATTTTATTTTTTAATCACTATTTTCTGCTAATGTTTGTCTTTGTTGGTGTTTATTGTAAAATGACTTCTTTATTTAAAACACATTAACAAGCAAGGGGCATTTGGAGATTGCAGACCAATGTGGCCTATCACACTATGTTAAATAAAGTAAGAAAAACATCCTGGCTTCCAATCTACCAAGTTCTTCAATGGCTCATGGTACAACTGTGCACCAAGTTTCATAAACCTGCTAGTCTGTTTCTTAGCTATACGTAGCTCAGCCAGACAAGCCAATTGCACAACTTCCTTTGGTGGAACTAAGATCGGGGGTTGATCTAAGCATTGAATGCCTTGCAGAATGAGTTCACCAAACCTGTGGCTGCTTATTTGCAAGGTTGAGAACATTGGTACTTTTCTTTGGGTGACCCATTTACAGTGTTTCACCGAGGCTACGCCTCATGAATGTTTAACCAGTGGTGACTGTTTAAAGCCTTTGGTAAATGTCCATCTACTGTATTGTACTGCTGCTATAAAAAATCACAAAATGCCAAGGTAGCGATCTAATCACAGTCTCGTATTCATTGGTTACTAATTGACAGTAACGAACTTGATACCTGTAGGGACATAAAACAATGTTACGCCACACCACGAACAGGCCAGTGATTTGGGACTGAAGTAAAGTTGTTGTGATTGTTTTTTCACCACATTTTTGGTTCAGTGGAAGGGAAAAAATATAGATTTTTTTCACTGTCTAAATGTCTACATGTCAGCAATGCAAATAAAAAAATGGTGGTAAATGGTGTCCTTTAACTTGTCTTGTCTCTTTTTGTCTGTCTGTCTGTCTGTCTGTCTGTCTGTCTGTCTGTCTGTCTGTCTGTCTGTCTGTCTGTGTCTGTCTGTCTGTCTGTCTCTCTGGAGATTTATGTAAATGATTAAATGTGTAGATTAAATGTGTGGAGGCTACAGATATATATAGATCTACAATCTTCAACCTTACCACTCTGAACCAGGAAATCCTTTTTTATTATACTAGTGTCTATTAAACTAAAACTGACAGAACACTCAAGGTTATGATGTTTGCAGTGTCTCTTTGTATTACTGAACTATGTATACATTTGAAAGTATTCTGACCGTTTCCCAATGATGATTAAATGATTATAATTGAAGCTATCAAGACAAAAGGTGATAATATCAGTGGGAATGTGCTAGAACCACAGTTCTCAGGAACATTGCCCCAAGTGTTTGCTCAAAAAGTTACCTTATGCGCCAACAGCTTGAAAATTAAGTTTTAATATTAAGCTTGAAGATCATACATGGGACAACATTTTCAGCAACATTGACAGGCAATCACATGATCAGTTCCATGTATTCTGATTGGATGATAACTTGCCTACTGATGATTGTTCTGATGAAGTTCTCAATAAAAAATGTTGCCCAGTATTAACAGAAACTTGCCAGAACAGCTGTGCTCAGGAATAATTATTTCCCAGCAACATGGCTCAGAGGGTTGCCTTGTCTGTCATTAGCTTCAGAGAACACATTACAGTCAAATGCAGGCACATTTGCATGGATGAGCAATAATGTTCCAAGTCATGGGTATTAAATCAGCCCTATGTCACTGGATATTGGACATTTTAAGAAACAGAGTTCAGACTGTAAAGGTCAACAACGCCACGTCATGCCCTTTGACCCTTAACGATGGAGCTCCACAAGGCTGTGTGTTATTTTCTCTGCTTTAATCCATCTACACTAGTGACTTCAGATCTCACCACCACTCAGTCAGGTTTTTCAAATATGCAGATGACACCACCATCATCAGCCTAATTAATAACAACGACGAGTGTCAGTACTGCAAAGAGGCGAATTGGGCTGTAGGTTGGTGCAGCAACAACAAGTTTAAACTCAATACATCAAAAACGAAAAATATGGTTGTGGACCCGAGGAGGAGGCCTAACATCAGTGCCCGTATTAATATACTCGATCAGCCCATAACTTTTGCAGACTCTTTTACATTTCTGGCTCTTACATCAGCAACACTCAAAACAGGGAAGTTAACAGCACTCATATCAAAAAAGCACAACAAAGACCATATTTCTTAAGGCAACTGAAGAAGTTTTATGTAAGTAGGCATCTGTTGGTGCATTTCTAACAAGCCATCATAGAGAGTGTCATCACCGCTTCCATCACTGCCTGACATGGAAGTGGATTGTGACCAAGGCCTCAGACATCATTAGCTGTGACCTCACTCCAGTCCATTTCTTGTAATCTAAGTGCAGCTTAAACCAAGCCTCATGGGCTCTCATTGACCCTTCTCATGCAGGTCACTATATGTTCCAGCTTCTGCCCTCTGGAAGATAGTTCAGGTCCATTCATACGGAGACAGCACATTTCAGAAACAGCTTCTTCCCTTCCGCCATCAGACTCCTGAACACTGCTAAACTGATCTGAATGATCTATTTCTTATTTATTTATTTACTCCTTTATTTATTAACGTATTTATTTTCTTTCTGCTTGGACTGAACTTAACAACAATTACCACCAACTTTATTGTGTGGCAATAAAGCATTATCTATCTATATCTATCATAGCTGTGTTACTCCTTACAAAAAAGTTGCTTGATGAAGGCATACTGATGACACCAAGTGTCACCTTTGACCTTCAAAGTAGTGCAATGACTCCAGCTCATTTTATAATCTCTTCTCTATTTTTTTACAAAACACATTAGTGGGATTCTTCTGAAGAAACCTATGACGATATAGTCATCGCATAACAGATAGGCTAGTGTTTGATGATGTGCCGATGTAATGATGTAACGTTACCATTTTGAGGTTTGCTTGTAACAGCACAGTAGTACGAGGGGCTGGTTTACCATAGCCTGGGTGTGCCCATACTGCCTGTGACGCTGCATTTGCATTTCGCGAGCAAGTCAGTCTGGCATAGCTGCCTATTTAAACCATTTCTGCTCAGCCCTCAGATAGGGGGCCAATGAAAATCGAGCAATTCAAAGGGAAGTTCTTTCTGAAAAGAGAGCAAAGGGCAGCCTTTGAAGCATTTGTTGCGGGAAAGGACGTTTTCGCAATGCTACCGACCGGCTCCGGTAAAAGTTTAATTTATTAGTTAGCCCCGCTGGTAGCCAAGTCGATGGGGCTTTGCGAGAATGCTGTGGGCCTCGTTTCCCGAAAGCACCACGAGCGATGTTAAGTAGTACTTAAGCCTAAGTAGTACTCAACTTCACACTTAGTACCATTGTAGAGTTTATGGACCGTTTCCCGAAACCTTCCTTGGCCAAGAACCATCGTGGGATCACACGTAACTCTACGTGTGGTCCAGAGCACTCGTAGAGCACTAAGATTGATCTTAACTGGCATGGCACAGTGGAGACCCAGAGGATGTGAAGTGAAAATAGGCTACGTGTGCCTGAAGATGTTGTCATAAGACATTATTCTTGTAACTATCATGCAACTACCATATAACTACCATGACATCATGTAGCTGACACAGCAGGCCAACGGAAATAAAGAAGTAGCCTAAATTACGCAAGGGCCTGGAATCAAATCAATATGATTGCAGCCACATACGTCAACTATTATATTAAATATTTGATAGTAAGATTGGGCATAATGAAACGGTGATCCTACATGTGATTTGTATGGGCATTACATGAACGGGAGCGTTTCGAGGCAACTAAGAAAAATATAACCCAGAAGCAATATAAAGTCCGTCAAAACAAAAAGCTTGGAACATGACAGTTCCATGGGCATAACAAAAAGGGAGTGGTGAAGACATTGTTGACGGGCAGTATTTAAAAACAGCAGGGATAGTTTGGCCTTGAACATGTTGAAAATCACAATGACAGTAGGCCTATACTGTACGGCTTAATTCGCCTTATCACACTGCTGCAATCTTAAAATATATCAAAGACAGTCCTCATTTTCTGTAGGCATACTGTTACTTCTCCCGTCTTGTCCCCCGATGCCTTCAAATACCTTTTAGCACAGCTGCACAAGGAGTCACAGTTAGTGGGCTTATTTTGGACGTGTGCAGAAAACATGTAACAAAAACATCTGAATACAGTGTCCTACATAAACTATTTAAATCAAATATATTTTTGTTTGTGTCCTCAGACTGGTCGGAGATCTTTTTTGCTTACACTTGAATGAGATAAATTATAGATGAGAGATAAGCAAACATTACAAGTTTTGTTTATCTTTTAAAAATGTATTTTCTTGCATTGAAGCCAACTTTACCGTATGCCCAATGAAGTTCAAAAGAAAGCTCCTACGTCACTTAATAGCGCCAACTTTCAGCTCTAAGAACCATCTTAAGAGCAGGGCACGCGCGTTCACGTACGATAATGTTCGAGAAACGGTCCGTAAGGACTGTAAGAACGTTCGTGGGATCAATCGTTTACGTTGTTCTTAAGGTTAAGATCCATCGTTATCGAGAAAGGAGGCCGTGGTCATTTCGCCTTTAATCGCACTCACTGCGTGCACATGGATGAGTTGATTCTGATTGGAAATGGTTTGGGATCGTATCGAATTCATGTGCACAGGCTAAAGATCGTATAGGGATTGGTTTCGCAAATCCGATTGCAACCCCTGGCTTAAGCCGATGTTAATCCGCTTGGTGCCGCCTTGTGCACGGTATTGGTTTGGATTCGCCTACTGCGCACGTAAGACCACTCAATCCCAGAAGCTTCTGCCTGATTTTCATCCATACTGAACGTCAAGGCTTTCTAGCGCCTGCTCTCAACACGTCTCGTTGTCCTAAATTGCTTGTAATATCAAACGCCGACGGCACAGTTCATGTCGTATCAAGGAAACCAAAAACGCTGTTTGTTCCTTCATACGGACTTCCAAACAAAGGAGAATGCACAACATGCATGCAAATGCTGCTCTGTCAACCTCCTCGAGCGCTATCTTTGTTTTGTATGCCGCCAGATAGTTTGTTTATTTTCTTTTTAGCAGCCTTCAACCTGAAGTAGTTCTAACACCACTTGTTGAAAGGAATACAGCGCCATCTAGCGTAGCGGAAACGGCCAGATCTCTGACCATTATCCGCTTACACGAACTCTCATGTGCACAGGGATTTGGGACAGACCACCCGTTGGGTAGCAACACCCAATCCAATACCAATCCAATCCGATCCTACCATGTGCCCGTAGTGATTGATTCGTTTTTCGAATATCAATATTGAATGACCAACACCAGCCACTGTCATGTTCACTTCACAAGTCCGACAAAAATCATTTAACGCCATTTCTATATGACTACAGTAGGGTGACCAGACGTCCCGGTTTGACCGGGACAGTCCCGATTTTTAGTCGCGTGTCCCGAGTCCCGACAAAAGCCCGTCGGGACGCAAAAATGTCCCGGTTTTCACCCAACACCACATCAAGCTGCCCAAATTACAGCGATCGCATATACAAAACTGTTAAATTGAAGCCTAATGAAGTTTCCAGTAATTCAGAGTCAATGTGTGTGTGTGTGTGTGTGAGTGACAATGGTAGGTGCGCTCTGGGAAATCTTCGCAGTCAATGTTACAATGTATCTTGCAGTATACAGCGGTCGTGTTTTAACGGTTTTCTTCGATAGCAGACTAGACTACTACACGACAATGCCTAAGAGAATGTGCACGCGCATGACGTCACACATAGTGTCCCGGTTTTAGACTCTGGAAATCTGGTCACCCTAGACTACAGGCTACTACTTTTTGTCTGGATCAAGCAGTTCCTCTCGCTGCGTATTATGTCAGAGGACAGGGGGGTGTGATTGGTTGAAGCTTCGTCCAGTAGCAAACAGAAGCATTTGAAAGAGGCGTGTTAAGCCCGCCTTCTGAGAAATGGGTTTACAACACAGCTTGGCCAGACCAATGCTCGCAGAGGCTAGGTTTACCAGGCTAGCCCGACAGTGCTGTTAGGCTTGCAAAGACAGCACACTGTTGTATGCAGCTGTTGTATGGCAGGCAAAGACAGCACACTTCAGGACCATGGTCAGCACACACTTATTTAGTTAAAAGACGTAGCCATATAAACAGAGGCTTTTAATCCAGGGCATTACAAAGTTCCGTGTTGCCATCGATTCAAACGTAGTCAAGAACGATTTCTCCGTTTGAGGTCATGCAGTCTATGTAGAAAAAAAATCGATACCCCCTTTGGTCTGTTTATTTTGCGCAGCATGGCATAACGATCACTGCCCTGACCTACATCATGGTGCATTGCTTTCTGAGCCCAGAAATAGGTGAACTACGCAATATACTTTATTTGTGCATATGGTAAACATTAGTCCTTATTGCATTACGTAGTTTTCTCGTCTTTTCCGAGCTTTGTAACCAGGCCAATCAGTTTTCTAAGGTTATTGATTGTACAGGCTAAAACTTTCGAAAGCACATTAAACAAACAAAACAAGCTGGGTGACTTTTGGAGCTATTGATCGAGGTGGTTTGTTTTGCCCGTCAAGCCCAGTTTGTAGTCGGGTGTGTTCATTTCTCGGTGTGGTTTTTGTCTCAGTAAGATCCATGCAAAAATGAAATCAGCGGCGGTAGTGCTGATGCTTTTTGTTGTAACCACATTTGCTGCAGAGGGTGAGTGCTTTTTCATCGTTCAGCTACGGGTTTGCGTCATTTAACTGACTGGAACTGAGTGGAAAGAATAGCTCTGTCTTTAAAAGTTTGTATGTTTAATCTCTTAATCTCTTAATACGGATGCATTTACAAAAAGTGTTACCTATGATAACTAAGAATGCTTTAAATGTCTTAAATAATCTCTTAAGTAATGCAGATACCTTGATATATGTTAATGTGATTTATAATATAATATAATATAATATAATATAATATAATATAATATAATATAATATAATATTTTTGACAGAGTCTTGTGTTGGCCGCTGCCAAAACGGCTTTGACACTCTCAAAAAATGCCAGTGTGATTCTATGTGCAAATACTACGGGAGCTGCTGTGTGGACTATGATACCACATGCCGTAACAAAGGTAGGTGCAGACGCAGAGGTTCAGAGGTTTCATTCTTATTATAATGGTATCCTTCTAAATGGATTTGCATTTTAAGATTTCATTAGCTTTTATCACAAATGTTACCATTTGCATAACAAAAACGTATTTGTGTCAAAATAGGAAAGTTAATTACTTTTTATGCAAGATAGATTTCCTTCTCCAAAAAAGTATATCAACTCATCAGAGCTTGAAAGCAGGAACATCTGTAATCATCACCCAAGATACTTCCTGACAGAGGAAATGGAAACATTACGTTGCATGAGAATTTGTTCACCAGTCTGACCATGTTAACCTGGCATGTCACAAACATGCTGTGTGGTGTGCTGAAGTTGCTCGAGGGGACACGTTCGAGGCCCCTGAGGAGCCTGAGTCCAACACCACTGCAGCCTCTTCAGTGACCACTGGAACTACTATCGGCCCCACCACCACCACCCTCCCTCCAACCACCGCTGCCCCCACCACCGCCACCACTACCACCACACATGCCCCAACCCCTCCCCCTGACCCGGATGCCGTTCCCTGCAGTGGGCGCACATTTGACGCCTTCATGCAGCTGAAGAATGGGTCTCTCTATGCCTTCAGAGGTCAGTGGAGGTGTAATGTCAGTTTTTCAACCCATGCCTTGTAAACATGCATTTGTGTGTGTGTGTGTGTGTGAGAGAGAGAGAGAGAGAGAGAGAGAGAGAGAGAAAGAGAGACATAGTGAGAGAGACATAGTGTGTGTGTGTGAGAGAGAGAGAGCGATAGTGTGTGTGTGTGTGTGTGTGTGTGTGTGTGTGTGTGTGTGTGTGTGTGTGTGTGAGAGAGAGAGAGAGAGCGATAGTGTGTGTGTGTTTGTGTGTGTATGTGTGTGTGTGTGTGTGAGAGAGAGACAGGGTGTGTGTGTGTGTGTGCATGTGTGTGTGTGTGAGAGAGAGAGAGAGAGAGAGAGAGACAGGGTGTGTGTGTGTGTGTATGAGAGAGAGAGAGAGAGAGAGAGAGAGAGAGAGAGAGCGAGAGAGGGTGTGTGTGTGTGCACCTACATACAGTAGGTGGGTATTTATGTGTTTGCATGGTAATGGGATATTGACTTCTTTTTGATGTCCACGTTTCAGGCGACTACTTTTTTGAGTTAGATGACAGGGCAGTGAGGCCAGCTGGCCACCCCAGACTCATCAAGGACGTGTGGGGAATATCAGGGCCCATCGATGCAGCCTTCACACGCATCAACTGCCAGGGCAAAACATACATCTTCAAGGTAAATGTTTGAATCAGATGTGGACTATATGTGAGAAGTCACATTGGTCGCAGTAAGTAGTACACACCACGTATAGCCGTAGAAAATGCCAACAGTTGAGGGATTATGTACTTTCCTATCATGCTATATGTTTGGATGATTACAAATAATTACTTAATTTAGCCAATTAATCTTAGACCCTCATGAATTCCAGTTTGTACAGCCCTAGTAGTTTTACCTACCTACAGGAGTGGAAAAAATAAAGTAGAACATAAACAACATGGGATAACAACATTGCTGTTGCTGTTGATTTGCTGTTGATAAACTGCTTAATTTTGCATGTGTTCTGTGTGTGTGGATGTGTAAAATATCTGTTTTTATATCTGCATCTACAAACACAGAAGAGAGACAAAACATCTACTTTGTAAAGACTCTGTATCCAAGCCATCCAGTGTGTGAAACTATTCTACCTTTAACCTACTGTTTTTTCCACACCTGGTAGTAACACCTTCATCTGAGCACAACAATATACTATCATTGACAGACTACATCTGGAGTGATCATTGCTGAGAATGGTTGTATAAATCTGTGTGGCGTTGCGTTCCATAGGGCAATAAATACTGGCGCTTCGATGGGGACGTCCTGGATGATGACTACCCCAGAGATATATCGGTGGGATTCTCTAAGATTCCCAGTGATGTGGATGCGGCATTTGCCATCCCTGCCCCTGGACACCATGGCAAAGAGAAGGTCTATTTTTTCAAAGGTGAGGAAGAAGGCAAACATCGGTGGGAACAGAGCTGCAGAGGAAAAAGCAGCGTACGTGAGGCGTTGGTTAGACTGTCTAATTTCTTGTGCACACTACTGCCCTTAAGGCCGTAGTAACTGTGTACTTAGTTACTAGCAACTGTGGTCTTAGTTACCAGTGTTCTCAATTACCTGTTGCTTTGCTTTTAGTTACTAGTAGCTGTGTCCCTGGTTACCAGTAGCTGTGTTTTTAGTTACCAGTAGCTGTGCTTTTAGTTACCAGTAGCTGTGTTTTTAGTTACCAGTAGCTGTGTCCCTAGTTACCAGTAGGTGTGTTTTTAGTTACCAGTAGCGGTGTCCCTGGTTATCAGTAGCTGTGTTTTTAGTTACCAGTAGCTGTGTCATGGCTACCAGTAGCTGTGTTTTTAGTTACCAGTAGCTGTGTCCCTGGTTACCAGTAGCTGTGTTTTAGTTACCAGTAGCTGTGTCCTGGTTACCAGTAGCTGTGTTTTAGTTACCAGTAGCTGTGTCCCTGGTTACCAGTAGCTGTGTCCCTGGTTACCAGTAGCTGTGTTTTAGTTACCAGTAGCTGTGTTTTTTGTTCTGTATTTCCAGTCCCTGTGTGTTAGGTTACTAGTGTTCTTGAATACCAGTAGCAGTGTTCTTAGGTAGCCTGGTGAACCAGCGCCTCGTATTTCATTTCATTTTGTACAGAGGGTCTGGCCTTGCTGGAGGTGTGGACTCTGCTGAAGTTTAAAACAAGTGGCTCTGCCTTTACCCAATTGCTAACATCTGGTCGTCACATATGCAGTTAGCCTGCCTACGCACAATAATTTCATTGTAGCACACAAAGTCAACGTCATCGCTCATGAACACTCACTCGCTGATTGGCTAGGATTGGCCGGTACCTAATACAGCAGTGTCAATAGCAGCACGGTCAAACCCTCTGTACAAAATGAAATGAAGTACGAGGGGTTGGTTTACCAGGCTAGTTCTTAGTAGCCAGTGTTATGAGTAGCTGTGTTGTTGGTAACCAGCAGCTGTTTCCTCCCTCAGGTGACCAGTACTACCAGTATGAGTTCCAGCACCAGCCGTCTCACGAGGAGTGCGTCCGCATGACCAAGTCCTCCCCCTCTGTGCTCTTCACACACTACACTGACCTGTACTGTGAGAACCCCTGGGATGAGCTGCTCGCACTCCTCTTCCAAGGCTGTAAGAATAACTGTTTGTTTGTCTGCCTATGAATGTGTGTGTGTGTGTGTGTGTGTGCGTGCGTGTGTGTGTGTGTGCGTCTGTGTGTGTGTGTGTGTGTGTGTGCATGTGTGTGTGTGTGCGTGTGGGTGTGCATGTGTGTGTGCGTGCGTGCGTGTGTGTGTGTGTGTGCGTGCATGTGTGTGTGTTGCGTGTGTGTGTGTGTGAATGCATGCATGTGTGTGTGCGTGTGTGTGTGTGTGTGTGTGTGTGTGTGTGTGAATGCATGCATGTGTGTATGCATGTTTGTCTGCCTTTCTGTTCCTGTAGGGGGGGGCAAACAGGTCTCTTGTCCCAGGCCCAGGGAAGGGGTTGGGAAGGGGGGGGGGGGGGGGTGGAATTGGGGGGGTTGCAGAACTGGTCCCTCCTTAAATTATAGAATATGGAGGGGGGGGGGGGGGGGGGGGGGGGGGCATTAGATTATCTTGTCCCAGGCCCAACCAAGACTGTGTGCTTGAGTGGGACACCAAACAAAGCACATAGTAAAAGACGAGTCTCTATCCTTGATTCTCAATTAACCAAGACTTGTGTTGTGAGTGGCATTTCTTTTAGTTCTCTGCCCCCTTCAGTATAACCACTGCACTGCCTGACTGTCTTCTGTCACCAACAGTTGAGGGGCACCACAAAGGCCCTCGCTTCATTTCCAAGGACTGGCTAGGCATCAAGGCCCCGGTGGATGCTGCCATGGTGGGGCGCCTGTACGTGAGCCCCAAGCCCACCAGGGCCCCCTCCACAGGCAGGGCCCGCGGTCGAGGCAGGGGCAGGGGGAGGGGCAGGGGCAGGAAGAACCACGGCACCCGTCAGAAGCGCTCGGTCTTCTGGGAGGATTTCGGCTTGGATTATGAAGAGAGGTAAAGTGACTGCAGTACAGGTAGAGTGGTTCACACATATTTGGTTTTGGAAAGAAATTAAACTATTACCTTAACTGCACAAAGCCATGTTTTATAATAGGTGTTGCGTTTACTTTTTTCTTGCTTAATACAGACTCGGATGATCTAAAGATGCAGTCAGCAATGGTACATGAATTTGCATACATCTAAAACATTTGTCATAGCAAACATTTTTCAAAACATTTTTTCATGTTTTGTGAACATTTCCTCAAAACTGCTTGATGCCTGCATGACAATATACACTTAAAAAAAATGTTTCTGTAGGCAGTCTAAGCTTTAAAAACATCAAACAACCTCAGAAAAAAATCTACATAAACATGATACAAATGGCAACGAAAGTGACGTCAACAACAATTGCTGACTGCACCTTTAAAGCAAAGGTGCAAACTGCAAAGGACAAAGAAGAGAAGAGTTAGCTTTGTATTTACTTTTTTGTTTTTCTTCACTGATATCTTTGCGACCCCATATTCATATTATTTGTGTGCGTAATGTTTGCGTCAGGTATCACGGTGCGACACATAAAAAGAAGGAGCGTGGCAGACTGCCCTCATCGCCGGTGCTTGAGGACTACATGGATGAGCCAGTGGACTACACAGAGGTGGAGGTGGAAGTGCAGGACAATCCCATGCCTGTTCAAAATGTCTACTTTTTTAAGAAAGGTATCTGCCAAAGCAAAAAGAGCAATGTGTACTGGGATGTATACTTCCAACTGTTTTGTTTGTGAACCATTACAGCTACTGTAAAGGATTTACAACTACTGTAAATAATTTACATTACACTTACACTTAGCAGATGTTTTAATAATTATCATTTTATAATAATAAATATTATTTTATATTTCATTATTGTTTTATATGTATTATTGTTGTTGTTATTGTTGTTTTCGAATTAAGTAATTACCTTATAATTACAAAAAAGTACATACTAGAGACAAATCTAGCTGTGATGCTAACTGATTTCTTTGCTTCTTTTTCCCCTGTAGATAAATATTACAGGGTGGACCTCCAGACCAAGCGTATTGACTATGTGAATCCTCCCTATCCCAGATCCATTGCAAAATACTGGATGGGGTGCAAAGACTCCTTGGCAGAAAAATAAGAGACGGCCGGCCCATCTTAATTTGTGCAAAGCAAACTAATTTTTCCCTTGATTAATCAATTAACAAAATATACACCTAGATTTATAGATTCAATTTTTTTTAATAGTGATCTGAAACAGGCCTGTGAGAACAAAGCAAAGTTTTTTTTGTTGACTTGAATGAAAGACATACGCACACAGAGACACACTTGCTTGGGTTTGATATCTGCATCTGCATTTGTGTCTATGTGTGCCACAGCGGACGTAGGACCCTACAAAGCAGAAGACCAACTTCTATCTTTAGCCAAAGTCCCACTTGAACAAAGGCACTATTGAGTACACCTCAAATGATGTCTCCAGTAGTATCCAGTAACTAGAACAGTACTGCTTGTATGAGAGTCTGCAATGAATAAGAACTGTGTTTAGCATGTTTCAGTAAACTGTCCCGCCACGGAGAAATCTAAGATACGGATATGGATAACCTGCCTTTGTGATGAATGAAGGCCACTCTATTTTGCTTTTGTGTCCAAAGTCCCAACTATACATTTGCCGAAATAAAACTACTTGTGTGTGAAAGCTCACTGCTGGCTGAATCACATTAGATGCTATTTGGGGTTTATTGCATTGATTCCAGCATAACCAGCCTGATAGAGACCATGAAGGCAGACCACCACTATTTCTACAGGGACTCAAAGCCTCTCTCATAAATGCTAAAAAAATGAAATCACATTCCTTTCTAAACAGAGTGATTTGTCTTTATTTGTTGGTCGAACAGACAAGAAAAGCCTGTGCCTCTCTGTTTTTTTTTTTTTTTTTTTTTCATTTTCCTTTCTCTCTGTACTGAGGTGACAGTTGATGCTTCTATCCGTAGTTTGTCTCTTTCCACTGAGGTGTGAAGCTGAGAGGTCAGGATAAAGTCTTCATGGTTGTAAAGGTCTGCAGTCAGACCCAATCCACTTGTAGCTCTCCTTCCTGCCCACCTGTAGTTTAAACATTTACACATCAGAATAGCAGAACCACTCCTTATCCTTGTGTTATGTACAGCATCAGTTACATGATTGTGTGCATATAACGGGCCATTATACGTCCACTTATACTGCAGTAGTAGTAGGCCTGCAGGGTACTAGGAAAATGTGGCATTACATTACATTACACGTAGCAGATGCTTTAATCCAAAGTGACTAACAAAAAGAGGATATAAACAAGCTACAGATATGCAGAGGAACACAGAGTAAAGAAAGGCATAACAAAGTTAGTGCAGCCAGGATATAGGACAGTGTTGGTGAGTGGAAGTTAGTTTTGTTAGGAAGGAAAGTATTCAGAAAAGAAGTGTCTTCACAAGCTTCTTAAAGGTAGAGAGGGATGACATTACTGTCATAGCAGCTGGTAGCTTGTTCCAACATTGAGGGGCAACAACGGAGAACAGTTTAGACTGAGGTGACACAAGAGGTTCATACATAAACATGTAGTGCACATACATGATACTGCCCAGTATCATGAAACATTGCCCCTGGCATCAAAAATCACTTGACGTCATCATGACTCAGCATGGCTTCTCTAGTGTTACAAAACACCACGTCATCGTCTGTGTATTTTTCCACCTATTCACAAAAACCAGTCACTTGTTGTCATGAAATTGGCCAATCACCCTAAAATTGCAGTGAAATAGTTATTCTTGTACTGAAAACAGACAATTTATTACTGTAGCTGTCTGTCATCTCCAGGGTTCTTCCACCAAAGGCTGCCTCACACATGGGGACCCAGGACTTGTCCAGTCATTTTGTCCCTGAAATCACTCTGTTCTGTTAATCTACAGTGTCTACAGGAGAGGAAACTCACCCTACCCCTGTGCCCACAGCCATGCAAGCACTATTCTGTGTCTTCAATATGTTATATAATCTATTACAATCTAATGCCCGTGCGACAGATGTGTGATTATTGTTTCCCATATATGTCACAAATAAAATGAAAGAAGGTGTATGTTTCTGTGACAGAGATGTATTTTTCATGCCCTGTGTGTCTTACTTTAATTACAACAGTACACACACATTCAAACTCTTTGTACCTCTTTCACACACACACACACACACACACACACACACACACACACACACACAGACAGATTGAGAGAGAGAGAGAGAGAGAGAGAGAGAGAGAGAGAGAGAGAAATATGCCATTCAGGGAACAGTACATACCTCCCATCTCTGCCTAAATTGACTAGCTGCTGTCCCCTCTCCTCTTGACCAGTAGAGGGAGTGCCAAGGCGGCCAGTGCCCGCTGAGGCCTTGCAGCAAGCACCTCAGCAGATGGGGCTTTCTGGGCCCGGGCCTCCAGCATGTCCTGGAAACGCCCCGCATAGCCCCTCATCTCCCCTTGACTCCTTCGTACAAGATAAGCACACAAGCCACTCACACTTAGATTTAATTTACCATAGGCATCCATACAAATACTGTATAAATGTAATGAAGACATGATCGATTAAAATCACTGTGTCTTGTTTTAAAGAGTTTCACTGTATATGATCCCTGCCAAGCCCACTGAATCCTTATGGGTATAAAAAGGGTGCACTAATTTTCCATTTTAGCTCTCTCTCTCTCTCTCTCTCTCTCTCTCTCTCTCTGTCTCTCTGTCTCTCTTTCTCTCTCTCTCTCTCTCTGTGGTTCTGTGGGAGGAGCATGCCCAGTATCAAGGGCTGTTGGAAGTGGAGCCAGGAGTTGGGTTATTCATAAATGTGTTTTCTGGGGCAGTAAGCAGCTATCTGAATAAAAAAAGATAAAAGCTATTTTTACACCAAACTGACCTCAAAGCCCTCTCTTGTGCATGTGTGTGTATGTCTATGTGTGTGTGTGAGAGAGTGAGAGAGTGTGCGCGTATGAGAGAGGAGAAAGACAGAAAGAAAGACAGAGATAAGGACGGGAGAGAGACAGACAGACATATTGACAAACAGACAGAAAGAGAGAAAGAGAGAGAGACAGAGAGAAAGTATGCATGTATGCCCCTGTCTATGTCTCTCAGTGCCCACATCTGTATTTCACAAAGTATTATATGTGCCCACTTGTGCCCGCTTTGGGACAATGTGAAACCTCACATCACCCAGAGCCCTACCTCCTCCTCCTGGGCTGGGGAAAAGCACCAGGGACAGGCTCATCTCCCTCAGGCTCCTGCCCAGCTTTGGTGCCTGGCTCGGCAGCCTTGGGGTGTCTGGCAGCGCTGGTGTCCTGGATGGGGGGCAGCTTCTCATGTTGCTGCTGCTGCTGCTGCTGCTGCTGCTGCTGCTGCTGCTGCTGACATGTCTGTGTGGGAATGCACCCAGTTAGGAGCCAACCCAAATTCTTTGGACTGGGTCACAGAGGTAGCCTGGGCCTGCCCATACTGCCTGTGGGGCTACATTCAATTTCACGTTCAAGTCAGTCTGGCCAACCTGCCTATTCTCAGTTTATCCGGAACCAATGAAAAATAAACACTATGCATACTGTACGTCATCGAAATCAGTGGTCTGATTGGTTGTAGCTCTGTCTAGTAGTACACAGAGGCAAGACACCCTTTGATCCCTCCCCTAAGAACTTCCTGTCTGTGGGAGGTTTGCCAGACCAATCTCTGTCTACAAGCTTGGTGTGACAGCTGGGCTATCACCAAGGGGGAAAAGATGAAACTCGCCCATAATCTGGGGTTTCTATCTGTGCAGCCAGTGCATTTTTGGTAATGGTTGTTGACCTTGTGTGCTCTGACCAGAGCTGTGCAAAATTAGAATTGTGATTCTGCATCATGTCGGCTACCTCAGTTTAAAATGTAACTCCAATTCAAGAAGAAAGATTGACAGAAATCTCAATTCCACTCTGAATTCTGTGCAGCCCTGGTGCTAGTAGTACATGACATGAGAGACACAGCTTCTATACTTAGACATGAGATACACAGCCTCTATATTTAGAAAAAGGCCACTGTAACCAAATTAAACCACAGACAACTTTGTCATAGTTGATTTATCTTTTGTTTTAACTTTTTTGTTCAATTATTGTTTTGTACTGAAGGGGGCTACAACCAATTACTGTTGTACTTCTATACTGACAATCAAGGTTCAGATTCTACTTACCTGTGGTTGTGAGTGGTGAATACTGTAACTGTGCTCGTGCAAGGCCAATCTCTCAAGAAGCTCAGGGCACACTTGCCCCTGGCCCTGCAGACAGAGAACAGAGCCACAATATGGCAAACTTTACAAACTGTTCTTGCGACACTGCACTTCACAAACTGTGCCTTAGTTGGCTGATGGGCTAACCGTCAGCTTTATTGCTTTATATGAAGAATGGAAATGAATTATTGACAGTGAAATAAAACTTAAGATTCTGTTCTTAGTTTTAAACAATAAAATCATAGTGGGATGGACTTTGGATGTATGACATTTATCCTTACAAATAAACCTTTGTGCTTTATAAAAAAAATAATAAAAAAACAAAAAAAAAACACAACTGTCTTGACCTGTTTACCTGCTGGTGTGCTTCCACAGAGCAAGTGCAACAGTACAATACGGGATAGTGAGGACGTGAAGGAGACTGTTCCTGAAAGACACATCAGGACCTCGCCACATTCACAATACAACCAGGGGCGTCGCCAGACATATTTTACTGGGGCACGTGCCCCAGTATTGGTCTGTAGTGCCCCAGTATAAATTTCACCAGTTAAAAAAAACACTTTCGAGTTTTAGGTCTACATAATCTACAGAATGCGCACATAGCTACTTAATATGGCAACTCATTGCTACTTTATTCACTCCATAAACAATGTGCACATGGCTACTTAATATCGTTATTTATTCACGCGGCTGTGACATAACGTGTAACAACGGTGTCTGAGCACTATGTCTTTCCACTTGTCTTACAGGTTAGTACCGGGTAAATTGCTCATCATTGTTGTTTGTTTTCACCTCTGTGTCGCCATTTCCATGTGGATTTACATATTACAACTTTACTTTTTACGTTTAATGTATGAGGCAGCTGTCATGCAAGCTAGTTCTGGCTGTAAATTGAAGTAGCCTACTGGAGACGTTAGCTGCTGTCTTTTAGCTAACTGGCATATGCCTATTATCGTTGTTGATTCATGTAACAGTTAGCCTAGCACTGTGAGCTCCCACACTCGGTTTCTGGAGATTGCTATCTGACATCTACGATGTTTGATGAGCATATCAACATAACATCTGATATGTCTATTTCGTTTAAAGCACTGTTTATGTTTTTGTTTTTATGATAAGTGCTAAAAAAAACTATTCGCGCGCTTTGCACGCTCGCATTAATTATGTGTGCCCCAGCTGTGCCCCAGTACAGTAATAGGTCAAGTGACGCCACTGAATACAACAAAACCTCATACACAAGAGAAAAGTTACCACCAAGTACATTTTCTATATACATCACTATAACATTAGACTTCTCAGTCTTTACTAACAGTGCTTGGATCAACCTCACTGGCAGATTAGATTGTGATTGCACAAAACCGAGAGTCAGACATGTCAGGGGTTTCTTATCAGTACTAGAACCCATAACTGACATGCTTAGAGTCGTGATCTATCTTCTCACTGCACTGGTGTGAGTGCAGACAGTGGTGTGGAAGTGGTGGGAAAAGTAGGACTGACTAACCCAGGCTGTAGGGGTCCTGGCCAGCCAGATGCAAGAGAAATATATATATACAGTATATATAAGTTTACATACTGTGGCTGAATTGATGATTTCTTAACCATTCTTCAGAGGATATCAATGATAACACAAAAACGTGTTTTTTTTCCACTTACGGTTAGTGGTTGGCTGAAGCCATTCATTATCAAATACCTGTGTTTACATATTTTAAATCATAATGACAACAGAAACTACCCAAATGATTCTCTGAAAAATGGTCCAGAAACCATCAATTCTGCCAGGGTATGTAAACGTACGAGCACAACTGTATATAGAAGTGGCTCCACAAAGATTGGCAGTGTATAGGGAGGTAAGAGGTAAGTGCTACAGGCCTGTGTGAAGGAGAGTGCAAGCAGTCTTACTGGAGGGATGTGGGCCGGGTAGCAGGTGGGGTTTGTGAGGCACTGAGGGCTGTTACCAGAGCTGCCCTCATCATCCAGAGACGTGCCTGAGTAGCTGCTGCTGGAGTGGGGGGAACTACAGATTACCCTGGGGGTGGGTGGGGGGCAGAGAGAGGAAAGAAGGGGTAATTGAAGCTGCTTTTAGTCAGCAAGTAGAAGTACATGCTCTTATCATACAGTTACGGTGCTCTTGCTTTCTTTTTTCATTCTCTTTCTCTAGCTCTTGCTTTTTCGCTCTCTTTCTCTCTCTGTCCCTCTCTCTCTCACACACACACACACACACACATATACACACAGACACACAGACACACACACACACACACACACACACACACACTGCACATATATACAGTATGATAAACAGATGATAAATTCTTCACACGTCTGGTGATTCATAGAGCATAACCAGTCCTGAAGTCACGACTCTCAGATAGATACCTCTCCAGATCCCTGAGTTTGCGGAGAAGCCTGACGTTCTCCTGTGACAAGCGCTCCCTCTGCTGGTCAGAAGATTCCTGTTTATTCAGAAGCACCCTCTTATCCTTTCTGATGGGAAAAGCCAGTGTAACATTTTCATTATTTACATCAGAGCAGGATAATAATCAATCACTTTAGGAGGAAGGATAGCAGTGAAAACAGTTGTTTGTTACACATACTAAAGTTGACACAAATTTTCTCAGAACTGATACTAAAACTCATACTTTTACACACTCAAAGCGTTTGTCAAGAGGAGATTATTTGTTGAGAATTCTACACAGAACGTGGATACTCCATGTGACAATGTTATTCCACATGTGATATGAAGATGATTGATATGAATGGTAAAAACCCTAATAGTGGTAGGAGTTTTATTCCTGCACTTACTGCAGTTTATCAACCTCTCGCATGAGGTCCTGCAGAAGGCTCCTCAGACCAGCCTCAGAGCTGGAGGCAGACCTGACATTTTCCCCCAGGGGCTCAGTGCTGCCACCTGCAGCACAGGAGGATGAATGTGAGAAGAGAAAATGACTCAGAACATGAGTCACATGCTCAGTAGGATTATCATTACTGTGGAATGGTTTAATCATGCAAAATAAATCCTAGGAGTCTTTCTAGGAACTGCTGTCTTACTGCCTTACCATTTGCCTTTGCCTCTGTTCGTGAGGCTGGTGGTATAAAGGCTACACACATTACAGCGCAGAGAGAGGAAATGTGAATTATTCATGGGTTGGTGGAAATGGATGAAACACATACTTTGTGTGCTGCTGCTCACACTGGCTCCAGATTCGGAGTCCTCCAGGAATTTGGGGAGATTTTGCCGTAGTATGGTGTTCTCTTCCTTCAAAATGCGAATCTCTCTCTGCAGAGTAACAAGGATCTGCTCACGAAGATTCTTCAGGAGAAATACATAAAGGAGAGAAATATATAAACCACATGATGTCTACATACTGTAGCAAAGATAATGCAGCAACTAGTGACAACCACTGGAAGGGCAGAAGAGAGAAAGCGAGAGAGAGAGAGAGAGAGAGAGGGAGAGAAGAGAGATAAAAATGTCCTCTTGTTTACATTTTTGGCCACTGGTTTGTTTTTAATTCGTTTAGCTTTGCTGGAGTAGCGCAGTGTGTTCATGGTTTCCTGGAGATTGGCAGCTGCTGGAGACACACATGCAATCTGTTAAATCAATTAATCAATAGGTCAGTCAACATGCATATCCACCTCCTTCCATTTACATGTACACTCGATATATACCATACATACCATACATACAATACAATACATACTATACAATACATATCATACATACCATACAATGCATACAATATATACCATACATACAATACATACCATACATACCATACATACAATACATACCATACATACAATACATACAATACATACAATATATACCATCCATACCATACATTCAATACATACCATACATACCATACATACCATACCATACATACCATACCATACCATACCATACCATACCATACCATACATACATCACATACCATACCATACCATACATACAATACATACCATACCATACCATACCATACCATACATATAATACATAGCATACCATACATACCACCCCATACAATACATACCATACAATACATACCATACATACCATACCATACCATACATACAATACATACCATACCATACCATACCATACATACCATACAATACATACCATACCATACCATACCATACATATCATACCATACCACACATACCATACCATACATACAATAGATACCATACCATACATACCATACCATACATACCATCCCATACAATACATATCATATATACAATACATACCATACCATACCATACAATACATATCATACATACATTATCATGCCATACCATACATACCATACCATACATACCATACATACCATACCATACCATACATGCCATACCATACCATACATACCATTCATACCATACCATACATACCATACCATACCATACATACCATACCATACATGAAATACCATACATACATACCATACATACCATACATACCATACCATACATACCATACAATACATACCATACATACCATACCATACATACCATACCATACATACCATACCATATCATACATACCATACATACCATACCATACCATACCATACCATACCATACATACCATACCATACATACCATACCATACCATATATACCATACCATACATACCATACCATACATACCATACATAGCATACCATATCATACATACCATACATACCATACCATACCATACCATATATACCATACATACTGTACCATACCATACATACCATACATACCATACATACCATACATACCATACCATACATACCATACCATACATACCATACATACCATACATGCCATACCATACCATACCATACATACCATACATACCATACATACATACCATACATGCCATACATACCATACCATACAATACATACCATACCATACCATACATACCATACATACCATACCATACATACCATACATGCCATACATACCATACCATACATACCATACATACCATACATACCATACATACCATACAATACCATACAATACATACCATACATACCATACATACCATACATACCATACCATACCATACATACCATACAATACATACCATACATGCCATACATACCATACCATACAATACATACCATACATACCATACCATACCATACATACCATACATACCATACCATACATACCATACATACCATACCATACAATACATACCATACCATACCATACCATACCATACATACCATACATACCATACCATACATACCATACATACCATACCATACAATACATACCATACATACCATACCATACCATACATACCATACATACCATACAATACATACCATACATGCCATACATACCATACCATACAATACATACCATACATACCATACCATACCATACATACCATACATACCATACCATACCATACCATACATATCATACCATACCATACATACCATACCATACATACCATCCCATACAATACATATCATATATACAATACATACCATACCATACCATACAATACATATCATACATACATTATCATACCATACCATACATACCATACCATACATACCATACATACCATACCATACCATACATGCCATACCATACCATACATACCATTCATACCATACCATACATACCATACCATACCATACATACCATACCATACATACCATACCATACATGAAATACCATACATACCATACATACCATACATACATACCATACATACCATACATACCATACCATACATACCATACAATACATAACATACATACCATACATACCATACCATACATACCATACCATATCATACATACCATACATACCATACCATACCATACCATACCATACATACCATACCATACCATACCATACCATACCATACATACCATACCATACCATATATACCATACCATACATACCATACATACCATACCATACATACCATACATACCATACCATATCATACATACCATACATACCATACCATACCATACCATACCATATATACCATACATACTGTACCATACCATACATACCATACATACCATACATACCATACATACCATACCATACATACCATACCATACCATACATACCATACATACCATACATACCATACCATACCATACCATACATACCATACATACCATACATACATACATACCATACATGCCATACATACCATACCATACATACCATACCATACATACCATACATACTGTACCATACCATACATACCATACATGCCATACATACCATACCATACATACCATACATACCATACATACCATACCATACCATACATACCATACATACCATACAATACATACCATACATATCATACATACCATACATACCATACCATACATACCATACATACCATACCATACATACCATACATACCATACCATACCATACATACCATACATACCATACATACATACCATACATGCCATACATACCATACCATACAATACATACCATACATACCATACCATACCATACATACCATACATACTGTACCATACCATACATACCATACATGCCATACATACCATACCATACATACCATACATACCATACATACCATACATACCATACAATACCATAAAATACATACCATACATACCATACATACCATACCATACCATACATACCATACAATACATACCATACATGCCATACATACCATACCATACAATACATACCATACATACCATACCATACCATACATACCATACATACCATACCATACATACCATACATACCATACCATAGAATACATACCATACCATACCATACATACCATACATACCATACCATACAATACATACCATACATACCATACATACCATACCATACCATACATACCATACATACCATACAATACATACCATACATGCCATACATACCATACCATACAATACATACCATACATACCATACCATACATACCATACATACCATACCATACCATACCATACATATCATACCATACCATACATACCATACCATACATACCATCCCATACAATACATATCATATATACAATACATACCATACCATACCATACAATACATATCATACATACATTATCATACCATACCATACATACCATACCATACATACCATACATACCATACCATACCATACATGCCATACCATACCATACATACCATTCATACCATACCATACATACCATACCATACCATACATACCATACCATACATACCATACCATACATGAAATACCATACATACCATACATACCATACATACATACCATACATACCATACATACCATACCATACATACCATACAATACATAACATACATACCATACATACCATACCATACATACCATACCATATCATACATACCATACATACCATACCATACCATACCATACCATACCATACATACCATACCATACCATACCATACATACCATACCATACCATATATACCATACCATACATACCATACATACCATACCATACATACCATACATACCATACCATATCATACATACCATACATACCATACCATACCATACCATACCATACCATATATACCATACATACTGTACCATACCATACATACCATACATACCATACATACCATACCATACATACCATACCATACCATACATACCATACATACCATACCATACATACCATACATACCATACATACATACATACCATACATGCCATACATACCATACCATACATACCATACCATACATACCATACATACTTTACCATACCATACATACCATACATACCATACATACCATACCATACATACCATACATACCATACATACCATACCATACCATACATACCATACATACCATACAATACATACCATACATACCATACATACCATACATACCATACCATACCATACATACCATACAATACATACCATACATGCCATACATACCATACCATACAATACTGTTGGAATAATTGTACATATATGTTATTCTACTTTGTGATTATGCTTATGTGTTTCTGTATTTCTGCTCTGATACATGCTCATGTGAGAGATATTGTATGTGTGTGTGATGAGGGAAATATGTCTCTCCGGTAGGCTACTTGTTGGAGACATGTATGAAGGTCATTCCATTATGATACCCGTTTGCTATATAAATGTGTCTTTGTGTGTGCCTGCTGTGCTGCAAGATGTAACTACAGAGGCAGGGGAGGTTGGAACATAGCGTATCTTTTGTGCTACATATGTTGCTGTGCAAAAACCTGGTCTCAACCGGTTTGTATTTTGCTACCTTCCCCTAGCGGTTGAGACTCTTTGTAACTAGGATATTCCGAAATAAAAAGCATGTAGAGAGGAGACTGCTTCAGAGTGAGTTTGGACGATTGTAACTGAGCAGTCTCCGATCACTCTCCTTGCAAGAAACTTTGACTGATTCTCTGTGTCTTCTTTGTGTGCAGGTTGTTTTTGATAAATGTTAGTGCCTAAACCTAACATTTAATTGGTCCCTCGAGCCCGGATTCCAAGATACCTGACGATCCCAGCGTGCAAGTGAGATCCAGAAAAGTCTGTGGCCACAGCATTTAAGACCCTTTCCGGGACTGGTTACTCCCTTGCGGGCTGGGATCCGATGGTTGAAGGAAGACCCGAGGACACAGAGAACTGTGAGTAGATTTTTGTTTAAAAAGGCATGCATGCGAAAATACGTAAAAAATAAATAAAAATAAATAAATAAATAAAATAAAAATAAAAATGGTAGGGAAACTAAGTGAAGTATACGCTAAAAGTAGTGTATGACTAAGTGAAGTATACGCTAAAAGTAGTGTATGACTAAGAGAAAAACCCTGACAATTCTAGACTCTATCAGGTAAAAGTAAGTTCAAACAGTTAAATTCCGCAGGAGGGTAGACTCCTCTATACGCTACGAAGGACGGCGGAGTCCTCTGTGTTGAACAAAGGTAGGGAAAGTGTGAATGGTGTATGAAAGAAAACGCAATTACCACTAGGTAACTGTGTTTTATGTAAAATCAACGAGGAACAAATAGCGAGCCTCTGTGGATGCCCGTAAGCAAGAAAGCTCCACCTGCAAAGGTAGAAGCGAGCTTTACCACACAAGGTTGTTGATCGCTATCTCGTTGAAGGTAGTCCCAGTTTTAGAATACTGTAGGTATTACCAATAACTGGGCCTAAATTTAGGTCAAAATGGGAAAAGGACAAAGCAAGGAGAAAGCAAAGACCCTCGATGGGTTAGAAAATAAAGACTGGAAGGTAGTAGAGAGGGAGGACCCAACAGCCATAGAGCCCCTATGCTACTGGGTAAAACAATATGGATACAACGGAAAACTCTCTACGAATAACTTAAAAGAATTACAACAAAAAATAAGAACAAAATGCAAACAGGATAGAAAAAAGATGTGTAAAGAAGGTTATGAACAAACTCAGGTTTGGATAAAAATAGCAGGACAAAGAGAGGAAGGTGAAAGAAAAGCCAGACAAGATAGAGAAGAGAAAAAGAGAAAAGAAAAAGAATGTGAAAAGAAAGCTGAAGAAAGTAGGGGAGAAAAGCCCATAATGTTTCACAAAAAGGAAGACAATGAATACTCAGGGCCCTACAGCGCACCAAGACAGCAATTAGAACAAATACAGGAAGCTCAGGCGTCGGCCCCTGAACAAGAGCCACCCCCTGAATACCAATCCACTGCAGGGCATACTACTCCTGTACGACCCCTTACTCGCTCCCAAGGAGGGGTAGGAGATTGGAGGAATGCATTAAACAAATGGAAAACTTAAGACTGTCCTATCATCTTAATGGGATAGAGACACAGCAAGTATGGATGTGTCAATTAGGTCCAGACTGGCACCTGGTAAAAGGGAATTATAACCCAATGGATGCTGCTGGCAGCCCACTGGGCCCTGATTCTGTAGGACTAGGAGCTCAAGTTACTCCACTCCTAGAGAGAATTAAAGACAAATATAAGAAAAAAGCAAATTACACCGAAATCGGCAGATGCAAACAAAAGGAAGGAGAATCATTCGATGAGTACCGAGTAAGAATGGAAAAAATCTTCAAAACTCACAGCGGCTTAGATCATAACGATGACGACCAGAGCCCATATAAACAACAACTAAAAAATGCCCTGCACTCAGGGTCACGCCCTGACATACAGGGATGGGTAAATCGCCATTATATAGGTATGAGTGGAGGAACACTCGCTGAATATATAAATCATGCCCTCCATGCAGAAAAAGTAATAAAAGACAAGAAAAACAAAAAAGGGCAGGTCTTTTACCAGTGACACATGCAAAACTGTTAACAGAACTATTACAAGCAGTACAACTGCCACAACAGTTAGCCATATGCAAGTGTGCAGCTCATACAACAGGAACTGACCCAGTTTCGAGAGGCAATGCGTTTGCAGACAAAATAGCCAAAGAAGCTGCACAAGGACAAATTCCAACATTCATGATGGCAGATGACCTAAAAGGTTGGTGTAACGATACAATATTACAAGAAATGCAACAACAATCACCCAAATCAGAACAAGACTTGTGGATAAAAAAAAAAAAAAAAAGGAGCAGTACTAAAACAAGGTATCTATGTATGACCACTCGACAACAAAAATAAACCAATCTTACCAAAGAATCTATATAAATGGGCAGCAATAGTGAGCCATGGGAAAACATATGTCTCAACAGGAGGGATGACGGGACTAGTAAACCAAATATATCAAACATATGGTTTTAACTCCTATTCAAAAAAAATTTGTAGGGCATGCTTAGTGTGTGCACGACACAATGCTCAAGGCCACGGAGAGGCCCATGACTGTGAGGCACTGGCAGAACGAAACACATGAATTCACTTGACTCACTGTAAAAAGATAATAAGTCACTCCAAAAGTAGTATAGCAACATTCTGCGTTATCTTGTAGCTTCTCAACACACCCTAGAGGAAGTCCGGCTACAAAGGGGACTGTAAGTATTTAGTATTACAGTTGTCTCAAACCCGGTGAAGATTGTCTACCCCTCTGTAGGGTAATAGGAGGAGACACAAGACTACAGTCGGGATGTTTGCTCCAATACATAAAAGATTACTGGCAATAGGGGGAGTACTGGGAATCATAATAACCCTAATAATTCTATGGAAGTGTGATGGTCACGATGAAAGTGAAAAAATTAACCGAAATAGACGGAAGGCCGGGTGGATAAGTACAATCCAAGACGGTATGTTGAAACACCCCTGTAAAACTACTGATAGTAACCAAGATAAAACATCGGAACTGTATTTTTGTTACCAAAATAACAAAACCCAGGCAGTGTTCACGTTCGATCAATCACTGACAGTGGGAGGCCGCAAAATGATTGACTGGGATGGATATGACTGGTACTTAGATGGAGGTGGAAAGCTTATGACGGGACATGACTTAGAGTACGCACACTGGTGGGGCGATGTTTTTACCAATACGGGGTCATGGGGGGGAGGGTCTTATGGGTACTCTCAGATCTCATCAAAATGGAAAAAGCAGGTATCTTTAACAAAAACAAAAGGGAACTTAGTGTTAAACATAAACACAACCCAAACACCCTTCGGAAAACCTGCTAATTTCGGCCCATATAAAAACCCTCCTTGCCATGGACTTCGTCTATGTGTGTGGCGTGAACACGCAAAGGACCCCTGCGTCACTCTTTTGCTATGTCCTAATATCACAACCACCCCTGTGTCATCTACTACAGAACCGGACATTACATTAGGCCCGAAATCCACATCCACTGTCAAACCTAAAATCTACATACAGCCTGACACAGACGACTGGTTTGAAATCACCACTGGAATATCACGTATTGACAATAACTGGCTGCTGATGGTGGAACAAGCTGCTGAAAAAGCAAAAACTGATTGTGTAGTGTGCATGGGGGCAAGACCACTCCTACAAGTGGTGCCCTCAGCGTTAGAATTTCAATGCCTGGTAAATGTGATGAACAATACCATACCCTCGACAAACTGCACTCACTGGGACTCAGTGTTTCCTTTAACTAATGATGAAAAGCAGAAACCATACTTCTCCAGTAAAGTAGCTGCAGGAAATTTTTCCTGTGTAAATCGAACAGGCACCGGTAAAAAGCAAGGGAAACTGAACGCTACACAATGTTACCAAGTACAAACGGTAGACATTTATTTTAGACCTGAATCTCGTAGTGACATCTGGTGGTGGTGCGGAGATGACAAATTATATGACAAACTGCCATACAACACCACTGGGACATGTGCATCTGTTTCGTTGATTTTACCTGTCACTGTTTTACCCACAGCTCTTACTGAATTATTAACATCTGTAAACAGCGTATTACCTGAAGCATGGAACTCACGGCATAAAAGGTCATGGTATAATAAAAATGATCCTACATACATAGACAGTATTGGTGTTCCTAGAGGAGTACCTGATGAATATAAATTAGTCAACCAAGTGGCAGCAGGATTTGAGTCTACTCTCTGCTGGTGGTGCACTATAAACAAGAATGTGGACCGAATTAATTACATCCACTATAACGTGCAAACCTTAGGAAACAAAACTGAAGAAGGATTCCTCGCCGTCCATGGGCAATTGTCAGCCACCTCCCTCATGTCTTTTCAAAACCGTATTGCGGTAGACATGCTGTTGGCAGAAAAGGGTGGGGTCTGTTCTATCTTTGGTGATCAGTGCTGTACGTTTATTCCAAACAACACAGCCGCTAATGGCAGCCTAACCAGGGCCATAGAGGGACTTAGATCTCTCAATAAAAAGATGAAAGACCACTCAGGGGTTGACACGACCATGTGGGACGGTTTTGGGGATGCATTTGGTAAATACAAGCAGCTTGCTGCTACTATCATCATGTCTATAGCCGTGTTTGCGGCCATACTCACCTTATGTGGATGCTGTTGTATTCCCTGCATTCGTGTTTTATGCACCCGACTCATCACCACTGCCCTCGAACCAGTAAATGCAAAAGTCTCGATGTTATACACTTTGTTACCCTCTTCTGAGCAAGATGATGATGATGATGTAAATGAAACCAATGTTGATGAAGGTAATGATAATGATGATGAGTCTCTCAACTTTCCTGATTTATTTCCAGACCCTGGTAATTATGACGGAATCCTCTAAGTGTACCGCTTGTATTATGTTCTATGATTTTGTGGTTAAAAATCTCACAAGGAAGAAACCAATGGATGATTACTTTTCTTAGTACAAAGCGAATAAACAGGAGGGAAATGTTGGAATAATTGTACATATATGTTATTCTACTTTGTGATTATGCTTATGTGTTTCTGTATTTCTGCTCTGATACATGCTCATGTGAGAGATATTGTATGTGTGTGTGATGAGGGAAATATGTCTCTCCGGTAGGCTACTTGTTGGAGACATGTATGAAGGTCATTCCATTATGATACCCGTTTGCTATATAAATGTGTCTTTGTGTGTGCCTGCTGTGCTGCAAGATGTAACTACAGAGGCAGGGGAGGTTGGAACATAGCGTATCTTTTGTGCTACATATGTTGCTGTGCAAAAACCTGGTCTCAACCGGTTTGTATTTTGCTACCTTCCCCTAGCGGTTGAGACTCTTTGTAACTAGGATATTCCGAAATAAAAAGCATGTAGAGAGGAGACTGCTTCAGAGTGAGTTTGGACGATTGTAACTGAGCAGTCTCCGATCACTCTCCTTGCAAGAAACTTTGACTGATTCTCTGTGTCTTCTTTGTGTGCAGGTTGTTTTTGATAAATGTTAGTGCCTAAACCTAACAAATACATACCATACATACCATACCATACCATACATACCATACATACCATACCATACATACCATACATACCATACCATACAATACATACCATACATACCATACCATACCATACATACCATACATACCATACCATACATACCATACCATACATACCATACATACCATACATACCATACATACCATACCATACATACCATACATACCATACATACCATACAATACATACCATACATGCCAAACATACCATACCATACAATACATACCATACATACCATACCATACCATACATACCATACATACCATACCATACATACCATACATACCATACCATACAATACATACCATACCATACATACCATACATACCATACATACCATACATACCATACCATACCATACATACCATACATACCATACACACCATACCATACATACCATACCATACCATACATACCATACATACCATACCATACATACCATACATACCATACATACATACATACCATACATGCCATACATACCATACCATACATACCATACCATACATACCATACATACTTTACCATACCATACATACCATACATGCCATACATACCATACCATACAATACATACCATACATACCATACCATACCATACATACCATACCATACCATACATACCATACATACCATACATACCATACCATACATGCCAAACATACCATACCATACAATACATACCATACATACCATACCATACCATACATACCATACATACCATACCATACATACCATACATACCATACCATACAATACATACCATACATACCATACCATACCATACATACCATACATACCATACCATACATACCATACATACCATACCATACCATACATACCATACATACCATACATACCATACATACCATACCATACATACCATACATACCATACCATACAATACATACCATACATACCATACCAAACCATACATACCATACCATACATACCATACATACCATACCATACATACCATACATACCATACATACCATACCATACATACCATACATACCATACATACCATACAATACATACCATACATACAATACATACCATACCATACATACCATACCATACATACCATACATACCATACCATACATACCATACATACCATACCATACAATACATACTATACATACCATACCATACCATACATACCATACATACCATACATACCATACCATACATACCATACATACCATACCATACAATACATACCATACATACCATACCATACCATACATACCATACCATACATACCATACATACCATACATACCATACAATACATACCATACATACCATACCATACATACCATACCATACATACCATACATACCATACCATACCATACATACCATACCATACATACCATACATACCATACATACCATACAATACATACCATACATACCATACATACCATACCATACCATACCATACCATACCATACATACCATACTTTACATACCATACCATACATACCATACCATACCATACCATACCATACATACCATACCATACATACCATACCATACATACCATACATACCATACATACCATACCATACCATACATACCATACCATACATACCATACCATACCATACATACCATACCATACCATACATACCATACATACCATACCATACATACCATACCATACATACCATACCATATATATCATACCATACATACCATACATACCATACATACCATACATACCATACCATACATACCATACCATACAATACATACCATACCATACCATACCATACCATACCATGCATACCATACACACCATACCATACAATACATACCATACATACCATACCATACCATACATACCATACATACCATACCATACATACCATACCATACATACCATACATACCATACCATACAATACATACCATACATACCATACATACCATACATACCATACTTTACATACCATACCATACATACCATACATACCATACCATACATACCATACCATACATACCATACATACCATACATACCATACATACCATACCATACCATACCATACCATACATACCATACTTTACATACCATACCATACATACCATACCATACATACCATACCATACATACCATACATACCATACATACCATACCATACATACCATACCATACATACCATACCATACATACCATACATACCATACCATACCATACATACCATACCATACATACCATACCATACATACCATACCATACATACCATACATACCATACCATACCATACCATACATACCATACCATACATACCATACCATACATACCATACATACCATACCATACATACCATACCATACCATACATACCATACCATACCATACCATACATACCATACATACCATACCGTACATACCATACCATACCATACCATACCATATATACCATACCATACCATATATACCATACCATACATACCATACATACCATACATACCATACCATACATACCATACCATACCATACATGCCATACCATACAATACATACCATACCATACCATACAATACCATACATACCATACATACCATACTTTACATACCATACCATACAATACATACCATACAATACAATACATACCATAAATACCATACCATACTATACATACCATACCATACCATATCATACCATACCATAACTATACAATAACCATACCATACCATACCATACATACATACATACATACATACATACATACATACATACATACATACATACATACATACATAAAATATGCATGTTTATTTAGAAAACCTTAATAATACCATGAGAGTGATGCCCTTTCCGCCCAGCGAATCAGACAGAAGCATAGTGAGCTTGCTGTCCCGGTATGGAATATGGCCATTACACTTCTTAGGGTCCACCAGTGCTGTGATACATTTGCCTAGGTCAGAAAAAATTAGACATATTAGAAATATCTTACTGTTTATTTTTATGTGGGCACAGGCAAACTAGATTTGCTACTCTGAGTCTAGACACCACCTTGAAATTAAGGATGGCACTGCACACATACAATTATTTATATCATCCATATGAGTCCAAGAGTTTAATGGTAGTGGTAGTGACTCTGGCAGACTACCGCACAGTTATTAAGTACAAATAAGTACAAATTGTGAAATATTAGGCCCTGGTAATGTACATCAAGGACATTTATAAGATTTATAAGATTCAGATTTCGCTATATATATAAGATTTTGTTATATATATAAGATTTCGATATATATAGCAGATTTTGCTATATAGCCTATATATAAGATTTCGCTATATATAGCAGATTTCGCTATATATAGCAGATTTCGCTCTATATATCAGATTTCGCTATATATATAAGATTTTGTTATATATATAAGATTTCGATATATATAGCAGATTTTGAAATATATAGCAGATTTCGCTATATATAGTAGATTTCGTGATATATATCAGATTTCGCTATATATATCAGATTTCGCTATATATATAAGATTTTGTTATATATATAAGATTTCGATATATATAGCAGATTTCGAAATATATAGCAGATTTCGCTATATATAGTAGATTTCGTGATATACAGCAGATTTCGATATATATATCAGATTTCGCTATATATAGTAGATTTCGTGATATATAGCAGATTTCGATATATATATCAGATTTCGATATATATATCAGATTTCGCTATATATATAAGATTTCGCTTTATATATCAGATTTCGCTATATACATAAGATTTCGCTATATATATAGCAGATTTCGATATATATAGCAAATTTCGATATATATATAAGATTTCGCTATATATAGCAGATTTCAATATATATAGCAGATTTCGCTCTATATATCAGATTTCCCTATATATATAAGATTTTGTTATATATATAAGATTTCGATATATATAGCAGATTTCGAAATATATAGCAGATTTCGCTATATATAGTAGATTTCGTGATATATAGCAGATTTCGATATATATATCAGATTTCGCTATATATATAAGATTTCGCTTTATATATCAGATTTCGCTTTATATATCAGATTTCGCTATATACATAAGATTTCGCTATATATATAGCAGATTTCGATATATATATAAGATTTCGCTTTATATATCAGATTTCACTATATACATAAGATTTCGCTATATATATAGCAGATTTCGATATATATATCAGATTTCGATATATATATAAGATTTCGCTATATATAGCAGATTTCGCTATATATATAAGATTTCGCTATATATATAAGATTTCGCTACATATATAGCAGGTTTTGCTATATATATATATATATAAGATTTCGCTATATATAGCAGATTTCAATATATATAGCAGGTTTCGCTATATATATATATCAGATTTCGCTATATATAGCAGATTTCGCTATATATATAAGATTTCGCTATATATATAAGATTTCGCTATATATATCAGATTTCGATATATATATAGCAGATTTCGCTCTATATTGTAGATTTCGTGATATATAGCAGATTTCGATATATATAGCAGATTTCAATATATATAGCAGATTTCGCTCTATATATCAGATTTCGCTATATATATAAGATTTTGTTATATATATACCAGATTTCGCTACATATACCAGATTTCGCTATATATATACCAGATTTTGAATTGTTACAGTATAGCTTGTTACCAGGTATACAAAGAGATTACATTTGCATATTTGTGGGCAACAAATTACCATGTAAAAAGTTGATATTGTGTGTGTTCCATTACCAGTATGTACTGTAAGTCATGGCCTATCCAAAATGCAGCAGAACCAAAGATCAGGATTGCAATAGGTGGGGCCACAACCAACTTCTACAGACAACAACTATCTTTACATACATTTACATGGATTTCCTTTTGTAGTATAACATACTGTACTTTTAGGAACTCTAATTGATGCCAGTAATGCGATCTCAACTTTTCTGCTGTGGAACACAATGTAATATATGTAAGCACAGGGTGAAGGTAACACATGGTACGGTTCAAAGTGTGTATTTACATTACATATCAGTAAAATGTGACAAACTGTAGGACAAAAGTTAGTTTATGTGATTTGTTACAAGTTGTTCGCGTTTTTTAGCGTATTGGACATTGACTGCCACTGTAGTGTTGCCGATGACAGCATGTGTTATAGTTACGGCAGCAGTAGTAATTTTGGGTGAAATGTGAAGAGTTTTGGTAGCTGTAGTGCTTTTGGCAGCAAATGTTAACTGATGTGCTCAGATGCATGTTGGTGAAGCACATTGTGTTAAGAGTTTTGAAAAAGTAGACATGGTATATAGACACGGGTGAAAATGATTGGTAAAAAATGTATATGGATTTAGTCCTAGAAAATGAGAGGGGTCTCAAAGAGCCCCACCTACTACAGTTTGTCATTGTGTGGGACAATGTGAACTTCCACCGTTGCCCACTCATCAGGGCATGGTTCACCACTCATTGAAGGATGTGTAATGTGTTACTATCAACATATTCTTAGTTTCTCAATTCAATTGAGGAGTTTTTCTCTGCATGGAGGTGGAGAGTTTACGAACACCACACTCAAGATCAGAGGTCCCTGCTCAATGCAATGGATGCTGGCTGTGACGACATCCCTGGGGATCAGTGTAGGGGATGGCTCAGACATTCACAGCGCTTATTCCCATGCTGCATCGCAAGGGAAAACATCAAATGCGACGTGGATGAAAATCTGTGACCCAACAGAGAGCAGCGGATGGATGGCCAGGAGGATGAGGATGGTGATCAGGAAAGGGTGGGGGGGCGACAGCAACCTTTTTGAAACTTTATTGGTTATTTTTTGGTGGGTGTTTATATTTTGTATACATAGAATACTATATTCATTTTCCTTTTAGGTTCTCTAATGTGTGAAATTTACATGTATGTGTGAATAAAAATGTAAATTACAAGTTACAATTTCCTCAGCAGACTGAGTGCAGTGTCAAACTTTGGAGGCTGCTCTCATTTCCCAGTTTTATGCATAATTGTATTCCTTTAGCTAGACCTCTGCCATAAGGACAAAACGTCTAAGCATTTTGACTTGCAGTGCTTACACAATGCCGAAGGAACAATGCATTTTGGGGGCACTGACTATTTATGTGAGAAGGGAATTTAGTTTTGACACATGGGTAAACTGTTTTGGAAGAGATATGAGCATTTGCATGTGATCCATGTAGTTGTGCTGAACCATCCACGTTATTTTGACAGAAGCACTAAATGAACAAAAAAGGGGCCGAAGCAATTGAGAAGGATCTTTGCCATTTTTATGGTACTGACTATTTATATGGCAAAACAATTTAATTTTGAAAGGTGAATGAACAGTTTTGGGAGACATATGACATTTTGCTGGTTATCTGAAGTGTTGCACAGAATTGTAAGACTGTTTGGCCAAATTACCTTATAGTTATAGGAATGTCATCTCAGTTTCAAGAAATGACCTAAACCAATGGAGAAAAACTGTAAACTAAACTAAAAACTACATTATTTCGGTTGTATGACAAAATGCAAAATGTTGTGTTTTGTAACATTGTTTTTGATTTGTTTTAGGTTTGACCCTAAAGTTAACCGTTTTGGTAAGAGTATCCAAATGTCTGCAAAAATTAGCTGTAGTTGCACATACTTTTGTTGGTTGTGAACATCAACTGAGAGAAGTACTAATGAATTTTGGTTGAAGTGGTGAACGCAATTGTATCAAAGCAACGTGAAGGAGAAGAGTGTTTGACTCCCATAGTCTATGGTTTATGCAAAAGTGTTCAGAGAAAAAGTAGACATGGTATCGAGACACACGTGAAAATTATTGGTAAAATCTGTAAAGACGATCCAGAAAAAGAAGAAGAGAAGGAGAAGCTTCTGGGTGTTGTACGGGCCCAAGCTTGCAATGTGCGTGTGCAGAGCGTGGCACATTCGGCTGCACTTGGCGCCCTGCTTCTGCCATTGTGAGGCGATGGTTGATAACGTGGTTGGTAATGGTGGCCCGAAATTCATCTGGCCTCTTCCCCCTTTTCCACCACCACGCACCCTCACTCCTCCTCTTCCCCCTCCTCTACCACCGATTCAAAATCATACACAACATTTTGACAATTGAGCGAACTATTTTGCATATGATGACTTATACAATGAAATTGTGCTAACATGTTTTGAAGAGAACAACCATTACACTGAGAACAAACTAATTGGGATTGATTGGCAAGATCTATTTATTTGGAAAATGTACTAAATGTGGGTCGATTGTGTTAACTGTAGGGTACTTGTACATAACCATTTGCAAAGATGCACTAGACATTGGAGACATGTACAAAGCATTTGAAAGTTGATGAAAGCAATGAGAAATGCCATTCTGTTGTGAAAAAATCCAAGTTGGTTTGGGCATTTGTCCATGTTATTTTGAGAATGTCATCTCAGTTTCAAGAAATGAGCCAAACCAATGGAGAAAAACTGTAACATACAGACAATTTGGCACCTACACTCTGATCTGATTAGGAAAAGACTGTATACTGTAGTACTCAACAAAGACATTGCATATTCATTTTGGGTGTAACCTTGGGTGCAGCCATTGGCTGTCTACAGACATTTAAGGTCAGAAAAACCACTGTTAGTTAGTCCTTGTCTTCGTCCTGTGTGTGTATGTCTGTCTGTGATGTCCTTAATGTTAAGAATAAACCTTGTTCTTGATTTTCAACCACTAGGCTGACTGAGTCTCCAAATTCAACTTAAAAGTAATTTTATTACTTTTAATGCCAACATAAATTGACAGTAGGCCTATATGTGAAAATGAGCATCCAGGAGTCTTTTGTGAGACAGTAGCAAGGTACATTAGATAGCAATTTCAGTACATGTCTTACTCTCAGTATTTGTATGGGACAATACAACTCCTTGAATTGGACACTGAAATGGACGTGTGTGAGTATGACCTACCCAAGGTGAGAAGGCTGCGGTTGATATTCCCCGTCTCCTCCAGCAGCTTCTCCGTGGTGTCTCCATCCTTCACCCTCTCACTTCCTGCCAGATCCACAATGCACAGCTTCCCCTGAGTCACCACTGCTTCCTCCGCACCAGTCTGGACAGTGCGTCAGCAGGGGTGAGAGGAAGAGCTAATATTACCGTAAAGAATATTACTGTAAACCTGGAAAAAAAAACAGACCACACGATGATGTAAATCAAAGTATTGAATAACATGCTTGTGTAATAACTTACTGACGTGCGCTTGATATACAGAGTTAGAATGGAGTGACTGCGGCTGGAATGCTCGTTCTGGGTTTGAGATGATGTCTGTCTGTTCTGCATTCCTTGAACAAAAAGACAGAAGTGAGTGAGTGAGTGAGTGAGTGAGTGAGTGAGTGAGTGAGTGAGTGAGTGAGTGAGTGAGTGAGTGAGTGAGTGAGTGAGTGAGTGAGTGAGTGAGTGAGTGAGTGAGTGTGAGAGTGAGTGAGTTGCTAATGTATTGACTGATAGTGTTATCAAGTCAAGGAGAAACACATACTCATTGGAGAAGGCCATGGTAACAGTGGTTTGATTGCTGCAGAGCAGAGGCGAATATTCTGGATTCAGAAGTTACAGTTTTTCTCTATCGCTTTGGTACATTTTTCTTATCTTTCTTGCAATTTGCATAAGATCAAGTGCATTTCTCAAAACAGTTTGGACAAATAGCAAAGCACAGTGGATCACCTGCAAAAGCCCGTCTCTTGCTCAAAATCCTAAGTTCATCCCTCAAAAGCAAGTTTTTGTGTCAATATACGTGTCAGTGCCATCAGAATGTTTAGTCATTGTGTCAGTGTGTACGGATAATACAGTCAAATTCATTAGTCATGTTGGCAATTGAATAGTGCACTTCGAAGGGACATTTTGATGTAAAATGTGGTTTAGGTGTGATAACAAGTGTTATACATTTCACCTCATATGATGTATATGTATGAGATTGATTGCAAAAGACAAGATTCACATTTACAGAATGATGGCAGACATTGACATTGCAGTGCGTAAAGAAAAAAAAAGACAGCACTGCACAGAACAAAGGTAAAATACAGTAAGTAAACATAGGTCAAAAACATAAACATAAGTCATACAGTAAGTAAACAAAAAATATGAACATCTCCCCAAATTCTAAATCCTAATCCTGATCTTCAGCTTCTTCACGTTCCTGTCTGTCAGGCCACAAATTTTCATCCACTGTTGTCACACTGTTGTCCAATTTCTTGTCCTTCCATTGTCAGACATTGTAACTTTGTATTGTGCTCTGGTTATACAATTTCCAGTAGATTGTTCATGAGATGCTCCCTTGAGCTCATTCAGGAAACTGTTGATCATTGGTTGATCAACTCTCTTCATTACAGAACGTCTAGATTCAAGCAATTTACCAATTTAGATCATATTTACAACTGTCTTATGGAAATGTATAGAAATGTGCTTGACATGTTATGACAGCTTGGTAAATCATTTTGCATGTGAGGACTTATATGATGAAGTATAGCCTAAATGTTTTGGGGAGTGAGACTATTTGATAGATTCCCATAACAAAGCATTTTTTTACTGGCATGACAAAAGCAATTGATAATGTAAGAAAAAACTGAGAACTGTACACAATCATTTGCATGGATGGACAAAAGCATTTGCAATTTGTTTAATGCAATGAGAAACTGCCTTTTTCATCTGCACAAATGGCATGATGATGGGACAATTGAACAAGAACTTTTGAGAATTTCAATTCTGATGTGAGAAATGTACCAAACCAATTGAGAAAAACTGCAATAGTCCAGCCACATATCTGTTCCAGCCAATTTACTGAATCAGCTACAACTAATTAGCACGACTCTTCAGCCAGGTAAGTGAGCTAATTAGTGCAGCACATGCAGAAGGAATACATGGCAGGTGTGCATGGTGCATTGTGTGCACCGAGTTTATTTTTAGTGTGTGGTACTAGCTACTACAGCCAAGCACGTCAACAACACGCTTATTTATGCAGCCCGGAACTGATCCGCACTCTCCTCCCATAGACATGAACTACTATGAAGTATGTTGGCATATCTACCATTTTAGCTTTTACTTTCTGAAGCAGGTTTGTCCACCTGTGCTGGGTGTGGCACTCCTCTCTGCAGCACTGCAAGATTGATTTCAGGTGAGTCAGAGAGGAGAGACCAGGAGACTCAAGAGGGCAGCCTACACGACGGGGGCAGAGAAAACCGAAAAGCCTTGTCTAAATTATAAAAACGGAGCTTCAATCGAGTAACCGAAGGAGAACAGGCTGCAGAACACCTGGTAAGCCTAGTCCATTATTTCTATCCCTCCACTTCTTGCATTCATAGATAGATAGATAGATAGATAGATAGATAGATAGATAGATAGATAGATAGATAGATAGATAGATAGATAGACAGACAGACAGACAGACAGACAGACAGACAGACAGACAGACAGACAGACAGACAGACAGACAGATAGATAGATAGATAGATAGATAGATAGATAGATAGATAGATAGATAGATAGATAGTGCTTGTTTGTGCTTATTTGTTCATGCGGAAACTTGTTTTGTGCCATACAGTACATCTGATGAAACATAGGAGACTAGACAACATAAGCAGCTAGACAGAACAAAACAAGATAGATAGCTCTCTACTAGACAAGACAGGGTAAACAACAGTATACACATAGACAGGGTAAACATATACACCCCCTCCCTGCATCATACATATGAAATAAAATGCAATTGTGCCTGTTGTGACGTTAAAAAGAGAGAAAAAGTGCAGAGTGCTATTTAAAGTTATTACTGACATAAGGCCAAGTATGTGTTATCACAGACACACTGCAGGGTATGTTATACCACAGGTTAGTTGGAGAGCATTTAAGTAACCCCTAGACTAGCGAAATCATGTGTTATCTGAGGTTTCTTAACCATTTGTAACTTTGTGAACCTTGGGTTACGACAGCTAGTATAACTGTAACAATGTAATGCTCTAACTTTTATACCCTCTGACCCTGTACCACAAAGGCCTCTCCAATTTAATTACTATTTGCTATTGATAACAGTGCAAAAGTACAGGCCACTTGCACTTTTACCTATAGTCCCTTGTCTTGACTAAAGACTTCTCTTGTGTAAAACAGCAAGCCTGACTATCACATACAGACCTCTCTCCAAGAGAGTGATGAATCCCTCTAGGTTGCAGAACTCAACCACAGACAGGTTCTCCACATAGAACCCACCGGTTCTACTGCCACGGACAACCAGGGAATAGGTCAGGAATGGATTCAGCAGATCTCTCACCTGGAACCAGACACTGACACCATTGTCTTCTACATTTTTGCATAACAAATGGACAGCTTTTACTCATGTTTAATTTTTGTTACTTGTGTATAGAGCTGTACAGTAATGACTGTATAAATGGATGTTATATATTAAAAGGTTAATGTAATTTCAACACCAGTCATTAGTTATGCACACACTTTTTATGCAGACATATCCACTTTGTGTTGTGAGTGGCATCTAAGTAAAGTAATGTCCATCTACCTGCTCATTGTAGATTTCGGAGTAGGAGGCACAGAGTTGGAACATTTCATCTGAGCTGTGCATTTGCTCTAGCAGATAACCTACTGATCTCTGCATCAAGCCCTCAAGCCCCCCCTCCTTAGGGTCCTTCGAGAACTGCAGAAAACACCTGAAGCTTACTAGCTGCTAACTCTCCCGCGATGTGGTTATGACAGACATGACAATTTGTGCAACAAGTGGTAATGTCACATGATTTCAATGGATTTGGTTGATGTTGTTTTCTAATAGGTTAAAAAAATACTTATGCTCTCACCAGAGAGTGCGGACCAGTGATGGTGTATGTCTTCCCAGAGCCTGTCTGGCCAAAAGCAAACACAGTGCAGGTGTACCTGCAAAATTTGCCATTTCTTAGGGTAGACACTCCAAAATCAAATCAATTTAAGCAAAAAAAGAACCTACATTAAAAAAAAAAACTTGGATGGCTAGAGTTCAATATTCTGTCCATCAGCTAACAGACCATCTGTGAAGATCATGCAGGATGGGCTGCTTTTAATGGCACACTCTCCTCACCCTTACCCCTCAATAGCCATGTTGATCAGTTTTCTCATGCCTGTGGATTCAAAGATCTCTTGCTGTGAGCACTCCGGGGTGAAGATCATGTTGAATGAGAAAGCTTTCTCTACCACCCCCTCCTGACTTACCTACATGTGCATAGAGAAGAGAAGGCATGTTACTGACACCACTAGGAAAAGCAGAGGTGTCAATCCCGGCTTCAGAAAGCAAAAACTGCCACAAATATCTGCCACTTCCTTAACCAGCTGATCTTAATAGACACAAAAATCATAAGACAGGTATCTTCTGATGAGTGAAATTATCCAACTGCACAGGCAGAAGGATTACATGGCAGGGTTTCTACTTTCGGAAGACGTGACTGACACCTCTGAGGAAAAGGCAACCTAGTAAATGCTTTGGTGATGGGCACTTTGCACAGTGGCATACACAGTGGGCTCACAAATACCCAGAAGCTCACCAGTAGACTGTGTTCATCAGGACAGTACACAATGCTTTCCTCATTCCTCCCCTGTTCATCTTCACTGAGCGGCCTCACCCTACAAACACAAACACACAGCTTTCAGTGCTTTGACAGCTCTCAGTAGTGGTTGCAATGGATTCTGTTCTGGAGGAGAAGCATACTTACCTTACTGCCACAATTACTTTCGATTCTGCCTGTCCTTCCATTTCTGCTGTCCCAAAATTGACTTCTGACAGAGATTAATGAAATGAAGAAACAAACTTAATAGGCTACACAGAGAAAGAAAATACTATGTTGTCAATGAAATATTGGTTTCCTGTTGACCTTTAAGGAAAATCTGATCGCCTCAATTTAATAACCACAAAGAGGCACATTGGATTGCTTACCAGGCTGGGTAGGTCATTGCATGGCTTTAACAGGCCACAGTGCAGTCATGGGTACGTTTTGACCTCTCATAGCTCAGACAACTAGTCCACTCTGCTGTGTGATCTGTCTGTACAGACTGTCTCTGTGACCTCACAAGCAATGGAACCCCTGGAATACCAGAGAATTAAAAGATCTTAGGTTATGATCAAAGAATGCATCCTTGGAAATGCCATCCATAATTGTGGGCCAAATGGCACTGAGACAGGTCATATTCTTAATGCAGACATAGGCTATTGTGAAAAAAATGGGTCAGGATTTAAATACAGTTATAACTTTGACTTAAACACATTTCTTAATAATCAAGTTTGGATGTTTCAAAAATCCTGAAGATGGAAGAAGAAAGTAACACTGTAGATTATAGTATGCAGAACAACAAGCTTCCTTTATATTAGGGTAAATTTAGGACCGTACTGTAACAACCGGAGTAGCCTAATTTTCAGGCTATTCATTGGCTACTTGCTGAAATGGCATCACAGTGTTTGCGTACAAAGGAAATCTTCTCAGTCAGTCTTACTAGTGACTTTACCTGTGAACACTGCAGTCTGCTAGCAATAGTCATTACGTTAGTGCAGCTGAGGCGATGTGAACACCCTACTACGGTAGAGTACTGGATGCACTGCTTACTAATTTGCAGGTTGAATCATACAACTGCAGCTGTCATAGCTTCCCTCCTACTCACGCCGCTTTCTTTTCGATAGAGACATTCCAACGGGAAGCTGTCGTGTCTGCTGCTGGCACAAAGTCGTGATAGCTGATATTTTACAGTGTGTATCGTTTATGTTATCTTTGTCGTATTGAGGAATAGACTGCCTCGGTAGCAGCGGTGTCGTGCAAGGACTGCGTTTTGAAGAGTACGTCGGTTGCCGGTGATGTGATTTGGAGATGTGAAGTATTTGTAGAATAGCTACAGCCTTTTGCAAGCAAGGTCCAACATGACGTGGTATCTGTTTGTCCTGGCGTTGTATTATGGGACACTGATGCAACTGACAGATGGTAAGTTGAGACACCCGGTCTGTGATAATATGACTTCTCTTTTGGCTTATGGTGAAGGTTGCTTAGGGACGAAATGGACCGTGCGTAAAATGGTCTTTTGGGTTGGCTGGGAGGAAAGGGGACGGGGTGGGGGGTAGGAGCATTTATGTGTAGCCTAGTGCAGGGACCACTCCTGTACATTGCCTATTGTAACTGTAATTTTGAAACATCCCCACTCCTACTCAGTAGTGTACTTACTTCATGTCTGTGTAAAGCAGTTCTCCTTCAAGGCATGAGGTCAGCACACATCTGCAGGCATCTTGTGTTTTATCTAGCTGTACATATTTGAGCTGAGGAGAAAATGCTCTACTCTGTAGCTTTTTTAGAGTCTTATGATAAGATAACATATGTAATCTAATTCTTTGTTGTTTTTTAGCTGACAATTGTAAGAGGTACTATAAAGGCAACAGGATCGAAGGGCCTAAGGTGTGTGAGTTTGGACAGTCCTGCTGTGGCACCTGTGAGAACAGATACTGCTGTCCCTTTCCTTCCCTGCTCGAGTTGGTGTCCAGTCACATCGTTAGTCTCAGTGAAGAGGTCCAGGATGCCTGCCCCAAGTACGAGCACAGATTACACGAATAGTGGGTGGGGATGAGAGGGGTTAGATTACACTGGACATTAGGGTCAGCTCCTTTTGAGGGGAGTACAACACAAACGCGTAATAAGAGATGCGTAGAGTGATAAATTGGCAGACGTTCATGTAGAAGTTCATCACTGAACTTTGTCATATGCCATTAACAAAGTAATGCTATGCTATAACACCTTGTGAATGAGTTATGATTACAATAAAAGACAGACGCAAATTGCTTACTCCATATTTATTACTGTCACAGGTGTATAGCAGGTATATGTACAAGTTCCACCAGCAGTGGTCTTTGCTGTTACAGTGAGGAATGGATAGTTTGTAACTGGCTTTGCTAATTGACATTAAATCCAATGGCTCGCACTTCTTTAAAAGCCTGGTCTGAGGTCCTTAGTTTGACAGTTATCTTCAGTGTAATTAGTGAAATGTAAAGAGAAAAGAGCTTTTTCACTGAAATACTTTGTCATTCCCACATAACTGTTGCACATACCTGAGTATTGCACTCAGGTTGGGCCATCTTTGGTCGTAAATTACCTGAGGAAATGCAGAAAATGTTAACAGAGATATTTTTACTTTCACATGATGTATAAATGTCCTAGAATGCATGACATTCGTGCGTATAATACAAAGGCAGTGACAAGGTGCTGAGAGTGCAGAAACGAAACTGAAACAGGAAGAACAGAAATAGAACCACAGACTTGCAAACACGCGGTTTTAGACCCAAATCATCGTAAGCCTCATTGTTTGGTCTTTGGTCTGTTTAACTGAAGCCGTAGCCATTCTTTGTCTTTATAAACTGAACCACATTCTCTGGCTGGGAGTAAGTATTTATCATTTACCTTGACAGATTTGTGAAGATGAGAGCGTGTTATCTCACATGTCAACTCTAATATATAGTAACATATGAGTGATCTTCAAGTACAAAATATTCTAAAGTATGGGATTGTAATATGCTCCTTGTGCCTCATTTATTACTTATTCCTGATATATTTCAACAACATGTTCACTGAACGATCAATCTCAAGGGAAGTTACAGTAACACTTCTGTGGCAACATATGTTGGTGTCTCTTTAGATGGTATATACCATTGTCTTATGGCTACTTGGAATTCTTACATCTACAGTACTTCTAATCAGTGTAATAAACATTTTGAAAGCTCTTTGAAGACCCAAAATTAGTCTTAACATGCTTGGTGTGTATTGACTAGTTTGGTCTGTGCTCTGCTGTGAAGAAGAAGACTACCTAAGCACGGGTTTAATCATTAAACGTTTCTTTTCCCCCTCACAGCAATTACTACGAGCACAGGATGCAGTTCCCGGAAGTCCCCATGTTCGTGATCATTGCCATCGCCGTCGTCGGTGTCATCTTCATCAGTCTCATCATCTTCTGCTGCGTGTGCCCCTGTTGCTGCCTGTATCAGATGTGCTGCAAGCCCCGACGTAAGTCTCGCATGGCAAACACACAAATGCATGGCACACACATAAATGCAGCATTTATATTATGTCGTATTATAATATACAGTACATTTTTTGTTGTGTTGTTTTATGTTATAATATGTAATGTTCTATTTATTGTATTTATTATTATTTACTGTTGTTGACTGTTATTGGTCTGTTGATTTTGACCATGTCCATGATCAGTTAGTTTTCCTGAGACTCAATTAAAACACTGTGCTGACCCACATCTGTTGCCATTCTTTCAGAATACCGTGAACTATTAAATGTGTGAAGTGAAGTGAATCCCACTTCATATGTGTAACATATTTTGCCAACCTTACAATACAATATTGTGACATATGTACATTTCGCAAAACCCTGGCTTAGCTGCAACAGATGGCATATTTCTGTAAGCTATGCTTTCACTGTCCACATACCACAATGTTTGACAAATGAGCCCTACTCTGCCCTACAAATCCAAAAGGCAGTAACTAAAGTTTTTGTCAAAATGAGTTTAGACTGGAGATTGACTTTGTAACACCTCCTTTGTCTTGTGACTAAATACAGTGCTTATTTCCTATAAAGCAAAACTGTGTGACTCATCCCTCCTCTTCCCCTACTGCTGCAGCGGTGTTGGCGAGTAACACTCATACAACAGTGGTGGTCAGCGCGCCAGCGTCCCAAGCACAGCACCCTCCCCCTCCCCAGCAGTACCCAGGCTACCAGCCCGTGTCTCTGCAGCCCTGGGCCGGAGCACCAGCGGCCGGGTACGACGGCCACCCCATCCCGTCCGCACCCATGCTGGAGGAACCCTTCGGGACTGGGCCTCCACCCCCCTACCATGAGAGTGGTAAGTGGAGATGCAACATTATGATAAACAGAAGTGCCCAAATAAAGGGTTTACATCATCATTATTATTATTATTATTATTATTATTATTATTATTATTATTATTATTATTATTATTATTATTATTATTATTATTATTATCATTATTATTATTATTATTATTATTATTATTATTATTATTATTATTATTATCATTATTATTATTATTATTATTATTATTATTATTATTGGTGGTAGTAGTAGTAGTAGTAGTAGCAGCAGCAGTTCAAGTTCTTTAATTTGTCACATACATAGTCATAACAGTATACAACTTGTGGTGAAATGTGGGACTGGCAAACTCCATAGACTGTGTAGAATAGTTAAGTTAATAGAAAGAATAAGCGTATATGTGCATATGTAGTAAAGTGTTACATATAAATATGTTTATTATTAATAATAGATATTTACATACAGGTATTAGTGGTACAAAGTGCAGAAGACAAACAGACACATTTTTAAGTTGTCTGTGGCAGTGTAGGTAACAAATCCATTTTAGGTCTAGGCCATTTAAGTCTAATGGCTTGGGGGAAAAACTCCTGAAGGCATTCAGTCTTAGACATAAGACTAAACTAAACAGGCAGGTAGTAATAGTAGTATTAGAAGCAGTATTAGTATTAGTAGTGTTATCATCCTCATTGTTGTTGTTAGTATTATTGTTTTGCTGTACTGATTAGGAGTTGTCTGTCCCTACAGCTATCACAGGAGGTCCTGTAAACTACAACCAGAAAACATTTACACAAGGTCCAGCATCTTACTGCTAAATATTCACGTTTCTTCTCAAGACATAGTTGGAGGCCATTCATCAACACACAGGGCTATTGAAAGTGTAAAGATCAAAGATTCTACATGTGACTCTAGAATTCTACTCTAGAATCTTGGCAAAGATAGTTACTGCCAGCTTTCAGTTGCTAAAAATTAGAGTTAATTTCTTAACAATCATTATGTTGGTCTTATAGTTCAGAAGCACATATGATTCAGTGATATCAGTATGGCATTACTGATAGATGAAGTGGACTTTGTTTGTCAGGCAATCATGATGCTAAATGTTAGCATTTTACAACTAGGAACTTCAGGAGGAGTCAACGTTGTACGAACTCTTACTTTGTTCATGTGAAAATGATTGTGAATTTCATCTCTGGAAAATGTGTTTCTACGTGTTCGTTGGCTTTGGCGTTAAATGATTTTATAATTTTTCTGCAGTTTGATAAAAAAAAATGTTTACCTGTGAAGTCAACTGTAATTTCTGAGTTATGTGAAATGCTTGCTGTTCTAGAATGTGCAGGTCTGATCTACAGATAATATGTGTGTTACTTGTTTCTACTAATTATTGCATTGCTTTAATATTTTCTGGGCTGTGAAGTTGGTTGCTTGCCAGTGTAGTCCGTTTGGTCCTTACATTAATGTGCCTCCTTATTCTGTATTTACGTGTTGCATTAAATCACTCTTTAAGTCTATGCATCTCAAAGTGCCGAAACGGAATCTGCTTTTAAGCCCAAACTGTTGTAGGGGTTTGGTTTACATGGTATTGGTGGTGTTATCACCACAGAAAAAATATATGTGTGTCTGTCCAAGTGTCTTTTACTGTTGCCAATAAAATATGTGGAAACTAGAAAAATACTGGAACAGCCAAATTGGTTGTTCTAGTCTAGTGTTGTATTCAGCTATTTTTTGTTGTGTGTATGTAAGAAATCTGGTTGCTGCTCTTCTCTACGTGAACACTTTTGGGGAATAGCACAGAATTCTTAATTTTATTCCAATAGTCTGAAACTTGGCTTCTCATATGGCTACTTAATCATTGCTGTTGCTTAGCTTTACCTGCTAAGTCTGTGTTATATCATGTTAAACACTGAAGAACAGTCAGTAGTGTACTGTCCCAGTTACCCCAACATACAGATTTAACCTGACAGAAAAGCTGGGTATCTCCACAGTATCACAGCATTTGCCTGTAAAGCATTTTCAGTCCACTAGGGGGTAGCACACCCATTGCAGACATCATCTTGCCCTTCGGAAAAGCAGTCACTTTAATAAGTCCCTACTACCTAGTGTCAGTTTCACCTTCACACTATCTCCCTGTTTTACTCTAATGACATTTGTGGCAGATTTAACAATGCGTAGCACCTTTAATCTTACCGTAACTCAACCTTGAATAAGAGTGGGTGGATATGCCAGATTCCCAGATCACCATAAGTTCTTAGTGGCAATAATCACCTTGGAGTGTATATTCTGCTCTGTATTTGACTGCAGAAGGCTATAAGTGTCAACAAGGACACAGTTACTTTTTTTTTTCTCAGAATATGTCAGTCATATTTAGGAATGCTGATTAATCAAAATAAATTCACAGCTATCGTGTGATTAATTAGATCAAAAATTGTAATCATTTGGCAGCCCTGACTAAAGACTAAAGCATGCACATGTGTGCATACAGAGAAAGAGAGACAGAGAGAGAAATTTTACTACATTTGTCGCATATCAGCCATACATACTTCTTTCATGCTGGTCTTCAAACACACACAAAACTATTCATGGCCTACATGAGTGAACTCACACCAGAACTTTCTTGAAAATCACCCAAAAATTAGTATTGGAAAGAACTCGGAATGTTAAGTGGAAACATCCACAGATACCAGAGCAAGACAAACTTATAAGGCATTCATTCCTTAAAAAGCCAGTCTTTGGTCTGTGCCTGGGAAGCCCTTTGTTTCTTTTGGTTTATTTTTTAACGGCCTACTACCACATAAAACTCCCGCACACTAAAAGCTTTAAACTCTAGTGATACAGCAAATAAAGCATGGCCCTCCATATGCCCTGTAGAGGGTATAAACTTACTGAATTACAATAGCATGCCATCACAAATATGATATAACAATAATTTTATAGCACACCTGTATACTTGTTCATAGCACATCATAAATTCTAATAGCTCAACTGTATACTTGTTTATAATACATCTGTTTATATCCCTAACATATATTAATACCAAATTATTCCTACCTGTTCGTATTGCCCTATTTATTTGTACACAATTCATAAACTACACTGTAATATACTGTATGTTATTCTATATTGTATATACTGTATATATCGCACTTGCTGCTTTTTGCACTTCTAATTAGATGCTAAACCACATTTCGTTACCTTGTATTTATACATGTGTAATGACAATAAAGTCAAATCTAATCTAAAATAATCTAATCTAACATCATTGCTAACTTTCCACTCCCCACATACACAGATTTACACTGAACATGTAACATACTAACACCATACCCCAACATATACCCATGATATATACAGTATATACAAAATATAACAGGCAACATACTGTACATCCCTCCCAAGCATATACCTTTTCCACATGTAGACTCCTCTATTGCACAACATGGTAGTGACACGACTTCACAGCAGACATCATAACACGGGTGACATAGCAAGATGTGGGAGGTTCACCTGAGTTGCAGTAATAAACTCTGAGGACCTTTGAATTTCACAATACCGGTACCGGCCAGCAAATTCATCCCTTAAAGAAGAAAGCACATGGTCACTGCAAAATTCACGCATCATTGTCTGCTTAATTATTTGGATGACAAGAGTAAGTAAAGGTAATTTCTCTGTAATGACTCTTTTAAGAACATGAACTGAATACAATATCAGGTCCAAGTGTGTGTGTGTGTGTGTGTGTGTGTACTCCAGTGGTACAGCAAATAAAGCATTATCGCTCCATGTGCCGTGCAGCAGGTATAAACTGTACTGACCCACAACAGCATCACAAACATGACATAACACCAAGAGCCTGGTAAGTACACCTGAGTTGCCATTATGAACTCCGAGGACCTCTACATAGCAGACAAGCTGCATTAGCTGAAGGACCCAATAGAGGACGCAAAAATTGAATAACGCGCATTTGTGCTCTAATAACCTTTTATAAATGTTTGCAGATGAAGGGAATCCGAGGCACTCAAGGTTGCAACCTTAAGTGCCTCGGATTCCCTTCATCTGCAAACATTTGAGAGTCCCTAAACCGAAGAGCACCAAGAATAAGAGGTGAACATCCTGAACCGCTCTATACACCTGTTTGTTTTCTTAACCTTTTATAAACTCATAATGTATTTATATAGCATTTCATATACACTTGAACATTCAAAAGGTGCACGTTTGCATTTGTGGTGCAAGTACTGTACTTTCTTTGCAGTGTAGCACCTTTATAAATGAAACACCTGACCACCACGAAATGCACACGCATCAAGAGAAAGGAAAGGCAATTACTCTGTAATGGCCCGTTTGCCATCCAGCTATTACAGTATAATTAACATGCACTGAACATAATATCAAGTTTAAGACAGAGGCCTTCATATTGATTTTTTTCTGTGATTGCATGGCTGCACATTGTGTGTGGCTTTGTGTGTGTGTGTGTGCGCGTGTGTGTGTGTGTGTGTGTGTGTGTGTGTGTGTGTGTGTGTGTGTGTGTGTGTGCGTGTGTATGTTTGTGTATGTGTGTGTGTATGCATGCATGCATGGGTGCATGCACGTGCATTTGTTTTTGTGTATGCGGGTGCATGCGTATGCGCTTGTCTTATTAAACTACAAGAGGCAGGTCTGTCAAAGGACCCTATGTCTCTCCGAACTCCTGAAAGGGTCAACACACAAGTGTTAATGACGTGTTCTCTTCCTCTGTGCCCTCATTCAGTAGGAAAACACCGCCCAAGCCCAGTGGCTCATCTACAGCAGGTCATAACCAGTCCATGTTTTGTATGGTAAGGTGAGAAGCTTCGTTTCATTTCTAGCCAACCTGAACTTAACTGCCTTCTCTGTTCTCAGAATTCAGACAGACATGCCAAAAAAAACTATAGTGCTAGGCCAGGGTTGGCATGACTGAAAGGTCTTGTTGAATTTATTACCTCAGTGGCCAGAGTAACTGTTTTGTTTTGTTTTGGTTTTTCTCCATGTCAGTTAAGCCTGTTGATCCATGCAGGCCAATATATAATCATACCAACAACAACACATGGGTGAAGCAGCCTATATTTCAATGTGTATTACATTGCAAAGTGTTCCAAACTTTTAGCCACAATGAATTTGTACCTTAATACTGGTCAGGCTGTCAGTATCCTAATATACAATGCAAGCTTGTTACCTGAGCCATCAGTTAAACTGAGCTATTGGGTTACATCACAACAAAAACAAGTAGGCCTATGCAGGGCAAAGTTGGCTCATATTTTCTTAAGACCTCTTAAGACCTTAATAACAAACATCAGACATACATTTAATAAAAAATAAAAACGACGCTCTTAATAAAAAACAAGGCGTGAAATTTGTTTGACAATCCAAAATGCATCCAAATGTTTATGTGTTCAACAAGGCTTTTTGAATGACGTTTACTCTGACCAACCACAACGACTCTCTCAAACAAACATGGCTGATCTTTTGAGTGAGTGGACAACAAAGCCGTAGCCCTGCCTTGTTCTTTGGCTTTACTACGTAACGGAACTGCCAGGTTCCGTCTTCACTGTATCGCTAGTTACGACAATATAAAAGCGACTTGGCTCAGAGGCTTTTGTGATCGTGTGTTCAAACATCTTCCGTCCAACACAGGTAAGCGTTTACATAATAATATACGCGCTCACAGAGCTACAACACATTTCACTGACGACTGGCGAGCCTATAACAGCTCTCTAGCCTCATCTTCCGAATTTGACAGACTTAGCGACTGAGGTTGGTTACTATGTAAAAGGTCGGACTTGTGTTAAAAGGTAACTTTTTGCAGATTTGTAATGCACTGGTCGTCTTTTAATCTAAACGCCACAGTCCACGAAATAGGCTAAAGGCGGTAGCTACTATAGACATTATTCTACTTCTAAATTGTACTTTCCAGCAAGCAGGTTGCCAAATTGAAAACATTGCAGTTAACGGTGTTTATTTTGGAATCAGTCAAGCATAATAGGCTACAAAGCGCCTATTATGCTTGACTGATTCCAAAATAAACACCGTTAACTGCAATGTTTTCAATTTGGCAACCTGCTTGCTGGAAAGTACAATTTAGAAGTAGAATAATGTCTATAGTAGCTACCGCCTTTAGCCTATTTCGTGGACTGTGGCGTTTAGATTAAAAGGTTGAGAAAAAAATGCCCATAGGGCGCCATACCTTTAGGGCTTGTCTATCCTAAATCCCTATATAAGCTATGCTTGTTGATAACAACCACGTGAATGTCAGTTGTTTCAGTGTTACCGCTATGAATGACTTGTCAAAACCACTTGTTCCGTAAAATCTATTTTGTTGAGCAAGATCTTGTTGTTTGAAGCTGCAAATAGAGTATCTAAATATATCTATCGTTACAGCAGATTTGTAAGGCATTAAACTATGCTCATGAAAAAGTAAAATTTTTCTTTTATTCCCTGATTTCCTTTAGACCAGAATGTCCAAACAACAGCTGGCGGTGGAGCGTGCCAGGAGAGCATTCCGCACGGGGAGGTCAAAGCCTCTGGAATATCGCATCCAGCAACTGAAAAATCTGCTGAGGTTATTTGAGGAGAGACAGAAGGACATTGCTGATGCTCTGAAGAAAGATCTCAACAAGGTGAGGTGGCGTATTGGCTTTAGGTACAACAGCAGGTCGCACACAGTGTAGGGACAATATGATGTTTTATAATACAGTAATAATATATGTACACACAATTTATTGCCTGTTTTGGAGGTTTTCAGGAAGTGACTGTGGACAGTGTATAAATTTGTCTTAAATCAACACTAAGTAGTGTTTTCAACCTTAAAATAATGTTTCCAAAATCGTTTTAGTGGCTCATCGACTAGTAGCAGGGTGAATGCCACTTCTAAATTCGCTTTGCGGCCCTCCATGGGCTATAACTGCACATTTGCAAAAGCGGGTCACTTAGGAAAGACATTTCCAATTCCAACCTGTAGGACAACGAAGAGGAAAAGTGCTTTAGTGTTGCTAACTGCACTTCTTGGCAGGTTAAGTTGTTTTCTTGACTGAACAGGAGTAAAACAATCCCTGAGCATAGAGAAATGGGTGAAGAGAGACGAGACACAACACTGTAAAGGCTGTAATGTGTGACTTTTGCCTGCCTGTCTGACAGAGTGAACATGGAGTCCCCCTGTATGAGACGCTCTAATGTGTGACTTTTGCCTGCCTGTCTGACAGAGTGAACATGGAGTCCCCCTGTATGAGACGCTGGGGCTGGAGGGAGAGATCCAGCTGGCCGTGAAGAAGCTGAAGGAATGGGCGGCCCCTCGTCCCGTGGCCAAGACCCTGATGACCATGTCAGACGAGGTGTACATCCACCCCGAGCCCCTGGGGGTCGTCCTCATCATCGGAGCCTGGAACTACCCCTGGGCAGTCACCATACAGCCCCTCATTGGAGCCATCGCTGCAGGTACACACACATACATACAAAGGCGCGCATAAATACACACGCGCACACATGCACACACATATGCATGCATGCTCAAACACACGCACACACATGCACACATACACACACACACCCCTACACACACACATTGTGCATCTATGCATTCACTCAAAAGAAATAAAACATACTGCCTTCAAGTTGATATTACATGTTCAGTGCATGTTAATTATGCTGTAATACCTGGATGCCAAAAGGATTGTTACAGAGAAATTGCCTTTACTTACTCTTGTTAACCACTTTATAAAACACACAATGATGAATGTATTTTGTAGTGATCAGGTGCTTCCTTTATCACGGTATGAATGTGCAGGTCTGACATGTAGAGTATTGCAAAATTCCTCGGTCCTCAGAGTTAATTATTCTCCCTTATCAATGACGGTTATGTAATATCAGTCTGCACACCGCTGTGGTAAGGTCAAATTTCACTCCACCTATTTGGGGCTGTGACGCTACACGCCCTCTTTAGAGTTAACGCGGCCGTGAACTTTAGTCCCCTCCATGAGCAGACCTCCACAAAATGGGTCAAAGGGCATTCCATGACCTGTGCACACAGTGTCCGTTAATAGCCTTGGCATCTGGGCACTAGGGTGTTCATGGGGAAGAACCCAGCAAAGCAGACATGGCTTCTTGAGATACCGCGGTGTTGTTTCCATATATGTGGTGTCTGTTGAAATGGTGAGAGGTCAGAAAACTTCTATAAACCTCCATGACCTCAGGGAGTAGTTGACCATGACATTAGCATTCCTATAAAAGACTGCAGCAAGCTTTCACTTTTCACTGTTTACTGAGCAGTGAATTGTTGTGATTGCTGTTTGGCATCCAAATAGCAAATTGCAATTTGGGGTAATTGAAGTAGATTGCTGTGCTGTGGGCTTTGGCCACCAATAGTCTAAACATTGTTTCCCAGAGCCTTGAGAATTATCTGTGTTTAGGAGACATTTGAGCACTAGAGTATAGGGTTGTTTCAACAATAAACAGTCTGTACAGGTCTGACTCCATAGCAGACAAGTTAGCGTGTGTATAAGCCTTTGTGTTGGGAAAGCTTTCGGATACATTTCAAAGAAATAGTTAGATCTACCATATGAGTACAGCTATATGTTAAGCGGTGTTGCCTGTGTGCCAGCTAGCTTAATGTTTGATTTACCTTTACAGTGTTTCTCACAGGGAGTTTGTTAGGTACGGTGGTGGTTGTCTGGTAGATGCAATAGGTGCGTGTTTGTTTTAAGCTTTCTGGTTGGTGTGAAAGCAAGGCAATTGATGAAGTGTTTATTATCCCACATAGCCCTGTAATTCCATCACTAATTTTAAGTCCAAATCTGGTATTATACTAGCCTGGTAAACCCGCCCCTCGTACTTCATTTCATTTTGTGCAGAGGGTCTGGAACAGAGACCGTCAGAAACGATTTGCTGGAGGTGTGGACTCTGCTGAAGTTTTTAAAAAGTGCATCTGCCTTTACCCAATCGCTAACACCTGGTCGTCACGTATGCAATTAGCCTACCTACGCACTACAATTCAAATGTAGCACACAAGGTCAACGTCACAGCTAACGAACACACCCTCTGTTGGCTGATTGGAGCGGTTGTGCTGGAAGTCCCCAAATGCTCCCCAAGAGGGTCCGGTCCAGACCCTCTGCACGAAATGAAATGAAGTACGAGGGGCGGGTTTACCAGGCTAGTATTATACTGGGACAGCTTAGTTAAGGTGAGAGAGGTGTGTTGTTAAGGGGCTGCACAATATATCAAAAATATCATGATATCGCAACATACAATATCGTGATACACATATCTCAAAACATGGCTTAACTGGAATAAATGGGACATTACTGTGAAACAGTCTTACTGCCCTTGATATCCACCCCATAGGCTGCGCACTGGCTACGGCCTAGTGGTGAAGATTAAGCTGAAAGGTGTTAAAACTATATTTAAATATTTGTTTATTTATTTCAAAACATATCGTCATCCCAACACTCAGCAATGTTACCGCATATCGCACATTTTTCAAATATCGTGCAGCCCTATTGGGGGGAGACTGTTTACTCATGCTGTGCAATCACAGTTACAGTGAAAAGTTACAGGATATTGTTGTCCAAGTCAACAAAGCCATGATATGCTGCAGTGTTGACCACTCTAATCAATCATGGTAAACACGGCAATCTGGTGGGTGTGAAATAGTGGAAAAAATGTGGGATGTTGTTTTGATTTATCAACATCTTTTGGAAATACATCAACAGCAATACATTCAAAATTCTAAAGGTTCTACACTAGAAAGACAAATGCAATATCTGCCTGTGTGCACTTCAAATACCTAAGTGTAGGTAGGTATGAAAGGTTATATGGGGTTGTGAGTTATTTGATTTGTGTGCATGCTTTTGTGTCTTTCAGGTAATGCAGCTGTGATAAAGCCCTCAGAAGTCTGTGTCCACACTGCCAAAGTTATGGAGGATCTGTTGCCTGTGTATATAGACAAGGTAATGTACAGTATATAATATATAATGCATAATGTGTGTAGTATGCATGTGGAGGTTTTTAGTCACAGTAGCAGTTTTTACAGCGGCTGAACTAAATAAGATGTTTATGACCCAACTATGTATGAACTGTATTTAACAAACACAAACCAGAGCACAGCTCAAGAGTTGGAGAAAGAGAGACAACTTCACTAGGAACTAGGTTTGTTTATAGCTGAACATCACTATAACATTTTAATCAGCTAATCAAAGAGGATGGTAAAAGTCCCATTTACAATAGAAGTTAAATCTCCCAGTTTAAAGGGCTCCAATGAGTTAAGAATAGATAAAGATACAGTTACAGCAAAAACTCAAGTGTGTTTGTGCCTACCAAGCCTGTGTCTGAGACACTTTCAGCATGGCGGACATGTGGTTTTCAGAATAAGAAGGACCCTCAAAGATATGTAGTACACACACACACACACACACACACACACACACACACACACACACACACACACACACAAACACATGCCCACACACATGCAAACACATGCCCACACACCAACACAGCTTTCCCAACAAACCTCACAAGCATAGTTTTGGCTAGCAAATGAATGAATTTGTTGAAAAATGAATGAAACAAATTAATTTGTTCAAATCTTAAGAATGTATTATTACCTACAATAATTATTAATATTGAACTTTTGAATCAGTGTGTCAATGTGTGTTGTTTTGAAGGAGTTGTACCCCATTCTGACCAGAGGTATATTATAAACATATTGTTGTGAATCTGTTGTTTTACAGGAGTTGTACCCTGTTGTGACCGGAGGTGTCCCAGAGACCCAGGAGCTGCTAAAGCAGCGCTTTGACCACGTCTTCTACACGGGCAACTGTGCCGTGGGGAGGATCGTCATGGAGGCCGCCTCTCGCCACCTCTCCCCCGTCACCCTGGAGCTTGGCGGGAAGAGCCCCTGCTACATCGACAAGAACTGCGACCTCAGTGTCGCCTGTCGGTGAGAGAGAGAGATAGAGACAGACAGAGAGACAGAGAGAGATAAGAGACAGACAGATAGAAGAGATGGAGGGAGTAAGAGAGAGGGGGAGGGAGAGAGAGAGAGAGAGATGCAAGTTTAGCTATAAAGGGCAGAATTTGCCACTTGTGTTTCATTGTTTAGACATCTCCTACAAACAGCATGTGTTAAGTGAGTGGGAACAACAGTGGTGAAGACCCTGGCTTCAGAAAGTAAAAATCCTGCCATGTATTAATTTGGCCTGTGCACACATTATGCCTGTTGATTTGTGGGCTCATTAGGAACATAGTTAGTTATTTGGGATAGTTGGGATGAAACATGTGGCAGGGTTTTTAACTTTTTGAAGCCAGGATCTCCACCATTGAGTGGGAAGGATTATGAGGACGGGCAGCATTAAATATGGTGTGTACACTGCATGAAACTGTACAGTGTGGAAGGCAGGAAGTATGGTGTTAGCCGCATTGATTCTCTCGTGCAGGCGCATCACCTGGGGAAAGTACACCAACTGTGGTCAGACGTGCATCGCCCCCGACTACGTCCTGTGTGACCCCAGCATCCAGGACAAGGTCATCGAGGAGATCAGCAAGAATGTGACAGTAAGTAGCACTACATAGGCTATGTCTGGGATCACTGGCCTGTGTTTCGAATCAATCTTAGGAGTGTTATGCTTATTGGGTAATAGCTATAACATTGTATTTTAAGTTTTTTTTTTTTTTTAAGATTTTAAGACAATTTTAAGATCATTTGATAAGATGCTTTTTCATAACAATCTTTTTTTTCAATATTAGTTTTCTTTCTCATGTATTTGTGCGTGTAACATAACACAAATGTGTGGGTTTCAAAATCTGAATGATATTAAACTATATTAATATTATATTAGATTATATTTATTATATTATTGTTATATAATTATTCAGTTTTAACCACCAGGCTTTTGACATTTTTAGGACTTCTACACAGAAAACCCCAAGACTTGCCCAGATTACGGCCGCATTATCAACCAGCGCCATTTCAAGCGAGTGATGGCCCTGACGGAAGACAGCACGGTGGCCTTGGGAGGAAACAGCGACGAGGCTGAATGCTACATAGGTCTGCATTAACATAAATAACTCTTCAGTCTTTAAACACTTGCCTAAACTGTAGGGTGAGATTCATTTCGAGGGCCAGTCGATTCTTAAGAAGGCAGAGCGGTACCAGGCACTTGGACCATATATCTTTCCAGCGAAGGATGAGGCCACACATTTAAAATTCATGTGAAAAGATGTCATAGGAAATGAAAGAATGCAATTGGATAATTATTTTTTATCAAGGCCAGTGGTAGTTTAAGTAGCCTAAGAGTAGTTGTTGTAGTAGTCTTTTAAATGTAAACATTAGCTTCTTAGTTTACTAAATTCGTGGCTATTTTATCATAATTCGGTTATATAATACATATCTTCAAAATACAGTTAAAATGTTATTACTCCGAAGTTGTAGGTCGTTTTGGATAGAAACATGTCCCAACTGCATAAGCATAAACAAATGCACAAATGTAAACAATGTTCTTGATGTTCTTCACTTCCTGTTGTTTAGCCCCGACGGTTCTGAGGGATGTGAAGCCCGAGGCCAAGGTCATGCAGGAGGAGATCTTCGGGCCCCTGCTGCCCATTCTGACTGTGGGGAGTGTGGACGAGGCCATCGATTTCATCAACGACAGGGAGAAGCCTCTCGCTCTCTATGTCTTCTCTCATGACAGCAAGGTGTGTAAATGTGCAGTGTGTGTGTGTGTGTGTGTGTGTGTGTGTGTGTGTGTTTCTGTACCAGTAGATCCAGCACATTTTGCTGATTTGAATGTGTATGTGACTACCTATTCATTTTAAGAATTATGGACTGATGCAATGATCTTGAAACTAAATTAGTTTAGGTATAATCCTTGAATCAGTTTATTGTTGTTAACCAATAACAATATACACACACATTTTAAAATATATACTAATGTCATATTAAATAATGTCATGCCTGCTGCTACTATGCTTGTTTTCTCAGTAGTTTGCTTCATTACGGTTGTGGTGGAAATAATTTTGTGTCATCAGCTTATAAAACGTATGCGCGATGAGACCTCCAGCGGGGGATTCCTGGCCAATGACTGCCTCATGCACTTCTCTGTCAATGATTTGCCCTTTGGTGGCGTGGGTGAGTCTGGTATTCTCTTTGATTTGCAACTTCCTGTATGACATGCATTACCTATGCATGTCAGCTGCTGGCCACTGCTGTCTTGTGTTTCATGCTTTTTAGTAGTTTCTTGAATCAGGGATAGTCGATGTCAACATTATATTTCAAGGTTCGAGGTTCAGGGTTACTTTATTGGTTTCTCTGGGAAGAAATTTGACCTGGATCCAATGAAAATTGTTGCACAAGAGTCTCAACACATACTGAAAATAACACATTAATTAAAAACATGTGTGTTTTTGTGAAAAATGATTATGATGAGCTGTGCAAATTTGCATTGTGTACACTGTGGCATGTGCAAAAACAAGTTTTGAGAAAACACAAGATACTTGTGCACCTAGGAGAAGTAGCTTTGGGAGAAGAGATTTAAGCCTTTCTGACTACAAACATTATTCTAACATACTATTGTTTGGGAGAACACTGCACTTTAGGTTATTTATTATTCTATTATTTCCTGAGTCACTCATTGTGTGTCCAGCATCCAAATAGTCCTTTAAAATTAAGAAAAAAAAATCACAAGAACCACAATACATTTCCACAGGATGCTGTGACCTCTGACCTGTGACCTCTGTCGCCCCCTGCAGGTAACAGCGGGATTGGCGCCTACCACGGCAAGCACAGCTTTGACCAGCTGAGCCATTTGAGGGGCTGCCTTGTGAAGCAGCTGAAGATGGAAGGGATGAACAACATGCGCTACCCGCCCCACACGGCAGATAAGCTGGGCTGGGCTCGCTTCTTCATCCTCAAGGAGGGCGCCGTGGTCAAGACCTTCAAACTGGCAGCACTGGCTGTGCTGGTGATCCTTGCTGCAGCCGTCATCCAGGTAAGGGTCAGTTGGTTCCATTGATAAATGGTTTAAGATTCGGCTAAAGCTGATACATGAAAAAGCTGACGTTTTGGGTCAATCTGTAACCCAATCCTGGATTCGGTACATCCCTAAAGGATATACAGTCAGTACTAGAAAAGTCAGCTTTTAAAGTCTGACTATCACACGCTTTGGGCTTCATTTTGTTTGTTTGGTAATGGTGTCTGACACAAAAACAGACCAGAATACATATATTCAGAATGTACAGAATGTTAATAACATCCTTTGCATGTCATTAGAGTAGATAAACAGATACAGCTAAAGATATCAGATAAACTCTCTCTCTCTCACACACACACACACACACACACACACACACACACACACACACCTGAAATTAAAACAGCTAATTGTTTTGTAACAAACCCTTTTTAAACATTCTGACTGTGCACTTTAATTATGTTCTGTTGTGTCTCACGTAATCCAAAGAATGGATGAAATGTTGCTATCACCAGCCCCCTCCCCACATTACATTTATTTTCTGAACAGCATTTTGTTTTTCCCCTTGACAGAGATTCCTTGACTGATTCAGAAGAAAGTACACAGCCTGGTCGACGTCTCTCATGAAGTAGACATGAAGTACGCAATGCTTCATGTTCTTCGGCCACCTAGTGGTCATACACCGTACTACACTATGCACACCCCACTTGCCTAAACCTATGAAGGGACCTATGAAAGGGTTGGTGATTTTTACCAGTATGTAAGGCTGCTTGTAGAAATACAGTTTTGTGATTATGAATGAATACTAACAATCACGTCACTGATTATCATTTTAAATGTTTTCATATGATTTTAAATCATATAAAAGCACTTTCATTTTGGTTTTATGTGAGCATTTCATGAACATGCCTTTATTTTAATTGAAATGTCTGTAATGAAGGAAAGCTGAACTTTGCAATATTTGCCTTATCACTATCATAGCAATGCTTTCATTTTATATTGCCAGTACTTATTACATTACCTCATATTTTGGTCCATTGCATTCCTTATAATGGCTTGGGCTACAGGGAACCCTATGGCGGCATACTCTAAAGCAGTTATTCTGTTCATCAAGATGCCTCATGATGGCTTCAAGGAAGGTTTTTATATTTTCTCTTTATATTTTCTTTTTTAGAAGGTTTTAATGAATTTTATTTCAAATGAAGGATTTATTAGTTAATATTTAATATTAAGATGGATGACGAAATGTCAAAAGTAAGAGGACAGTGAAGTTTGTCTTTTTTTTTTTGTATTCACTAAACATTGTAGTCCGTTATTATGCAAATATTAAGCTGCTATAAACAACCATGTCATAAACACAGGCAGTTATGTATTTAGCAAGCAGTGTGCTTAACTGTTAATGTTCTCTGATTTAAGGCATTTATTTTAAGTAAAGCATTTGCATAAGTCCTTACATTTCAACTGTCAGTATGCAGTTCAGTACATGAAGTGGTACTGGAGACTTTATTCATTAAAAAAAAGTTTATTTGCAAAAATAAATAATCTTTCCTAAAGGTAAATTTTGTCGTCTGTCTATTTTTCCTTAATCTGCCTATTTTTCCTTCCTGCAATATGATTTTTTAATTTGTGTTGTGTTTGTTACACAAACTGAGTCTAAAACCAGAGTAAACTCCTTGCACTGCACCCACATACAGCTTTACTTATACTTCTTGTTTAAAATAGTTCAGTTTAACATTACATTAACATTTGGGACTAAAACAAAGAATGGGGAGCTCAGGACAGAAAAGGATGTGAACACCCCACCATCACACCTCTCCCCATTACATTAGTAAGTGTCTTCCTTCAAAGTAACATCAGAGAGTGTTGAGGCAGGAATATAAGATCTTTGGTAACATGATGCAAACATTTGCCTTGAGATAACCCAAGTCCATTCACAGATACAATATTTAGAAATACTTTAACAGGTCTACACCACCTTCACTTGGCCCATATTACCATGTGAAGGAAGGTCTCAAAGATGAATGAATAGAATGGGAGCAGTTCAAAAACGATGCTTTCGTATCTAAGGTCCAATGTCCTACACGTCTCCCGCTGTCAGGTGGGAGGTGACGCCTAGCAGTAGTTTTAATGTCTTGACTTGCTCCACCCTCTCCCTCAAGCCCATCCACCCATAGAAATTAATCTAAACTATGGCCCCCAGGTTCCTTGTACATGTCACAGCCAACTAAAAGAGGTCTTTCCCTTTGGCAGCCACCACCACAACTACACCTCCCACCCCCCTTCTCCTCCTCTCATACCACCTCTAAGGTGCAGTCCACTCCTCTCATCCTGAGCAGTCAGAGCAGTGCAGTGCTGTTCCACAGTCATGAGGACCTCTCTCCACTTCTCCATGCTTCTGTCCGTTCTTTCACACTGTGCTGGTAAGTTATGTGACAAGAGATGAAGAATAATTATATGCTATATCCTGAATGCAGAATTCTGTTGGTACATGGCTAATTATTTCTATATATTGTATGTTAAAATTGTTTAGTTGTTCATTATATAAAAATCACAAATGAAGTGTTTTTAATAATCATAGCCAATAATCCAAACCACATGTAACTGAATAAAAAATGTCAGGATCAGTGTAATTTATTTGCATATGTATGCTTACTTAGTTGACTTGAACTATTCATTATTTGTAATAAGCACAGAAAAAAAAACTTGTGGGGGGGGAAAGATGACATAACATTGCACTGCAAATATCAGCACACAAATAAAGTGAAAGTTTAGAAGAATATTTTTGTAGTTTTCAGAAAAAATATTTTTAAGGTTTTTAATTGTTTTTAAGGTAGTGTATTATATTTTTGTCCTTTCCTGTTGTTAATGGTGTTAAACAGGGGAGTGGTTAATGGTCTATTAATGCTCCTCAGATGATTACCTAAAGCTGAGAAGGTGTTTACAGTCGGCCTTTGTTTTTTTTAATCTCCACCTTCACTGGAAAGGCTCTATCAAAAGACTTCTTTGTCAAAAGAAGAGCGTCAAGGTTGTAATAATTTTCTCACATGCTCAATCAAATAAATTGATGCCCTGTGTTTGTTGAGTAAGCAGGTGCTCAGTTTTCCTGCTGTACATAGTACAGAACAAGAAAGAAAGAAAGAAAGAAAGAAAGAAAGAAAGAAAGAAAGAAAGAAAGAAAGAAAGAAAGAAAGAAAGAAAGAAAGAAAGAAAGAAAGAAAGAAAGAAAGAAAGATCCACAAAAAAGGTTTACACAGCTAGAGAAGAGACAGACCGGTGAGTGGTGGTTTGTGCTAGTGGCTGAACGGTATTACCAGGTTGTGTGAGGGAGTGGTTTCCCCATTGCCTAACTGCCCCACTGCCACCTTACTGTGTAAGGTCAACTGGAAATAGTGCTGAGAGCAAGATTATCAGCCCATGTCTCAATAGGCCTGAAAAATAAATAAATGTCACAGTTAATAACCACACAAGTGTTACGTCTTTAGCAGTGACTCCTGTGATCCATGACCATGACAGTCACACGGTGTGTGTGTGTGTGTGTGTGTGTGTGTGTGTGTGTGTGTGTGTGTGTGTGTGTGTGTGTTCCAGGTCAGTACCATACAACTTGGCCTTGGTGCTACCACAGCCAGTACTCATGTGATGACACATGCGAAGGTGAGTGTGACCCGCATCAGGTCAGGGGCAGTTCAGCTCAGAGACTATAAGGGACAATACGATTCAAGCTTTTTTGAGCTACATTTTATTCAGTAATGAAGTAACTGGTCCTTGTCTTTGACTCTGGCCTGTTCTTGGCCGTTTCTGTGTTTTCAGAGCCGGGCCAATGGCACACAATGTTTCCCGAGTGTGGAGGGCAGAGACAGTCTCCCATTAACATAGTCACGAGCCGAGTCCTGTACGACCCAGCTCTGACCCCGTTCACCTTCGAAGGACACGATCATGTCAGCACCCTCACAGTAGATCACCTGGGACACTCCGGTGAGCCTGTTTAATTATTATTATTATTATTATTATTATTATTATTATTATTATTATTAATAATAATAATAATAATAATAATAATCATAAGAAGAAGAATTATTGTTATTGTTGTTTTTATCATTTTTATTGTTGTTGTTGTTAAGTTTCCGCATTAAAACTCTGTGCTAAATTTTTTATTAAGGTCGGTTTGACTTCCGCCCGGCTGACAGCTAGATAAGTCAGAAGGCTTTTACACCACGATGGAGAAATGGACTCAAGTCTTAGGCTATTTCTTCCATAAAACAAACGACCACAATTTTCTTATAATAAGAAAATCAAACTCTTACCTTTGGTTTAGGCAGCATTGCAAAACCTGTAGCGGTAAAGGGGACAGGCAAATTAAATTAAAAGGCTCTCTCTGGCAAGTGTTTGTAAAGGAAGTTTTCCTTCGTAAAGTTTATTACAAGCAATTTTTATAGTTTCACCCTGTTACAGATTCTCTCTATGGGTCCGTCTAATCACAAGCAAATGTAAGAAAAATGTATATGACGCTCAAAAGAGCACTCTCTCTCAAGTGAGAACTATAAGCCTATATTAATGTATCTTAGAAGAATATATGGTACGGTCAAATGAGCACCCTCTCAAATGAGGACAGTAACCCTGTGATAATATATCTTTCTTTATTAACTCAGAATGCTGAAGACCAGCAAAACACACACTTTGTGCAAAAGTTTCTCTCCTCTTCTAGATCGTGCTCAAGTGAGCTCGACGCTGTTTTCATCAAGAGCCTTCAAAGTGAAGTCTTCAGGTCCATGTCCTCCGATTGCACACAATGTGCCGAAAAAGGTGCCTTACAACAGGCCGTACATCTCATAGCAAGGCTTTTTCAAACACACATGTATTCATACATTAATCATGGATAGATATCCCTATACACTGGTTCTGGCATGTATATCATTTCTCACTAAGTATCTTCTTATTCAGCAAGCAGAGAATATACAGAAAAGGGTACAGTTACATAGAGTACAGAATCTTATATGAATCAGAATACAAAATCTTATAAGGTTATGTTTCATGCATAGATAGTATTGCAGAATCTTGTTTTAAGCTGCATGTTTCAACAGAGTCTCTCAACACCCCCCCTTGAAACAGGCAGGTTGGCCATCATCTCAACTTTGCTGGTGTGATTGTTTATTAGTCCGAGAAGATTGGTTCCTTAAGGTTGTATTCAGGCACCGTTGGTATGGGCTCAGATGGGTCGTATAGGACCATGTTGACTCGCGGGTCCTCCAGGCTCCTCACGTGTGCCCAAAGGGGAGTCTTGTGTGGTCCATCAGGTCCATAGTAAGCGTAAATGGTAACTTCCACAGGATCTTTGGTTCTCCCTTCTATTATGGGATTAACGTGAACTGGTCGATGATAGCTCCTGATTGCTGACTTGACCATCAACATATCCAGCCCGTGAGGGGACAGGACTAACTGCCCTTTAGGGCGCAATTTTCTTCCCCAACTAACCAGTTGAATCTCTTTCCATACTGCAGGTACTCGATTGAAGCAACTTCCATCAAAGGCAGGTTTCCGCCCCTGATATAGCTGTTCCGGGAGCTCTGTGTTCAGCGGTACCACATGGCCGCGGCTCACTCCCCAGAACTTGCTTTTCTCTCGTACTTCAGGAGATTTCTCACCTTTCAGCCCAGGGCCGGTGGCAAACATGGAATGTGTTCTAAGTTTCTCATCACGCCCAGCCCTGGCTTCTTCTTTTTCCCTTTGATGAAGTTCCTCCACATCTTTTGGGTCCAAGTAGAAGAATCGGTCAAATCGTCCTTTGCCCTGAGGCCTCCCCCGCTCCGCTGCCTGTTCAGGCTCTTCGCGAGGTCGTTTTTTGCTAGCAACCTCTTCTGAATCATGTTGAGGACTGTATTGGCCTTCGTTATCTTTCCTGGAGTTACACCGGCTTATAGGCTTCCATTCACTCTTCCCTTCAGAAGTAGTTCTGGCTCGCTGCTTTTCGTGGCGGGACATTATACCCCTCTGCTGAGTTCTTATGGGGCTAAAGTCGTGTCTTCCCGAGTCCTCACTTGTGGTATGCCTTTCCAGGGTCTCCTCTTCCCTCCTTGGAGTGCTAAAAGCCATAGGCTCTCTAATGCCCACTTCATCCTCTTCTTGGTCATCTTCATGTTGGGAATATCTCTCCACACTTTGATCTCTTCTTATGCATCCTTGTCTGTAATAGTCATATCCTGCAGCAACATATGTGTTCTTCCATGGTGTTCCAACCCCTTCCATCTCATACACTTCCCTTGAGGATGGGCTTTTTGGGAAGAGTTGCCTTTCTTCACTGGTACAATCATACCATAGGGGCATAGGGTGGTGTTGTTGTATTGGTCCTGCTGATCGTCCTTCAAAGGTAGGGTTGTAATACCCTCCATCTTCAGTCCTCCAGACTGGGGGTAACGCCGGAGCTTTATCACGGTATGGCCTCAGGTTTACTGCCTTTGCTCTTGGCACATGGCCTCTTACATATCGCCCTGGGGGCATGCTGTTCCCGGGGTATGTGGGAACCAGGTTCGGTGGGTCCACAGGACTAGTTCTGTGGATGTTGTCTATTGATTCCCTGATAGTAACTCTTGTACCTCCTGACTTATTAAGATCTTGGGGGGTATATGGGCTAAGTTGGTTTGTTGTAATGGCAGGTGCTGTAGATAGGGGTGGCAGGTTGCTCCAGGATGGTGGTGTTGTTTCTTCAGCTGAAACAGGATTGCGGGTGGTGCTCACTCTTGCAATGGGATGTGTTGGTATAAGCCGTGGTCTATATGGGGGAAGATTCAAAAAGTCATCCTCAGACTCTCTTAAAGGCGGAGGCCATTCAACGTCGGACCGAATGCCTGGTGGGTCAGGCTGTACTGGAGGAGGTGTGGGTAGATTTACAGGTTCTATTTCTCCCGCTAACTGTGGTAGCCAATGGCGTGTGGGTGTGGCGGAATGGTTTTCTGCAGCTGGCCTCCAGGCCCGCATCTAGAAAGCACAGACGGGGGGGGGGTTTCGAAAGTCGGGAGGGGCACAGTGTTGAAGTTTCAAACAGTACATTTTTCTTTTAATGAATGACTGGCAGGACATGAACACCCAGTATAGTGTTGCAATCGAATTTTATATATATATATATATATATAATTTATATATATAATATTTATTTATTTTAATAAAATAACATGTAAATATTTATGCAGAGTTGAGTAGTGAGTATCAAAGGTATGGCTGGGCTACTGCAATATGCTACTAGCCAATTATGATTATGCCTAGCTTTCTATGTGACGCCAGTAAAATTACAAATAAAACATAACTTTAAAAAGGTGGATTAGGCAATATTATAATTATTATTATAAATTTTCAATTATAATTCAAATACAACCCTATTTGGTAACACTTTATAATAACTACTGCCTATAAATCATGTATAATGTATTTGCAAACACTTAATTAACCCTTTGTTCATCATTTTTAACCATTATTTTCCACATTATTTGTCATCCATTAATCAGTTATAAACATATTCATATTCTGTCTGCTTCTCTGTTGGCTGTTTGTCAGTATCAAAGAAGAAAAGAAGCACGTACATTCAAAAAATATATAATCACAGGTGCTAGAGCTGACTTTGCAGAGAACCATATGATTACACGTTTTCAGTCATTTATTGAGTGAACTGTATTTTACATTAGCTTATGTGAGCCAAACAACCCCGCCTACCTGAGCCAACCAACCCCGTGCTGGGGCAGATAGGCACAAAGCCAGTTATATCATACATTACTCAAAACAAGAAATATTTTGTTGACATTGTATATACCCGTTTTATAGATGAGATATTAAGCTTTCAGTCAATCTTTGACAGCTATAATGCACTGTAGGACGGAGAAATATAACTGAGTGTGAAAAGTGATCCAACCAGCCCCGGTCTCCCCTACTGGAGAGACAGGGACCCTCTCATCTGAGGTTGCGGGGGCTGTGGGAAGTATAGGCGAGGCCCCCATATTCATCGGGGTTAAATTCGGATATCGATATGTCGGTATCTCCCTTACGGGATTTATAGGTCGCCCTCTGGGGCCTGCTCCATTCCGGGATTGTATGGAGTTTCCATCATCCCTTGTTGGAAGGGTACTTTTTACTCTCTCAAAGAGTAGGGCGTCCTTTAGGACCACGTGAAATATTTTATCTCTATTTTGTTCTGTTACTCGCCTAAGCTGTCTAATAGAGACATCTTTGTTGTATTGAAATTCCCCAATGCCAAAAATGGCTGTGACGATCTCAGGGGTAGTTGTCGCCCGTACCGCTCCCTCATACATTTCGTTGAGGGTCTGGGCTTGTTGTGTTGCAACCTGTCGCCCTGCTGGGTCATAACAACACTGAATACAGTATGTAGCATACTTATCATTAACTCTTACCACCCAAAAGGTTTTGCCCTCCGTGGGTATACGGTTCGTCTGTTCCATAGACCGCTTTTGTCTATCAAACGCTTGCGGCCACCTTTGCTGGAGAGCCAATGCCACTCCTGCTTGGTGATTCAGGTACCTGTTGGCCGGGTTCCAATAGGGTTTATCCTGACCTTGTATAGGCCTAATTGTTGTACCGATATCACCGAGATATAATGTAATATTTATTTAACAGTAAATGTAACAGTTATTCGTTCTACACGTCGCGGGGGTTCCCATATGGGATGGAATCCTCGACTCTCCGCCAACTGTGGCATTAAGCTTCTAAGATGTTCAGTTACAATCCCCTCATATTTAGGGTGTCGATGTCCGTGGGCTCTCCGCCCTCACTACGTTGTTCCCAATCAGATATTGGGTCTATCAGCCATTATTATTTAAGGGTCGTAAGCTTCTATTTGATTCTTACCACTAAAGGGCCCTGATCAACGCCGCTGACATAGAAATGTTCAGAACTAGTGTTAGGGGTCATCTACATTGACAGTTCAAGTGTTGGACACAAAGCTTTGAGGTGAGATCAATATTAAGGTTTTTCATGTCAAAATGTAAATTATTATTTATTTATTTATTTTAATATAATATTTATTTTATTTTAATTTAATATAATATTTATTTTAATAAAATAACATGTAAATATTTATGCAGAGTTGAGTAGTGAGTATCAAAGGTATGGCTTTCTATGTGACGCCAGTAAAATTACAAATAAAACATAACTTTAAAAAGGTGGATTAGGCAATATTATAATTCTTATTATACATTTTCAATTATAATTCAAATACAACCCTATTTGGTAACACTTTATAATAACTACTGCCTATAAATCATGTATAATGTATTTGCAAACACTTAATTAACCCTTTGTTCATCATTTTTAACCATTATTTTCCACATTATTTGTCATCCATTAATCAGTTATAAACATATTTATATTCTGTCTGCTTCTCTGTTGGCTGTTTGTCAGTATAAAAGAAGAAAAGAGGCGCGTACATTCAAAAAATATATAATCACAGGTGCTAGAGCTGACTTTGCAGAGAACCATATGATTACACGTTTTCAGTCATTTATTGAGTGAACTGTATTTTACATTAGCTTATGTGAGCCAAACAACCCCGCCTACCTGAGCCAACCAACCCCGTGCTGGGGCAGATAGGCACAAAGCCAGTTATATCATACATTACTCAAAACAAGAAATATTTTGTTGACATTGTATATACCCGTTTTATAGATGAGATATTAAGCTTTCAGTCAATCTTTGACAGCTATAATGCACTGTAGGACGGAGAAATATAACTGAGTGTGAAAAGTGATCCAACCAGCCCCGGTCTCCCCTACTGGAGAGACAGGGACCCTCTCATCTGAGGTTGCGGGGGCTGTGGGAAGTATAGGCGAGGCCCCCATATTCATCGGGGTTAAATTCGGATATCGATATGTCGGTATCTCCCTTACGGGATTTATAGGTCGCCCTCTGGGGCCTGCTCCATTCCGGGATTGTACGGAGTTTCCATCATCCCTTGTTGGAAGGGTACTTTTTACTCTCTCAAAGAGTAGGGCGTCCTTTAGGACCACGTGAAATATTTTATCTCTATTTTGTTCTGTTACTCGCCTAAGCTGTCTAATAGAGACATCTATGTTGTATTGAAATTCCCCAATGCCAAAAATGGCTGTGACGATCTCAGGGGTAGTTGTCGCCCGTACCGCTCCCTCATACATTTCGTTGAGGGTCTGGGCTTGTTGTGTTGCAACCTGTCGCCCTGCTGGGTCATAACAACACTGAATACAGTATGTAGCATACTTATCATTAACTCTTACCACCCAAAAGGTTTTGCCCTCCGTGGGTATACGGTTCGTCTGTTCCATAGACCGCTTTTGTCTATCAAACGCTTGCGGCCACCTTTGCTGGAGAGCCAATGCCACTCCTGCTTGGTGATTCAGGTACCTGTTGGCCGGGTTCCAATAGGGTTTATCCTGACCTTGTATAGGCCTAATTGTTGTACCGATATCACCGAGATATAATGTAATATTTATTTAACAGTAAATGTAACAGTTATTCGTTCTACACGTCGCGGGGGTTCCCATATGGGATGGAATCCTCGACTCTCCGCCAACTGTGGCATTAAGCTTCTAAGATGTTCAGTTACAATCCCCTCATATTTAGGGTGTCGATGTCCGTGGGCTCTCCGCCCTCACTACGTTGTTCCCAATCAGATATTGGGTCTATCAGCCATTATTATTTAAGGGTCGTAAGCTTCTATTTGATTCTTACCACTAAAGGGCCCTGATCAACGCCGCTGACATAGAAATGTTCAGAACTAGTGTTAGGGGTCATCTACATTGACAGTTCAAGTGTTGGACACAAAGCTTTGAGGTGAGATCAATATTAAGGTTTTTCATGTCAAAATGTAAATTATTATTTATTTATTTATTTTAATATAATATTTATTTTATTTTAATTTAATATAATATTTATTTTAATAAAATAACATGTAAATATTTATGCAGAGTTGAGTAGTGAGTATCAAAGGTATGGCTTTCTATGTGACGCCAGTAAAATTACAAATAAAACATAACTTTAAAAAGGTGGATTAGGCAATATTATAATTCTTATTATACATTTTCAATTATAATTCAAATACAACCCTATTTGGTAACACTTCATAATAACTACTGCCTATAAATCATGTATAATGTATTTGCAAACACTTAATTAACCCTTTGTTCATCATTTTTAACCATTATTTTCCACATTATTTGTCATCCATTAATCAGTTATAAACATATTTATATTCTGTCTGCTTCTCTGTTGGCTGTTTGTCAGTATAAAAGAAGAAAAGAGGCGCGTACATTCAAAAAATATATAATCACAGGTGCTAGAGCTGACTTTGCAGAGAACCATATGATTACACGTTTTCAGTCATTTATTGAGTGAACTGTATTTTACATTAGCTTATGTGAGCCAAACAACCCCGCCTACCTGAGCCAACCAACCCCGTGCTGGGGCAGATAGGCACAAAGCCAGTTATATCATACATTACTCAAAACAAGAAATATTTTGTTGACATTGTATATACCCGTTTTATAGATGAGATATTAAGCTTTCAGTCAATCTTTGACAGCTATAATGCACTGTAGGACGGAGAAATATAACTGAGTGTGAAAAGTGATCCAACCAGCCCCGGTCTCCCCTACTGGAGAGACAGGGACCCTCTCATCTGAGGTTGCGGGGGCTGTGGGAAGTATAGGCGAGGCCCCCATATTCATCGGGGTTAAATTCGGATATCGATATGTCGGTATCTCCCTTACGGGATTTATAGGTCGCCCTCTGGGGCCTGCTCCATTCCGGGATTGTACGGAGTTTCCATCATCCCTTGTTGGAAGGGTACTTTTTACTCTCTCAAAGAGTAGGGCGTCCTTTAGGACCACGTGAAATATTTTATCTCTATTTTGTTCTGTTACTCGCCTAAGCTGTCTAATAGAGACATCTATGTTGTATTGAAATTCCCCAATGCCAAAAATGGCTGTGACGATCTCAGGGGTAGTTGTCGCCCGTACCGCTCCCTCATACATTTCGTTGAGGGTCTGGGCTTGTTGTGTTGCAACCTGTCGCCCTGCTGGGTCATAACAACACTGAATACAGTATGTAGCATACTTATCATTAACTCTTACCACCCAAAAGGTTTTGCCCTCCGTGGGTATACGGTTCGTCTGTTCCATAGACCGCTTTTGTCTATCAAACGCTTGCGGCCACCTTTGCTGGAGAGCCAATGCCACTCCTGCTTGGTGATTCAGGTACCTGTTGGCCGGGTTCCAATAGGGTTTATCCTGACCTTGTATAGGCCTAATTGTTGTACCGATATCACCGAGATATAATGTAATATTTATTTAACAGTAAATGTAACAGTTATTCGTTCTACACGTCGCGGGGGTTCCCATATGGGATGGAATCCTCGACTCTCCGCCAACTGTGGCATTAAGCTTCTAAGATGTTCAGTTACAATCCCCTCATCTTTAGGGTGTCGATGTCCGTGGGCTCTCCGCCCTCACTACGTTGTTCCCAATCAGATATTGGGTCTATCAGCCATTATTATTTAAGGGTCGTAAGCTTCTATTTGATTCTTACCACTAAAGGGCCCTGATCAACGCCGCTGACATAGAAATGTTCAGAACTAGTGTTAGGGGTCATCTACATTGACAGTTCAAGTGTTGGACACAAAGCTTTGAGGTGAGATCAATATTAAGGTTTTTCATGTCAAAATGTAAATTATTATTTATTTATTTATTTTAATATAATATTTATTTTATTTTAATTTAATATAATATTTATTTTAATAAAATAACATGTAAATATTTATGCAGAGTTGAGTAGTGAGTATCAAAGGTATGGCTTTCTATGTGACGCCAGTAAAATTACAAATAAAACATAACTTTAAAAAGGTGGATTAGGCAATATTATAATTCTTATTATACATTTTCAATTATAATTCAAATACAACCCTATTTGGTAACACTTTATAATAACTACTGCCTATAAATCATGTATAATGTATTTGCAAACACTTAATTAACCCTTTGTTCATCATTTTTAACCATTATTTTCCACATTATTTGTCATCCATTAATCAGTTATAAACATATTTATATTCTGTCTGCTTCTCTGTTGGCTGTTTGTCAGTATAAAAGAAGAAAAGAGGCGCGTACATTCAAAAAATATATAATCACAGGTGCTAGAGCTGACTTTGCAGAGAACCTGATTACACGTTTTCAGTCATTTATTGAGTGAACTGTATTTTACATTAGCTTATGTGAGCCAAACAACCCCGCCTACCTGAGCCAACCAACCCCGTGCTGGGGCAGATAGGCACAAAGCCAGTTATATCATACATTACTCAAAACAAGAAATATTTTGTTGACATTGTATATACCCGTTTTATAGATGAGATATTAAGCTTTCAGTCAATCTTTGACAGCTATAATGCACTGTAGGACGGAGAAATATAACTGAGTGTGAAAAGTGATCCAACCAGCCCCGGTCTCCCCTACTGGAGAGACAGGGACCCTCTCATCTGAGGTTGCGGGGGCTGTGGGAAGTATAGGCGAGGCCCCCATATTCATCGGGGTTAAATTCGGATATCGATATGTCGGTATCTCCCTTACGGGATTTATAGGTCGCCCTCTGGGGCCTGCTCCATTCCGGGATTGTACGGAGTTTCCATCATCCCTTGTTGGAAGGGTACTTTTTACTCTCTCAAAGAGTAGGGCGTCCTTTAGGACCACGTGAAATATTTTATCTCTATTTTGTTCTGTTACTCGCCTAAGCTGTCTAATAGAGACATCTATGTTGTATTGAAATTCCCCAATGCCAAAAATGGCTGTGACGATCTCAGGGGTAGTTGTCGCCCGTACCGCTCCCTCATACATTTCGTTGAGGGTCTGGGCTTGTTGTGTTGCAACCTGTCGCCCTGCTGGGTCATAACAACACTGAATACAGTATGTAGCATACTTATCATTAACTCTTACCACCCAAAAGGTTTTGCCCTCCGTGGGTATACGGTTCGTCTGTTCCATAGACCGCTTTTGTCTATCAAACGCTTGCGGCCACCTTTGCTGGAGAGCCAATGCCACTCCTGCTTGGTGATTCAGGTACCTGTTGGCCGGGTTCCAATAGGGTTTATCCTGACCTTGTATAGGCCTAATTGTTGTACCGATATCACCGAGATATAATGTAATATTTATTTAACAGTAAATGTAACAGTTATTCGTTCTACACGTCGCGGGGGTTCCCATATGGGATGGAATCCTCGACTCTCCACCAACTGTGGCATTAAGCTTCTAAGATGTTCAGTTACAATCCCCTCATATTTAGGGTGTCGATGTCCGTGGGCTCTCCGCCCTCACTACGTTGTTCCCAATCAGATATTGGGTCTATCAGCCATTATTATTTAAGGGTCGTAAGCTTCTATTTGATTCTTACCACTAAAGGGCCCTGATCAACGCCGCTGACATAGAAATGTTCAGAACTAGTGTTAGGGGTCATCTACATTGACAGTTCAAGTGTTGGACACAAAGCTTTGAGGTGAGATCAATATTAAGGTTTTTCATGTCAAAATGTAAATTATTATTTATTTATTTTAATATAATATTTATTTTATTTTAATTTAATATAATATTTATTTTAATAAAATAACATGTAAATATTTATGTAGAGTTGAGTAGTGAGTATCAAAGGTATGGCTTTCTATGTGACGCCAGTAAAATTACAAATAAAACATAACTTTAAAAAGGTGGATTAGGCAATATTATAATTATTATTATAAATTTCCAATTATAATTCAAATACAACCCTATTTGGTAACACTTTATAATAACTACTGCCTATAAATCATGTATAATGTATTTGCAAACACTTAATTAACCCTTTGTTCATCATTTTTAACCATTATTTTCCACATTATTTGTCATCCATTAATCAGTTATAAACATATTCATATTCTGTCTGCTTCTCTGTTGGCTGTTTGTCAGTATCAAAGAAGAAAAGAGGCGCGTACATTCAAAAAATATATAATCACAGGTGCTAGAGCTGACTTTGCAGAGAACCATATGATTACACGTTTTCAGTCATTTATTGAGTGAACTGTATTTTACATTAGCTTATGTGAGCCAAACAACCCCGCCTACCTGAGCCAACCAACCCCGTGCTGGGGCAGATAGGCACAAAGCCAGTTATATCATACATTACTCAGAACAAGAAATATTTTGTTGACATTGTATATACCCGTTTTATAGATGAGATATTAAGCTTTCAGTCAATCTTTGACAGCTATAATGCACTGTAGGACGGAGAAATATAACTGAGTGTGAAAAGTGATCCAACCAGCCCCGGTCTCCCCTACTGGAGAGACAGGGACCCTCTCATCTGAGGTTGCGGGGGCTGTGGGAAGTATAGGCGAGGCCCCCATATTCATCGGGGTTAAATTCGGATATCGATATGTCGGTATCTCCCTTACGGGATTTACTAGGTCGCCCTCTGGGGCCTGCTCCATTCCGGGATTGTATGGAGTTTCCATCATCCCTCGTTGGAAGTTACTTTTTACTCTCTCAAAGAGTAGGGCGTCCTTTAGGACCACGTGAAATATTTTATCTCTATTTTGTTCTGTTACTCGCCTAAGCTGTCTAATAGAGACATCTATGTTGTATTGAAATTCCCCAATGCCAAAAATGGCTGTGACGATCTCAGGTGTAGTTGTCGCCCGTACCGCTCCCTCATACATTTCGTTGAGGGTCTGGGCTTGTTGTGTTGCAACCTGTCGCCCTGCTGGGTCATAACAACACTGAATACAGTATGTAGCATACTTATCATTAACTCTTACCACCCAAAAGGTTTTGCCCTCCGTGGGTATACGGTTCGTCTGTTCCATAGACCGCTTTTGTCTATCAAACGCTTGCGGCCACCTTTGCTGGAGAGCCAATGCCACTCCTGCTTGGTGATTCAGGTACCTGTTGGCCGGGTTCCAATAGGGTTTATCCTGACCTTGTATAGGCCTAACCGTTGTACCGATATCACCGAGATATAATGTAATATTTATTTAACAGTAAATGTAACAGTTATTCGTTCTACACACGTCGCGGGGGTTCCCATATGGGATGGAATCCTCGACTCTCCGCCAACTGTGGCATTAAGCTTGCTTCTAAGATGTTCAGTTACAATCCCCTCATATTTAGGGTATCGATGTCCGTGGGCTCTCCGCCCTCACTACGTTGTTCCCAATCAGATATTGGGTCTATCAGCCATTATTATTTAAGGGTCGTAAGCTTCTATTTGATACTTACCACTAAAGGGCCCTGATCAACGCCGCTGACATAGAAATGTTCAGAATTAGTGTTAGGGGTCATCTACATTGACAGTTCAAGTGTTGGACACAAAGTTTTGAGGTGAGATCAATATTAAGGTTTTACATGTCAAAATGTAAATTTTCAGGACTTTAAGTTTTCTTTTCTAGTTTTGTAACTAATGGGTTGACTTTAGAAAAACTATTACCATTAAAAAGTATAAAGACAGAGCTATATTTTCAATATATTTTTTCTTAGTTATGCTTCAACTTGTGGCTGCTAGCGTCACTACTAGCATACAAGGTCAGTTGGGGATGGTTGTCACACTCTGTTTGGGGTCGGTTGTCACATTGTCTCCCATACAAAAATGTAATATATGGCCATATATGTATTCACTCTCTGACACACACACACACACACACACACACACAAATCTAAATAGTAACAATAGGCCTACTTATGTAATTGTTCTAATCTGTCTTTTGGTGCATAATATGTATATTTACATAATATGTTATAGTATGTATTCAGCAAGTCCATGTTTTATTTCAATGTTTCCAATGTCAATATCTCCAAATGCCTGTGTGTTATACTTATATTCTGATTAAATTTCACTTCACTTTTTTGCATAATTTTCAAAAATATTTCTATGTTATCATTTCCCCGCCCTCCCATTGAAATAACATTGTGACAACCAACCATAGTGTGTGACAACCAACCCCGCGATGGTCTGTCAATGTCTATTTAGCAGCTCATATCTTTTGACAATATCACAATGAATTTAAGGCGATTTACGACCCTCAAGTCCTACCTGACACTTTAAGCTTACATTATACATTGAAAGGGAATCTATTCATAACACCGTTTTTGAGGGATTCAAATGAAAGCAAAAAATGTGACAACCCGGTCTCCCCTACCCGTACCGTAAAACGAGTCCGATTTTAGGTACGCTCAAAGATCATTCAAGCCTACTTTGAGTTCAGGATGATGTAACTTACTTCACCAAGTGTCAAATGGTATCTAATTCCCAAGTGGCAGTTTGATGGAATTCAGGTTCACTTTTGCACAGTTTCAACCCATACAACTTTGAATTCACACAAGAAAATCACACAGTCCTAAAACTCAGTTTTTTGTTGGGACTTGACTCAAAGTCCCTGTTAGATCTAGTTTAATAAAATGGTAACTCTGTGAACCTTTTTTAATTAACTAGTCCCTGTTCGGGCGCCATGTTGACTTTCCGCATTAAAACCAAGGGGGAGGAAACCTTATTTATGCTTATTTGGGCTAGAATAACGCAGCTGGGGGTAGGAATATATCCGGAAGTTAAAGCCATATACAGTAGAAGAGAATGGACTGAGGGATGGCGTCGTTTTCAATGGGAGCCGTTGAAGCACGATTTTGAGATTTTTAATTGGTCACAAGGCAACTGCGTAAGCGCGTGGTGACGTATGGTCACGTCGGCCAGCGAACCCAAATACTATAAATTGAGTGGTAGATGCTCAATCACAAATCATACAGCGTACGATAATTTTCTTAATAAGTATTCTTCTACCGTTATAGCTGCAATCACTTAGTGGAATGGGGGGCTAATATTGTATGTGGGGACTTGATTCTTCGTCAACTAACTTTGGTTCCAGGCAGTCTTGCAAGCCAGCATGTCAAGGGAGCTAGCTAGTTAGCATGTAAACTACAAGCTACAGCGTGTAGCTTAGCTTAGCCATCTTTCTCAATTCACTTGCATCGAATAGGAAAATCCATAAAGATAGCGATTCTGCTTACAAACAAATGCCAAGTTCTACGCTTATTTTTCGGGAAATAGTGATGTAAATGTTTCCCCAACATGAATAGAAAAGTAAACGAGTATGACTGTGGCTACAGCTTGTTATCCAACCAGTACGGTAAATTTTCTCCTGTGCGACAGAAACTCACTAGCCGTCGCATGATTTATGGCGTCATTTTTAGCATAATTTCAGATAAACGTTTCTTACAAGGCAATAACATGACAGATTTCTGATCGAAGCAAATATGTTTTGCTGTGCCCTCTCCGGTTTACAACAATGCCAATATCAAGGTACGGATGGCTTCTCATGTGAAGTTTTTTGATTTCAAAGTGACGCTAAAATGAATGGAAGTCAACGGAATGCTACATGCTATTGGTCATTTTCTGGGTTGAGATTTCCCCATGGGTGCTTCAACTTCCTACCCCCTTAGTTAAAGCACCCGTGGCGAAATCTCAACCCGGAATCGGCCCAATAGCATGTAGCATTCCGTTGACTTCCATTCATTTTAGCATCACTTTGAAATCAAACAAGCTGTAGCCACCGTCATGCCCGTTTACTTTTCTATTCATGTTTACATCACTATTTCTCGAAAATAAGCTTAGAACTTGGTATTTGTTTGTAAGCAGAATCGCTATCTTTATGGATTTTACTATTCGATGCAAGTGAATTGAGAAAGATGGCTAAGCTAAGCTACGCGCTATAGCTTGTAGTTTACATGCTAACTAGCTAGCTCCCTTGACATGCTGGCTTGCAAGACTGCCTGGAACCAAAGTTAGTTGACGAAGAATCAAGTCCCCACGTACAATATTAGCCTCCCATTCCACTAAGTGATTGCAGCTATAACAGTAGAAAACTACTTATTAAGAAAGTTATCGTACGCTGTATGATTTGTGATTGAGGATCTACCACTCAATTTATAGTATTTGGGTTCGCTGGCCGACGTGACCGTACGTCACCCCGCGCTTGCGCAGTTGCCTGGTGACCAATTAAAAATATCAAAATCGTGCTTCAACGGCTCCCATTGAAAACGACGCCCACGGTCCATTCTCTTCTACTGTCTATGATTAAAACTCTGTGCTATTTTATTTACTACAGTCGGTTTGACTTCCGCCCGGCTGAAAACTAGATAAGTCAGAAGGCTTTTACACCACGATGGAGAAATGGGTTCAAGTCTTAGGCTATTTCTTCCATAAAACAAACGACCACAATTTTCTTATAATAAGAAAATCAAACTCTTACCTTTGCTTTAGGCAGCGTTGCAACACTCTTAGCGGTAAAGGGGACAGGCAAAGTAAATTAAAAGGCTCTCTCTGCAAGGTGTTTGTCAAGGGAGTTTTCCTCCGTACTTACAAGCAATTTTTATAGTTTCACCCTGTTACAGATTCTCTCTATGGGTCCGTCTAATCACAAGCAGATGTAAGGAAAATGTATACGACGCTCAAAAGAGCACTCTCTCTCAAGTGAGAACTACAAGCCTATTAATGTATCTTAGAAGATGGTACGCTCAAATGAGCACCCTCTCAAATGAGGACAGTAACCCTGTGATAATATATCTTTCTTTATTAACCCAGAATGCTGAAGACCAGCAAAACGCACACTTTGTGCAAAAATGTAATGCTGAGAACCAGCAGAACGCACACTTTGTGCAAAAGCTCCTCTTCTAGATCGCGCTCAAGTGAGCTCGACGCTGTTTTCAGCAAGAGCCTTCAAAGTGAAGTCTTCAGGTCCAGGTCCTCCGATCGCACACAATGTGCCGAAAAAGGTGCCTTAGGCTGCCTCGCCCTGTCACTTTTATACTCTCCTGCTGCGCTGGACTTATTTATTTAATTATTTAACCTCAACTTTTTCCCTTTTATGGTAATACAGATGTAGCCGTACACGTCATCTCATGTTGACATCAGTTCCTCCTGCTGCGCTGAACTTTATTTAATTATTTAACCTTAAAGGAGAACTTCAGTGTAAAATGAAAATTGGCATTTTAAAACATCATACCGAGTTGGTATGTGTACTGAGGAGCAAAATTGATTTAACCTGTTGCATTCAGAGTTTAACTATTTTTTAGCGTTTCTCCCAGGAGGCTAACAATGGAAGTGGTAGGTGCCCTCAGACGAAGCATGACGACTATGCTATTTATAAACCATTAAAACAGCTGGAAGAAACTCCACACTCCATCGGTAGCACAACAAAGGCCCTGACATTAAAACGAGGCACTGAGAACTTTGAAAGTGTACACAACATTTATTAATAAAACAGTTTTGACAAGCAGTACCTTTGCTGTAGTTTCTCGTGGTCGCCATGATGAAGGTCCGCACCAGTCGATTGACGAACACGAACCAGCAGGAAGAATAGGAGGAGAGGTGGTACAATCGACTTGTTTGGACTTTCATCATGGCAGCGACGAGAAACTACAGCAAGGTACTGCTTGTCAAAACTGTTTTATTAATAAATGTTGTGTACACTTTCAAAGTTCTCAGTGCCTAATTTTTAATGTCAGGGGCTTTGTTGTATTATTGTTATCATTGTTGTTGTTAGTGGTAGTGGAAGTAGTATTTATTTAGATGTTTGTTCATTTATGTATTATGTATTTTAACTAATCAATTATATTATTATTATCCTTGTGTACTTTTTATGTCTGTGTTTACCTTGGTGTGACAGTAGTGAATCAGTCAGTCATGATATATGGCATTCGATAACTGTGATGTTTCTCAGCTCATTTCACTCTACCTTCGCTGGTGAAGCTCCACGGAGGGGGCCTGCCCAGCACATACAAAGCCCTGCAGTTCCACCTGCACTGGGGGGTGGACGCGGGCCCTGGCTCAGAGCACACTGTGGATGGAGAACGCTACCCCATGGAGGTTGGCTTGCATCCATTTTAATGCGCAGGCAGGGTTGAACTAATGAATGGGCCAACCATACCCAAACCTAAGGGGGCAGGGGCCCTAAAAGTAACCTAGGGCAGTAATTCTCAACGTTTTTCAGGCGAGAACCACTTCCCCCCTTAAAAAAAAAGAACCAATCCCCCCATCTGAGGCTAACAGGGCATGAATTGGTATAGCATCACAGCCAGAACTAGGAAATGGCATAATGATGATACATATGTTGTTTAAACACACTGTGCATAGTATAGGTAGCTTAAAAACATTAAAAACATGTTTTAACACAACTGCTCGCAGACCACTTGAGATTCCTTGCGGACCACTAGTGGTCCACAGACCACACTTTGAGAAACACTGACCTAAGGGTACCTCTGCCCCCTGCTCGTGTGTGTCCTGTCTTCAAGCTCCACGTGGTCCACATCAAGGAGAACTACCACACCCTGGAGGAAGCCGAGCTGGATCGGGCTGGAATAGCCCTGCTGGCCTTCTTTTTTGAGGTACCGCTCTCATCCTCTGTTTACATATGAGGCCTGCTTTGAAGAGATATCTCTGACATTATCACTGAGTCCTACATGTTCTCTTTTCTAGGAGTCAGTGGAGGACAACCCTCACGTCGATACAGTGCTGCATGCTCTGAGAAGAGTCCGCTTCATTGGTGAGATCTAGTCCATAGATTGTGGATTGTAGAATGGGGAGTTAATGCAGTGATGGGCATAAATTTACAAGGTAGATTCCAGTACCATGTATTTCTTTTAGCTATTCACTACACTATACATTAACTATACCTATATTTTATATACACTATACTATATATTAACTATAACTATATTTTATTAGCACAACTCTTCACCCAGGTAGAGGAGTTCATTATTGAAATCACACGCAGTAAGTGCACAGGTAGAACCAGGTGACTTGGAATATGTAGTACTAGATTGCAGCTTATGAATCCAGGCTGCCCATCATTGAGTTAATGCACAGAATCTCTGTATTTGTTTTTTATCTTGCCGGTGGTGATACAGGAAACAGCAGCTCAGTCGAAGACTTTAAGCTGAGTTACCTCATCCCTCCGGCCCACGAGCTGACTGCCTTCTACCGCTACACCGGCTCCATGACCACCCCAGGCTGCAACGAGGCCGTCGTCTGGACCATATTCCAGAGGACCCTGCCAGCCAGTCACAGACAAGTAAGACCATCGTCATAAATATACTATTTGCGTAATATATATGTGTACATACACGTACAATATCCTAATACACACACACACACACACACTGACAGGTGTGTACCCTTGGACAGGTACACACACAGGCCCACACACACACACACACAAATGGAGAGATTAATATTAAAACATATATATAAATTCTAAATATAGTATCTTATATATTTAATCTTCTCCTCCCCAGCTGGTAGAAGTGGCTGATGAGGTATGGTACTGGACTGGGAAGCCCATGACGAACATCTTCAGACCTTCCCAGCCACTCAACGGCAGAATCGTGTACAAGTCCTTACCCTCCGCAACCAACATGATTCCACTTCTGCCCAGCACCCACGTTGCAGCTGCCCCAGCTTCCGCACAACCAGTTTTGCTCTGCTTAACACTCCTGTGTCTGTGCTCTCTCCTTGTTATCTTGTATTGAGGACCCTGAGTTTATGTGAAACATAATCTTTGTCTTTCTTGTCTGCTCCACTCCGGAGGAGACTACATGACCAGATGGCCCATGTCTGCTTCTGTAATGCATCTGGGTTCTTTTGTTCCTGCTTGGGTTTATCTTAATGAAAGGTTTATCTTAGTGAATGATTTTCTTTGTGTAATACTGTCACTCCAATCTAATAGCAGCAATAATTTGTACCTGTGTACGGCCCAATGGAACCAGAGCGAAAGGAAATTATAGGCTAGATCACCAGCTACAGCTGTATGTCACCACAGCTAGAGATGTTGTAAGCTTCATAAAAAAGATACCCAATCTATAGGCTCCTGCGAGGTATGCTCATGCAATGCCATCTATATTTATGTACTGACATAGCCTTAGTCGTGTAGGTATAACGTTTTTAATAGAGGGGAATCTCATAGCATTATTGTATACACATTGCTCTGCTAATTGTAATGTAATGGTATACACATTGTGTGTAGGGTCCAAATAAAATATGACAGGTAATCTTTACTTGAATTGTGCTAAATAGATGACGATTCTAGATGTGTCATGACAGTTACTGCTTTGACATAAATGCTATGCTAACAACAAAACAAACAGTCCTCTATTAACAGGGGGCAGTCAGTGATGTGTTTGTGAAACAGACATGTTGTAAAGGACTAAATAAAGGAAGTGTCTGGTCTTACACTTAACTCAGTGCTTTGCTTTATTGGCTTCAGTAGCACAACCTGGTTGACCTAAATGTTATTTTGAATATAAACAGAAATGCAAAGAAACAAAATCCAGTCAAATGATTTGTGAACAGTCAGAACCCTGGAAGGTATGCACTATGGGACGCAACAGCTTATATTGCACTTGAACTTTAATTTAAGACTGCAGTGCATTATGTCATTTGTAACAGTAATATTATATTCCCTGTTGAGATACAGAAACCAGAAATCCCCTCTGCAAAAAAGTCAACAGGTGAATCCGAAATGTTCGCTCGTTCAATACACAGTGCACTATGCAGGGTGTGAGTTACACTCTTTTGTTCCCTACACAGTGTGCTCTATAGTAAACAAGTGAATACTTCAGAATGAGCTCATAGGTTTCTAAGTGAACCATTTCGCTGTACCTGCAAGGGCAGTGAGTGTGCGTATCCAATATTGCGTGGCAAAATGAACATTACTGCTTGTGCTTTTCCAGCCAGGTCTTAATGTGGTCTATCTGAGCCAGCACGCTGCTCTTGGCCGTGCCACCCATGGCACTGTACTGCTCCACACTGCTGCTGTAGTCCCACACAGAGGACACGTCACTCTCAAACAGCGGGCTAGAGAGAGAGAGAGAGCAGAACAATGTCAATGTCTCTTTTGCTCTGTGTGTGGGTGTGTGTGTGTGTGTGCTTGCGTGTGTCTGTGTGTGTGTCTATGTACCTGTGTGTGTTTATGTCTGTGTGTGTCTGTGCATGCGTGTGTGTGTTTCTGTGTGTGTGTGTGTGTGTCTGTGTACCTGTGTGTGTTTATGTCTTTGTGTGTGTGTGCGTGTGTCTGTGTGTGCATGCGCGTGTCTGTGCATGTGTGTTTCTGTGTGTGTGTGTGTGTGTCTGTGTACCTGTGTGTGTTTATGTCTTTGTGTGTGTGTGCGTGTGTCTGTGTGTGCATGCGCGTGTCTGTGCATGTGTGTGTGTGTATAATGAGTCTACTGACCTGGCGGTGTGCAGGTCTTCCAGAGTAAGTTCATTAAGCTGGACGCTTTTGGCCTCAGCAAGGGCGACCGCTTTCCCCGAGCATCCGTGAGCCTGTCTGAAAGGCACCTGAAAGACAAACAGAAAACATTAACTGAATTACTCACCTGCTTAACAAAAAAGGAAGGAAGTGAGATTAATACGGGAAAAAGAAAAAGAGAGAGGGAGAGAGAGAGAAAGAGAGAGAGAGAAATACCCACCCCTTTTCTGACCAAGTAGTAGGCTAGGTCAGTGGCGAGCATGTCAGGACTAAGGGCAGCCTGCATCTTGCTACTATTCACCTGTGAAGAACAGTTAAGGACAAGCAAACAAATGTCAGATGTGAAAGAACAAATACCACCAATGAATACATTAGTCTGGCCTTACAATAGGTGACAGAAGGAGTGCAGCCAACAGTTGTTACCTTCAGGGTGGCCATGACACCTGTGGCGATCTGGAGAACAGCTTCAACTGTATCATATGCATCAAACATGGCCTCCTTATCCTCCTGTAAGATGTAAAGCAAATAGACAGTCAGAGTACCAGACCAGGTATAGATGGATGTTGAAAACATATGGAATACATAGAAATGGATACATTTTGAAAAAAAATGTCCCTTAACAGCAGCATCTTTCAAAAGTAATCACGATAACAATGAATATTACATAAAAGTGTTTACCATTTATTATATTGCTTTGGAACAAGGATAAGGATAAGGATATTTATTTGTCACATGCATAGACATACTGGGTAGAGTAGGACATGCAGTGAAACTGCTGATTGTCTAAACTGTGCATTGGGAGGGGTAGTAATGTGCGTAGAATGCAGTTTGGGGGATGGCTACCAGATGACAGGCAGTGGTAGATGAGTTGATGGGGGGTGGGATAAAGTGCATAAAGAATGATATCTTTTAGCCATGTTGTCGTTATTGATGTGCCACTACAGTTTGAACAGTTCACAAAAAGACATTGTGTTATGGTTACTGTTTCTGGTGTAAACAACCCTCAAAGCATGCCTGCATTTCTCACCTGCAAATCCTTATTGTAGGTGCTGGGCAGGCCTTTCAATGTCATAAGAAAACCTGCACACTGAGGCAAAGAGAGAGGGGGTTGAGTGTAGAGATCCACCTTTCAGATGAGTAACATGTGCTTCATGTGATGAAAAACATCAGACTGTCAAACTAACATCCAGTACCTGGCGTTTCTCTGTGTTATACTAATACTGATGTTTGTCTGCATCTGCATGTTTGTGTGCCTGCTAGAAATGTTCTCAAACAACAATTGTAGGCATTCCTGTTAAGCAAAGGTTTCCTGAGAAAAAGATCTGCTGCGCAAACAAAAGTGCTTCCCTCTGAAGCTCCAATGCTGATAAAAGAAATCAGTAGGAAACACCCCCTTTTTCTCAAGAAGCTTTCCGCTCAACACTGGAATGTCTCCACAGTCTTTTACTTGGAAAAAAACATTCATATGTCCATGTGCCACTAAATGTTATTACTTTTGAGTTAAGCCCCCTATGTAAGCCCTAGTTACATGACACTGCAGTGGGTGGTTTCAAAAGTTGCACTCTGGAAGGGGGGTCACAATTTTGTATACACATTGCGTATACAAAAAGGCCTAAAAGACAAAGAACGATTCTGGTTCCATCTACTTTTGCAGTTTCAACAGCTTAATGTGAACTACACCAAAGATTCACAGTTTTCGTACCCGTCCAAAGACTCGTCCTGCCTTGCTACGAATGAGCTCCAGGCTGTCAGCATTCTTCTTCTGGGGCATCAGGCTGCTGCCAGTGCTGCACAAGCCACACACACACACACACAGCTCTAGTAACTACTGCCCCTCCCGCACACTGCGCACACTGGACAGTAGACACAGGGAGCGCACACAAGAGGATGGGATAGTCAGACAGCAGCCTTTTGGACATGTGAATAATTGTAGATTTTGTGGTTAGACTGCAGTTTTGAGTGGGCTTGCTTTCGTTTATGTGTGTGCGAGCATGCGTGTGTGTTTCTATACTCATTCATATTACCATTTACTATACTGCATATACTTTTATGCACAAATCCTCAACATTTCTTTAACTGTGTGTGTGTGTGTGTGTGTGTGTGTGTGTGTGTGTGTGTGTGTGTGTGTGTATGTGTGTGCGTATTACCTGTAAGCATCGGAAAGGGTGACAAAGGAGAATTCTTTGGTGCTGTAGATAATTAGGTCCTCCGCCATCTTACTCAGGTGGGTGAGAGTTAAGGAAGCCCAAAAGAGGAACTCAGCTACACACACACACACACACACACACAGTTAAAGAAATGTTGAAGATTTGTGCATTAAATTATATACAGTATAGTAAATGGTAATATGAAGAAGAGTATAGAAATTACATACCAACAAAGTCTCTCTCTGCAGTGGCGTCCATACTGTTAATACTGACTGAATCAAAGGCTAGCTCTGTACAGAAAGAAAGACAAAGACAGCTGCAATATCAAGAGCACAAACAAAACCATGTCCACAACTCTGTTCGCTTAGAAACACTAAATGGTGTCCCAGTACAAGTAATGACACACAACAGTGTCTTTCAACTACTGTTTTCATAATGCTAGATAGACAATCAAGATACTTTGACAGTATAGTGTAAAATGAGTTTTGCACTGATTAACAACCTTTGCGGAGGAGTGTGCGATCAATGTTGAATGGATTCCCTGCAATGGCACCACTGTAAACACGAAGCATTACAAAAACACATTTCAATGGGGACATAAGAAATTTAAATTAATGTTATTTGTAATAGTACATGAGTGCATATAACATTTAAACAAAATGGATGGCTGGCATCTTAATTATGTGAGTGCTTTATTTGTCTGGAATGTAATAACTTAGTGATCAGCACTCTGTCATGAGTAATCATGTAATGAGCAAAGCATAACAACATGGGGTGCTTAATTTCATGAGTGAGTCTGTGGATGTTGTTCCAAAGGGGAGACTTATATACTTTATTTACACTGGCTTACCTTCCAAGAGGCAGTACATTAACCCGCCGCCGAATTTCATCAAGTTTCTCCACATCTCTGCTTAAAGCTACAACATGGCTGAAATCAAATGTTTTTAGATAAACAAACAGAGGAAAGAGTGGTATAACTACCAAGTAAGACCACATGAAAAAAGCTCTACATACAGACATGCTTAATTTAACACATTTATTTATGAATTCATTGAAAATATTCATTGAAAATACTCTTGTATTCACATTGCGTCCAGTGTGTGCACGCAAAAAAATGCATTCTTGGCAGTATAAACAAGAAACAAGCAAAATAGCTGAGCGCAAACTAGAAGGAGGGCCAAAAATATGGGGCACAATTTAAATGTGTATATCTTGGATTGTAAAAATGATACGGAGTACAAAATATATTTGTTGTAAATCTGACATTGGGGAGTTTCTGATACATTGGTTAATTTCTCTGGGCACCACATTAGAAGCGAATTACAAATGTCTTTTTATGTAAAAGTATTTTTGGAAAACCATTTTTTACAAAAACACCATATGCTATTCCAGCCAATCAAAAACGCATAAAACAGGAGGCTGTGTTTGATTGGCCATTTACCTCTGACATCGACAACCTTTAACCAGAATCTAAAACTGCATATAACTAAATTAGTATTTTGTTTGACTGTCATCTAATTAGGGTCTTTTGCTCTGCAGCAGTTATCTTGAAGATCAGCAACTCACTTTACCTCATAATCCAGTGGCTCCATCGGATTGGTTGGGCCCTCTGCATGTGTGTGTACCCAGGGAAAAGGATGTCAATCTCTCTGCACATGACCAGAGTGGTGGGTACAACGTATTACACCATTTAAAAAGCAGGTTTGGATATGCATGACAAGTAGTTATGTCTATGAATTGTGTGAGACTGTGCGTGAATGATGACAGTGAGGGACTGTGTCTGAGTATGTATGACCAAATGTCTATGTGTGTGTGTGTGTGTGTGAGAGAGAGAGAGACAGAGAAGAGAGAGAGAGATAAAGAGAGAGAGAGAGATAGAGAAAAACAGTATGTTTTTTAAGAGGAATGCACATCTTTACCTGGAGGCCCGCTCCACCATGGCCGTTATAAGTTGTAAGGCATGGCCTTTCACAACACCTATGGCATCACGTAACCAAAGCCTCATGTCCGTAACAACCTGAGATATTAAAAATAACACAAAGGAATTCAGACACACTCCACCCTCATACATTCCAATAAACCACAGCCTTCCCCAACACTGTTATTCAAAGTATTACCACACGTGCACTGACAGCATCCACAAACTGCTGAAACCTACCTGATCATTTCTACTTCTGCCTGTATGCAGCTTGCCAGCTGCTTCTCCTATCAATTCCTACAGGATGCAGAAAAGCTCATTGACAAATCTGACTACAGCAAGGATTCAAAAGGTAAAAAACTGTTTCTTGTAATTGGTGGTGTGAATGGTTTTAAAGCTTAAACAGGAAATCTTCAGATTAGGTGATAAGCAAGGTAAAAGCGAGAAGGAAGGAAAGCAAGTTAAAAGAGCGAAAATAATCAGTCAATCAGATAATCAGATCAGTCTTCCTTAAACTTCTTTGAAGTTAGGTGTGGCTAGTTGGCTTACCTTAAGCCGGCGCTCATTGGCTGTATGGATGTCTTCATCTCCTGATCTAATTTGAAATGATCCCCCAGACCACTCTGCATGAACCTGATGTGAGCAGACACACAGAAGACAAAAATACACAATATCAATGTTTGTCATTCGATATCTGACTTCCATTAACCTTAGTTGTCAGCACTTACAGTAAACCTGGTTCAAATTCAATGTTCAAAACATGGTCATTGTTTGGCAAATGCGACAAACAAAAGCTCAAAGGACAGTCACATGCTTTTGCAACCACTGTCCTGAGGACAACAGAACACTAAGCCATTACTTTCTGGCATCCGTGTTTTGTATGTCACCTATTAACTTGAAAACAAAACAATCATACCTACTAAGGGAGGACACACTTTCTCTGTCAAAGTGGCCTATAGGCTTCGATGCGGTGGTTCCAATCCAAATACATCACAGGAACAGACTGACACTCACTTGATCCAGACCAGTGACAATCTGGTTCATCTCATCCTCCGTCACCAGGTTAGCCTTCTGTAGTGCCAAAACATACGCCTTGCTGCCCCTGATGTCGGCGTCCCACATTCGCTGGTCATATGCAATTGAGGCGTTGAACTTTTCCATGATAGCGTCAGTATCGCCAGCGAATCTCCCTCCCCACAGTTTGGACCCCTGCAGTAGACCCAAAATTAAAATGTCTTTGCATGCAGTACATAGCTTTTAATAATAAATTACTGTACCATCTGTGATGATGATAATCGCGCCATTGAAATGCAATGTTCTGGTAGAAACAGTTAGATTATCACTGCGAGTTTAGTGTCGTACAGAGCTCAGTAACAAACAAGAAACTCATTTAAGTCTAATGTAAATGGTTTTACTCAAGATTTACCTCCGAACTGTCACGGCTGCTTGTAGAACTCATTTCAGAGAGGCAATGCTGAACTAAGACAACAGGTGGTGGTGTTCGCTGCAAGTCGCCTCAGGTTTCTAACGTAGCACACTTTCACGTGCTAAAATCTCACGTATACTATGGTACAGTTTTGTACGACTTACATGTAGCCTATATGTTAATTTAAACACTACACATGTTAACCCAATAGACCTGCATTTATTTTTTGTCGCACTGCCTCTTCGACCACCAGCAGCAGGAAAGCTGTTCCTGTTGATCGTGTCTATGCGGGGCACACTCACTGTTTTCAAGGTAGCCAAGAAGCCACGAGATGTTCTAGGCCCCTCCCATTGTGTGGTTCCTGACTACTGTATGGGATAAAAAGAGGGACAAACCTTTTTTTTAAGATTTCAAACGTTCAAGTTCAAATGTACATTTCTGCTTTTCCCTCCTGGGAATTGAAACTTTATAGATAATTACATTCTTTAACAAATTAATTTATTAATTCAGTTCATTAAATCACAGCGATGTTATGCTGACATCGCACTTTCCAAGTGTATTTTCAATTGCCCAAGCATCATGTGGCACTGTAGCCTGTTTTCCCCGCACTAGTGATAATTGAATTATAACTATGGCGTTTTTAATAGTATTTTTTACTATTAAAAATACATTTGAGATGACTGCATGTTCCATTCTTTCCCATGTAAGTACAGCTGATTGTCTGTACTCACTCAGTAATTCACAAATTGAACTACCTGGTTTAACTGCCACACTATCTGTTATTAAAAATGCATACGCTTGTGCCTGCCTGATATGTTTTGTAGTGTAGATACGCCTTCATTATCATGACGATAAGTGGACACTACAGCGAAATTTTTCCTAAATGTAACTGCAGTGTACGCGGCACATGTTATCTACACTAGAGGGCGATATCCAATAGCATCAGTCTGCAGTTTACCCAAATGGGATTGCATGATATGGGAGGACATACAATACAGCATAATAAAACGTGTTCTTCAGATATTTAACATAATAATCATGGCTACACACCACTAAGCAGTACTGCTATCATTATTTTTTCCCACTTCCTCATAATCTGACCCTGGAAGGGTGCGTTTGCCATGGCTATCAGAAGTCGTACAGCTAAAATCGTTGCATTTATATATATATATATATATATATAGTATGAAAAAATGCTGTCAACTAGGAATGCCTTCAATACGCCACATCAATATTTGGTGTGACCACCCTTTGCCTTTAAAAGAGCATCAATTCTTCTAGGTCTATTGCATAGAGTTTTTGAAGGAACTTGGCTGGTAGCTTTCGCCAAACATCTTGAAGAACTACCACAGATCTTCTGTGGATGTATGCTTCCTCACATATACAACCAATTTGGTGTAATTGGTTGATCATACACCTGACTATAATCCTGCAAAATCCCTGACTTTGTGTGTACCCCTGTGTAAACTGATGCTGGTTTGAAGGCACCTGCCTAAATCTTTGGACAGTACTGTATCTTTTTAGCCATCCACATGTTTAATGTTAAAACACCCATAAGGTTGAAAGGACTTAAGGCATAAGATGGGCATAAGTTGTTTTTTGACAAGTGTTAGGCAGGTGCACACAAAGTGTACAAGACAAGACTTTTGCACAGTACTGTATATATACTTTTTTGTGACACTGCCATTTAAATTTACTGCCCAAGTTTAATTCTGTTGTAACTTCCCCCTACTTATCTTTTTAAAACGTGTTAGCCACATTGTATTTTTACTATTTGGCTGCAGCCTTAGTATCGGCCTGCTGAAGAGGATATGGAAAGAAATAGACTTTGTAGCACAAAACATCTATAAATGACTCTCAACTCTAATTTTGTTGTTCCGATCAAATAAAGCTAACTATCTGGTTTCACATGGGCAATGGAGCAATGATAATAATGCTCTTTATGTTTCAGCTTATATAATGACCTGCTGTCCTCTTCAATTATCCCTCAACTTAAAACACTTTGGGGTTTCTCTCAGAAGAGGAAGTTACCCAGAGAGTCAGCCTTACAATACTTTATTTGCTTAACAAAAAGTAGACTGCAGTGTGACACGCAACCACGAGTCACTTTAGACACATGCACCCATAGACATATGCATGCAGCAATTACCCAGCTTGTGTCAGTGTGTCTGCTTCCCTCAACTGTTCTGTTGCAGAGTGTCATATCTCAAGCTAAGATCAAACCTACTGTAATTAAACATTGAGTCATAGGCTAGCCACTGATGAAAGTGTGGATGGTTAAATTTTCATATACTTTAGACAGCTTGGTATGGAGATTTAACAATCTCCTAAAATATTTGAGTAGGCTATTGCGTATAGTGTCATTAGAATGAATTTACTTGAAAGACATACACATAGGCCTAAGCCTTTCTCTGTCCCTGCCTGTCTGTCTGTCTGTCTGTCTGTCTGTCTGTCTGTCTGTCTGTCTGTCTGTCTGTCTGTCTGTCAAATTCGTTATCAAGTTAACGATTAACTACCATTCTTACCAACTGAGCAGAGGCAAATAACTTTGCATTGATTTTTCACCCCTTTTTCTATTATCGTCAACATACCTGCCTCAGAATGAGCTGCCACATCCACCACTTTGCTTTATTTTGGTTTGGTTTGTGTTTACTTGAGAATTCTGTGGATGGACCACAAATATTATGAAGGAGTAAAGACACAAGGAGAGCATAAAAAAGACCATGTTCTGCTGTGGAAAAGTATGACCTAAAGGATGAAAATTGGTACAGCTTTTAGGCCTACCATGCCATAGTATCATGAAATCTGTAGGCTACCATGTCTCTTTACATTGCCCTTATTCTGTTTTAGGGGAGCCTACAAATGTGCCCTTTGAAAATGGATTAGCCTTCAATTAACACGAATACTAAAGTTGGGCTGGCATACCATGTTTTATTTTAGGCCTAAAGTTGCGTTCCTTTAAAGTGAGCGTGTCTTCACATTTGACCAATCAGATGCAGCGAAACAGGGAACTGCAGTTTGGCCATTTACACGGCCAATGACAGTTGAGCTTAGTTCCTTCATTTCTCTCACCATTTACAATAAGTTTGTATGATTGATCTGCGTGGTTATGCTGTGCTGCCACAGACACACTTTTTTTAACGATTATAACGGTTATTTGATCTGAAAGTCTCTGAAACTCTCACAGGGGAATACGATCTCGGTAAGTCATTTTTTCTGTATCTTGAAAGCGAATTGCCATTCCATCGTTACATACCAGTGTCGCATTTACCTGCATAATGCTTGCCAGACGTTTGGGAGTGTTTTGAAATGATCCATAACATCGTCCATACCACAGAGCACAGCCCGACTCACAGTTGTAGTACATCGATTTAAACATCTTTCACCACAACGAATGACGCTACCTTGAACCCATAGACAGTAGAAGCTTGAACCCCAATCCTCTTCTTCAGCTAAGTAGTAGTTAGCCATACGGTGACGTTTAACGTGTTTTGTTGATGCGGTTTTTGCTACAGCTGCACACCGTCATCACTCCACGCTACTATGTATGTTTATGTAGCCTACGACGGGTTCTAAAAAATATATAATATTTTATACCTTAGAGAAATGTGCTTCCTTAAAAGATATTTTAATCCACGTTCGTGTCGTTTTTATCCAATGTCTGGAAATTTGGTGATTTATTTGCCTTCCAAACGAGTTTATTACGCAAACCTCGACCTTGACTAACGTCTGCCTGAAGTCTGGCATAAATAAATGTTAAGGTTCATATTCAGACATTTGATTAGTGATTGTCTATATAGCTTGCGACCTAGCAGTCTGGAATGTTTATATTGGGGCAAACCCGTGTTGGTTGCAGTAGTAGTGTCTTAAATTATTAGGCAAATGCTATTTCTTTCAGTTTTAGGTACAAATTAAGAAAAAAAGGTCTTTTTTTTAAAAGTAGGATTTATTGTTAACATCAATCTCCCAAGAAGGCCGCTTTCAATTATGGCCACCCAAAAACATAACCCTTACATCACCTTGCTGGCATTTGAGTCTAAAGGGTGCAGACTGCACAGGAGCCAACTAATGCAGAGCCCCAGCCATCTGGCCCACCCAGGGCTGCTCAGCATTCTAGGCTTCGACACCCTTTGTTGAACTCTGAACAACTTCAATTGTTTGTGAAGAGGAAGAACCATGAGCCAAGAGCATTTTGCAACAAGATGATTGTTATCCATGACATTGCACCTTCACATGCTGCAAGAAACACTACAGCCTTTTGCCTGCTATGGGTATCAAACAGGGTCAGGTCATGGTTTAGCCACCAAGTTCACCTGATTTGAACCTGACTGAGAGCTTGTGGTCCATACATCAGAGGAAATATACCAGGATGGCAGGCACTCATCTAATTTGGAGATCTGGAAGGCAGTCTCAGCAGCTGCGTGAAATTGATGCTGCAACCATAGAGGCATAGTTTGAATTACAGGGGTGCTGGGGGATATGGTAAAAAGAGACTAAAATAGCAGGGTTAGGGGGTACCAACATAATTGTAATTCATGTAAAAGGTTGCATGAATTATTGAGAGGTCATTCACACTCAGCATAAAGGCACATACCTATTCAGTGGATGAAAGACTATTTCAGTGTCACTATTTCATACATTAAAATATGAAGTGTATGACCGGTATTATTATTATTATTTTTATTGTTGTTAAAATAAAAACTGTAGTTATGTTGAGTTAACAATCAGTTCAGAGCCAAGCTATTATTAATAATTTATTTCCTTGAATATTTAAAACTATGGCAATGTGTGTTTTTAATTTTTTTAATGTTTACATGCCTTCCTAATAGACCACATAGTGCTGCATTTTGTTTGTATTTGTCACCACGATTTACTATTGTTATAAGTAAATGCATGCCTATTGTCTGGATGTTGAGAATAAATCCTATTTTTGTGTCGAAATCATTTTTCATTTGTCACCTAAAACTTAAAGAAATTGCACTTGCCTAATAATTTGATTTTTTTTTCAGCGTTTCTTGTGTAATCTTTTTCCTGTTGAAAACACTGCAAGATTTCTGATTTTAGTCTAAGATATAAGAGACAACTCAAAAAGTAGCAAGGTTTGGTAGGCAGTAGTGTTTATACAAAGCACAGCCTTGATCAGCTGTAGTCAAAATATGCTCGCTTGTCTGCTTTTAAAAAAAGTGAGAGATCATGATATGGCCTACGTGTCTGTACTTTTATGCTCATGACTTTATTGTCTACCTAGCATGAAACAAACACTTGAGAAACACCTTGTATGAGTTTCAGTTCTGATAAAGACAAAATATAGCCAACAGTGTTGGTAACAGTTTCTGAAAAATGGTATCTCATGTGTAAGACAGTAAGCTATATTACCTTATAAGAAGTCACAATCATTGGATGGCCTACTTTGTCAGTTAAGTCATAATTATAAGACACTAAACCCTGACACTAAGTCATTCGAAAGCTACTTAGAATAATAACAGGCTACAATAGTGAAAGGGGATTAACAACATAGTCTTTGTGACATTTAACATACACATTTTGTGTGTTCCATATTTAAGCCATGAGTGAAAGCAAGTGTGTTGGGATTCTGGCAGGCTAAGGCCTCATTTCCACCGACTTGAGCGTGTACAGCATGTAACCGTGTACAATATGTCTGTATGTGTGACAGAATATGCTCAAATCACGCATGTGGTGTGAATAGTCTGATTAACATGCATTCTAAATGAATACGGACAGAAAATGGGCACGCGCTGTATACGGAGAGTGTTTGGTGTGAATGAGCCCTAACAGTCAGAGCAAGGCTTCATGTAGTGCTGGTGGGGAGAAGAGAGGGCACACTTTCATGTCTGCCTTGTGGCACAGATATTCTTTCTCATTTCAATTCACTGTGGTTTCTTGACAATGGACTCATGGTGCAGCTTTGTGTTGGGATGCATGTTTATTTCACCAACAAGTAAACAGGGAAGTGCATGAACAGAGATGGCATTCAGAGGAAAGGTAGTCTGGTAAACCAGCCCCTCATACTACACTGCATTTCAAAGTTATTCTGCTCATTTCGTTGTCTCTCTCTTCCACAGGCACCATGGAGTTGGCACAACAAATCTGGGTCATCACAGTAAGAGAGGCTTTCTCACTCAGCCCTCCCCATATACCCCCTGTGTAAACCCAGAAGACAAGACATCTTTCACGCAACCCACAACCCCATCCCTGCCATCCTGCCCTACATAACTTAACCTTGCATTGCCCTTCCAACTTTTAACATCTTATGTCCCGCATTCCTGTTTAATTGTCTTTCATGGTGTTCGCCTGACTTATTCCATCTGCTGTCCTGTCTTCTCATTACGTCTCCTCTCTTCTCTTCTTGTGTGTTCACTTCTTTTTCTTGTCTGCTCCATCTTCTCTGTCACGCTTCATAGCGCAACATTCCCCCGAAACACTTGCATCCTCCTGCACCTCCACATCTCTGTCCATCACCGACTGGCGATGAGGAAGCCACGAAATGTTGTGCTGCTGGCCTGCGTGGTGGTCAGCTCCGTGACCGTCTTCTACCTGGGCCTCAGCTCTATGGAGTGCCCCGGCCCGCACGGCCACCGCTACGGGGGCAGCCAGGCCCGCCGCTACTCCTGGGCCTCCCAGAACCACCTCGGCCAGAACTTTAGCAGCGCAGCGGCGACCATCCCGCTGGAGTACAACGAGAACACGCCGCTGATCTTCGTCGGGGGAGTTCCAAGGAGCGGCACCACGCTGATCCGCGCCATGCTGGACGCCCACCCGCTGGTGCGCTGCGGCGAGGAGACGCGCGTCATCCCGCGCCTGCTGGCCATGCACTCCACCTGGAGCCGCTCGGCGCGCGAGCGCATGCGTCTGGACGAGGCTGGCGTCACTGATGAAGTGCTGGATGCCGCCATCCGGGCGTTCCTGCTAGAGGTGATCGTGGGCCACGGCGAGCCGGCGCCGCGCCTCTGCAACAAGGACCCGTTCACGCTCAAGTCGCTGTCCTACCTGAGCCGGCTGTTCCCGCGCGCCAAGTTCGTCCTGATGCTGCGCGACGGACGCGCCACCGTGCACTCCATGATCTCGCGCCGCGTCACCATCACCGGCTTCGACCTGAGCAGCTACCGCGACTGTCTGGTGAAGTGGAGCCGCGCGGCCGAGAGCATGTACGAGCAGTGCCGCGAGGCCGGCCACGACCGCTGCATGCTGCTGCGCTACGAGCAGCTGGTGCTGCAGCCGCAGGCAGCCATGCGCAGCCTGCTGGGCTTCCTCGACCTGCCCTGGGACACGGCCGTGCTGCACCACGAGCAGCTCATCGGGAAAGCCGGAGGGGTGTCCCTGTCCAAGTAAGTTCGGCCGAGAACAACACAGAGAGGTGGACAAATCGAAGGTGAAGATTCGTGTTACTTAACTTTTTGAGCAGTGTTGCCAGGCAACAACAGGATTGTCTCTTATTTTCAGATGGGATGATCATAAAATATTTCCTGATATGAGTTCTACTGCTAAAAAATATGTTGTGTAAAAAGATTGATAGTGTCCAAACGACACCTCTTGGTTACATTGTCCTGCAACATAGCTCAAAAGGTTGCACAGTTTACCGTCATCATTCCCAAAAAAATCCCACAGGTAATTTTACTAATTGGCTCATCTACGTGCCAGTCAGCTGGTTCAGTAAATTAGCTGGAAATATGTGGCAGATTTACTTTTTGAAGTTGGGTGTCTGCCACTGGTTATACACCTTGTCTTAAATTATTAGGCAAATGTAATTTTTCATTTTTACGTGTCAGATGAAAAGGAAAGTCTTAAAAAAAATAGAACTTTTTCTCAACATCCAGCTAATAGGTTTGCATAGTATTGTATAACAATAATAAACCATGGCAATACTGTGGCAGACAGAACCAAATTTCAACCATTGCTTAAATGGCAGGAAACACCAGTGGCAGTGGGAATTTTCACTCTCATCAGGGACTCAAAATGGGCTAACAAGGCCTCTTGCAACAAAGCTGCTATTATGGCCACCCAAAACATCACCCCTCCCCCACCTGGCTGGCATCTCAGTCTAAAGGGTGCAGACTGCCCAGGAGAACAGCCAATGCAGCGCTCCAGCCATCTGGCCCATTCAGGGTTGCTTGGTACTCTATACTCACATGCCACCTTTGTTAAACTCCTGCAGAACAACTTCACTCCTTAGTAGGAGAGGAAGAATCGTGCATTTTGCAACAAGATGATTGTCACGACATTGCACCATGACATTGCATGACATTGCCCCTTCACGTGCTGCAAGAAACACTACAGCCTTTTGCCTGCTATGGGGATCAGACAGGGTCAGGTCATGGTTTGGCCACCACGTTCACATGATTTGAACCCAGTTGACAACTTGTGGTCCATACTTAGCATATAGCCCTCCTAATAGCAATAGGGAATGTGCTGGACATGATTAAGATTACAGCATGCCCACATTACATTACATTAGCGTGTTTCTAGTGTTTCAGAACCAAAATTATTTCTGTCTAAACACACCATTTTTACTTTGATATGGTGTGTGTGTGTGTGTGTTTTCCCCAAATGGCTCCATCTATGGCTCCATGTGTTATGCAGTTCCAGAGCCTGAAAGCGACAAAATTGTGGACAGCAGGCAGAAACGCTTTCTATTGAGAAATGTTCTTTCTATTGAGAAATAGACTAATGTGGATGTAGCCCTAGTTCCTTCTTCATTTTTTTTATCTCGGCTTTTGTAAGGCTGTGCCCACAAGTCTGGTTTGTTCTGTGTGTTGGCTTCCTGAACAGATCTTAGATAAGGCACCTCATAGCAGTCTTCTTTCAAATTGTTGTTCAGTAACAGTTTTTAAATTTGGTAAAGACACGGGCAGCTTTGCAATTACTCAAATGTGATCTTTCAGCCAACCTCTTAAAGAACACAAACGTAACATTTTTACAGGTACTGTAATTTCTCCAGTAACTGATAAGGTTTACTTGATTTTCAGTTGTGTGAAGGCAGTGTTGCTATAGCGATGCACTTTACTTATCACTTAAGATCACATAACGTCAGATAAAGGAGCTGCTGTCAGGTTTTCAATTTAGTTTGCTTTTTTATTTGAATAAGCAGACTTGGGTACTGCAACATCACAGCTACAGTGTCTGTGTTCGTATTATACATTTTACATTCAGTTCAGATGTACCCCTCTCTTTCCCTCTTTTCCCTGTTCTGTGCAAATATACTTATAACAGTAAGGTGTAGAAAACTGACCGCCTCATTGAAATACCTCTGTTACTCAAGTCAAGGTCTAGATACAGTCCAGCAGAGACTACTTTCAGCAGAATAAACCCTTTTATCATGTTTTATGGCATTTACTTGGCTATGTCTTTTAAAAATCCAGTTTATAAATGCTTTCAACTATCATACGATGATGAGCAGTATTCTTTTTATATCATTAAAGTCAAAAATAAGCATATTAACCACCAACACACACACACACACACACACACATGTAAGTGGGTCACATTAAATATGGTGCAGTTATTACAAGGAAAGTATTTTTGGAGATTTAGGTTTTCAGTGGAAGTCATTTGACACCTCGCTTGACTGTTTTATAAATAGCTGACATTAAGCTCACATTACTCCACACTGGCAGTCTTGTACTGGTCTTACTCATAGATGGCATGCTTGTTTTCTTTTGTATTGTGTTTATTCAGCTGGAGAGACCCCATCCGCCAGACACACACACACACACACACACACACACACACACACACACAGCATCTCCTTGTATGTGCCGCTCACCCACCTACTTGGCCCATAAACCTGATTGTGCTTTTGCTTTCAGGACGGAGCGATCCACGGACCAGGTGATGAACCCGGTCAACACGGACGCCCTGGTGAAGTGGGTGGGCAAGATCCCCGCTGACGTGCTGAAGGAGATGGCAGACATCGCGCCCATGCTGACACGACTGGGCTACGACCCCCACGCCAACCCGCCCGACTACACCAAGTTACAGGAGCCCTCGCACGACAACAGCACTTTACTGGTGAGGAACCAACAGAACAGGCAGAGGCAAACGTCCCGAGTTTACAAAATAAAAGTCCTCCCACATATTTGTTTCAGACGATTCACTGAACCAGCTGGTCGTTACAAGCTGAACTTGTCAGACAGGTTCATCAGCTAGTTGGTAAAATCACCCGTTGAGGGCACAGGCAGAAGAAAATCGTGACAGGGTTTTACTTTCTCACGCCAACTTGTCCACCTCTGTCGTCAGGAGTTACAGTTCCAAAGAGGTCTGAAAATGTGATGTAAGGTGAAACTATATGAAGGTAGAATAGTGCCATATATCCAAAGAAGAGGAGACTACTGGACCACCAACTGGACAGGCGGTAGGACAGGCACTCATCGTGGTCTCTGCGTGCAAATTTTTCATACATATCAATCCGAGAGAATCGTGCCAAAAATCACGTGAGAAGGATGACGCAACTGAGCGAGCAAATAGGAAGCTGCACATGCAAATCCTGCTGTGCAGCTTTGCAGATCTGAAGTTACAAGTGCTACTCTGAGATGTGCTATTCACAAATTGTGCAATATGCTTGCAGTTTGTGTTTTGCAGATGTGTGGATCTGGAGTTACAAATACAAACTGTGTGATGCGCATTCACAAGTTGCGAATTACGTTTTTTACAAGTGCAAATCATAGTCTCCTCTTCTTTGGATTTATGGCACTATTCTACCTTCATAAAACTACAGCCTAAGGTTCCACACAGAGCTAACCAACCATGCCATTAGGTTTGTGGTCATGCTGTAAAGCATATGTCTGCGGTACTCTGTGTGTGGGTGTATGGACGCACGTTCCAAAAACCGTGGGATTGTCTCTTCCTGGAAAGGGATGACTCGCCTGTGTTCTTGGGAAAGGAATTCACTATTTTTTTTTTTCTCTCTGGCAAATCACTATAATCATTTGTAAAATATAAATAAATACTAATGAATTAAAATGTGTACTAACTATTTAACTCATGGTTAGGGTTTCTCTACATCTTGTTCCCTTCACATCAAAAGTCTGATGTTTGAGCGTTTTTTTTTTTCCTCCCATCTGTTTTAGGTGCACAGAACATTAGAAAGTCCTGATCCCAGTTAAGGTTGATGCACCACTAATGATTGATAACCAGTTATTGGTACGTATATGCCCTTGATTTCACCTTTTCTACGCACGAATTTCAAATGTCTGTGCTAATTTTATCTGAATATGTTGCATACACATTCTTGCGAACTGAATCATGCCAAATGCAAATACTCGGCTCTAACAGTGGTGTTGTCATTTTTTTTCAGGGGCATCCTGTCCAGCCCTATGTGGCCTGTGGGAGATGGCCTTGGGTTTCTACCATTATTGTGGCTGTGTTTAAGGAATGCCAGTGTTTTTCTTTTCCTCACTGGAGAGGAAATCAACTGCCTATTTCTGTTTGTTGAGGATATAATCCTCAACATTATTAGGAGTTAATCAGAAATTGTACTTGACACCTTGTAAGCACATGACATGGTTAACTTGGTGTTAATGAATGTCATTTAAAATAATACACACTTATCAGAGTGACTTGGAACCTAATGTGTGAGATGTAATATCTCTTTGAGCTTAATTATTTTCAGGCCTCTGATCTTTTAGCGACTTTTGTGTCCAGACACATCTGTATTTTTATTGTAAAAGCAAATACCAAGAGTATTTTTGTGACATCATGGTTACATCAGATTTCATTGTATTTTGATAATTGTTTTCTTTTTTCTTCTTTGTGGAGCTAATAATGATGTGATCTCAGAGATTATTTATTAAAGAGGGGTTTATTTTTCAAATGTGTTGTATTTATTTCTATTAAATGTTTTTTCCTCACAATTGTGGAGGCGTTAGTTGTGGACTGGGGGGGGGGGTTACAGATTTATTTCAGACATCACAGCCATAGCAAAGTACACATTATAATGAGAGAAAAAAACGAGAGGCAAAAAAAGAAGTACCAACTACTAAACAAGTGTACGGTATTATATATAGTTACCATATCATCCTAAACAAAGTGCTGGAAGGGACGTTTTTTCAGGCTTCTACAGTTGCAGGTCATGCTTTATTACCTGGTTCCCCGGAGGGGATTGACCAGGTATTGCAATGACCCTGTCCATGTGTGTGTGCGTGTGTGTGTGTGTCTGTCTGTCTGTCTGTCTGTCTGTCTGTCTGTCCATCTGTACTGCAATGACCCTGTCCTTTCACATGGGGTACCAGGTTGCCATCTCTGATTGCACTTGTTCAAGTCTTGCAGTAGTGTACAGTATTTGAGATGTACTATTCTAAGAAGGCTATGAATCCAGAATGATTCCATACAGATACCAGGACTAAACCCACTAATTCCCACTGGATGTAAGACATGCTGCAGAGTTGGAATTCAGATGATCTTCAAACTAAATCAGTTTAGGTATAATCGGGCCTTGTTGTTAATCTACACAATATACACACACACATTTTAAAAAATATACTAATGTCATATTAAACGATGGCATGCCTACATGCTGCCCTATGGAGGCAAATGCAGTATGCAGTAACTGTGAACACAGAAACTGAGAAAATGCCTTTAAAGTTGTCACACTGCCCAGTCAAACATGTTGTAGGTATACTAGTGGTAATGCTTTTAAGTACTTTCTTAATAGGAAAAAGCAATGTAGTCACAATACAAAGGAGATGTTGTAAAGTCAATTTCCAGTCTAAACTCAATTTGACCAATTATGACAAGTTACTGCTTTTTGGTTTTATAGGCCAGCATGGTCCTGGTTACACTGTGACTAGTTCACAACACTTTATAACTCTAGGCTTCCAGTTGCACATAACTACAACTGTATGCTTGAATCAATACAGGGATTGTTATCCAGGCCAGGTCAAAGTTGGGTGTCCATGGGTGCTTTTGCACAGAGTAATACAATATCTGAGATCACACCATCTAATAATGTAGAGAGGAGATTACGCATCTGACAACAGATAGAAAATGTGCTAAAAAAAGAATACATTTTAGTATGGCTTGTCCATTCAGTTTGATAGCCTAATTGTTTTATAAATAAAAGACAGTGATTGACTATAGTGCCCGTAGTGCCTACAATTGACAGGCTAACAAGTGGCATATTCCTAGCTAACCAAATGTTTTTTTCCATAAAACGTTGTAATTGAAATTTTAAGAATTCACAAGACCGAAAAGGTATTGACCCCGACGTGATTTGAACACGCAACCTTCTGATCTGGAGTCAGACGCGCTACCGTTGCGCCACGAGGTCTGCATATACTTGTAATATGTCCATGTATAATAGTTCGACAAATGTAATATGTTAACGGACATCTGCTCAGAATTGCTCGAATTACCAGACAGTACACAAAATCACATAATAAACAAAATAGTGCACTCTGTACACCCACTACGTCTCGTAAATAGGGTGCGGGGAGAGGTGGCAGTCAAACAAAGCATAAGCATTCCGTTGACAGTTAGCTTAGCCCAAGACAAGTATGCCTATCTAAATTCGACAAGGAAAACACGCACGAAGACCCAAAATACAATTTTACATTTGCTACAGTAGACTACAGAGCACAGTACAAACTACAACTATCATTGTCTCATCTTACTATGCATACTTACTATTTTAACTAAGCGCGTATGTATGTTGGCTTATCTGTTGACATTTGTTTGTTTGTTTTCAGAAGTGGTCTCTGCTCTAGCCGGCTATTTCACACAAACTGCAAGCAGGATGTTTTCTGAACAGCATCTCCCGGAATTGAGTTTGTGGAGGTTGGGATGTCTGTATAAGTTACAGTAAGGGACTCACTACACTACTCACTATTTTCTTAAATCTTTAACAAAACAAACCTGCTATGCCACTCAGTGTACAAAGATAAACACACACACATTTTGATACCTTTGCATGGTATTGAGAAACGTGGGAAAATTGGGAAAACTGTTATGAAATAGCCTACCGGAATTGGAGGTGTGGCAATCTGATTAAACTGTAACTGCGCACAGGACGTCAGCCACAAGAGAATTAATTAATTGGCAGGTTCGTGGAGGTTCATTACGGGTAAGCTATGTTAATTTTACGTAGTTATATATTAAATCTCATAATTATCAAATAACAAGCCCCCTATTAGCATATCAATTATAAACTGGGGCTTTTACCTTACAAACTGTTCCGTAAGAGGGGTTTGCATCTGAAGGTGCTACTGTAAACTTGCTCATAATTATTTCCAATTCAAATGTCACGGGTATGGTCTTGTTTGTGGAGGGCTAGTGTATGCAAATAAATTAAAATTTAGCTGTAGCTACGGACACAACTGATCGAATACTGTAGCTGTAGTTGAAGATCATTTCCTGTATGGAAAAGATAGACTACTTGCCCAGAGAACAGTTGGTGCAACCCGTGTAACATTTATGATTTTCTGAAATTGAAATGGTTAGCCTGAATTTTTAATATTATAACTTGACAGTTGGCTAAATCTTGCAAATTCCTACTGGATTCTCCAAGGTGTAACTTGGCCATACAGAAAGTGTGATGGAAGGCTCTCGCGTTACCATAAGAACGTCACCTTTTCCACTTGCTGGCTCCTATAGTAGACTGCACGTCTCTTTGGTAAGCGCCCAAGGGAACACTGTATCGGCTGTATTAGACCATCCGGAGAACTGCCTCTTACCTGACTCGGTAAGCCAAAGATAATGACAATGGTGTTCATTGTGAAATGCTGCTCAGACTATGTATTTCAAAAGTTCCTAAATCAAAAAACTTTGCGTAAAACACTTGTATTTAAAAGGCTCACACAGTGGTAATCGGAGAAAATGAAGACGTGGACCAGGTCGCTCTGGTCCGCTTACGCCTGGAGGTTCGGTCCGGGTTTCCTGACCTGGACTGGCACTGTCATTCTGTTGAGATAAATAATGGCGGTCAAGTTGAGGTCTTTCCATGTCACAAATGGCTGCAGGCTGCCGATGGTGATGTTGAACTGCGCAGTGGAGAAGGTAAGATGTTTTATGGTGTTGTTATGTTTTAACCTTTCAATGTTCATGGTCGGTTTCAGGCCATTCGCTTCTAGCAAAAATACTTCCAGATCAGAATTGAAATGTTTCAATTTGATGAAAGTATAAGGTTAGTTCCCTAAAATGTTTTTTTTAAGTCGTTAGTGACTGGTGAGTCGTTTTTTTCCCATCAAATAAACTTTAGAAAAGGATAAACATTTCACATCATCATAGCTGTTTATACTCACAAAGTCAGAATTTTAATATTCATATAAAATGAAAGTAGGCCTATTGTTAAAGGCATTTAGAGATTTTTATATGGGGCTTGAGGCGAAGTCGAATAGTGGCCCTTACATGGCCCTTTTCACCCGAATTCCAATACCTTGGTCATTTCATGTAATCCTCCCTTTCTCTCTTTCTCTCTCTCTCTCACACACACACACACACAAACACGAGAGCGAGAGAGTAATGGCCACCACATGCAAGTTTGTGTCGCCTTGAATAACTTTGACTATAATCTTTTGTATATTATGTATATTGCAAGAGTTCTGATATAGTGACTGACTGACGAAGTCGTGAAAGAAACAGATTTGAATGATTTTTTTTAAATAATAATAATCTTTATTTGAATAGCACATTTCATACAAAGGATGTAGCTTAAAGTGCTTTAAGAGTACTTTAAAGTCAATTCTGTAGGACTCGAGCAGCCAGTGCAGTTTGGCTAGTATTGGACCAATGTGCTCTCTGCTTCTTGTTTTTGTTAACCGTCTCGTGGCTGTGTTTTGAATAAGCTGGGGTTTTTCAATTGACTTTTTTTGGCCTGTAAATAGGGCATTACAATAGCGGAATGTACTTGAGACAAATGTGTGGATAAGTTTTTAAGCCACCTGCTGAGTCAGGAAGGGGCAAACTTTTGCAGTGATGGAAATATGCTCTTTTAGTTTTACTTTATTGGAGTGAAGTTTGAACCCTAAGTCAGAGTCAAGCATCACACCTACGGGTTGTTACCTCTCCTCTGACATGTTGGTTTACAGTAGGTTTCCCAGACTGGAGTAGAGAGCCTCTCGTTTATCTTTGCAGCCAATGAAGTAATAGCTCAGTCTTCATTTCATTTTGTGGTAAAACCCAGATTCCCGAAAAGCCTATAACAGAAAGAAGAACAAATGATTTTAGCATTTGTATGTGCTTTAATAAGTGCAAACATCTTGACCTTTTCTTGCTCTTTTTTAGTTGATCTGGCGAACAGAGAAGTCCTACAGGTCCTGAAGGAGCATAGGGCACGTGACCTGCACACAAGGCAACAGCGCATTAGGTAGGACTCTCACCTCTGGCCTTGGGTGTACCAGTCCAGCACTGAGATTGGTTTAGTACTACATATAGCCTACTATTGTGATATCAGAAATCAGTGTCAGTTGGGCCTATCAACGAGGACAAGGTGGTTAACTCAATTCTGATGAATTATGTGTTGTAAGTGTAGATTGTGTCAACAGTGAGCTGGTAGACCTAAAAAAAATTGGCAGATGGTGCAATAATGTTACGTGGAGACAGCTGAGTGTGGGTGCATGTAATGCTTTCTATGCAACAAAAAAAATCTATGTCTGCTAGTGCTTACCTGAACTCTTATCAAATTACTTGTATTTCATTGGTACTGAGTATCAGACAGTATCCAGGTCCAAATTAAGGTATTGTATTTGGACTTTCAAAAGTCAGATTGGTACATCCCTAATGCTGGGCAGAGTTTCTAAAAAACTTCATAATGCCTTACCGATGACAACCAAGACAGAGAGCCAAATAGTGTACTCTGCCTAAAGGTCTGTTTAGGGTTCTGCGCCGATCTTCGACGTGGGCTACGCTGACACTCCTACGCCAACACTGCTATGCCAACACTGCTATGCCGACACTGCTATGCCGACACTGCTACGCCGACACTGCTACGCCGACACTGCTATGACGACACTGCTATGACGACATAGCTACGCCATCATGCCCCTTTGAAGTTCTGTGTCAGTTTGCATGTTTTGTGTTTGTGGTCTATGCCGACACTTTTATCTCAATACTGGTTTCACCTGAGTTGTGGTGGTTTAAACATCTGTAATATTAAAACATGGCCATCAGCGTCAGTTTAATTTAGATGTGGTAGTCAGAATTTTTGGAAGGTGCGCATCAAGTGACAGCGAAGAGTCAAAATGGTGTCTGCACTGAAGTGACGGCAAAGGTTAGGTCATTGATTTGGCGCAGGACCCTAAAAAAGGCCTTAACATGTGGCGTTTTTGCTAATGTCATGCCTGCTATTGCCTCTAGGTGGCGCACCTTTGCTGAAGGAGTACCCCGCTGTGTGGACATGGATAGTGTGAAGCCTTTGGGGCCAAATCTGAGTTACACACGTCAAAGGTGAGCGCCTGGGTGAAGTGAACATTACACACTACTACACACCGTACTTTTGCTTATGACTGGTACTTCATTTCTTTCTAACCTCCACTTACGAGCACTGTCTGCACTTACTCTGTAACGTCCTTTTTTTACTCTGTGTCTTCTTTACGTAACTGTAGCTTGATTTGTGTCCTCAATTGTAAGTCTCTTTGGATAAAGGTGTCTGCTAAGTGTAATGTAATGTCATTTATCATTTACACAAATTGGGAAACACTGCTTTAAACTAGGCGCTGTTGTGATTCCAATCCAAAAAAAATAACTTTAACAACTGCTGTTACTAGAGTATGAGTGTACGATAAATGTTTAAATGCCTGCATGCAAGTGCATCATGATAGTTTATGTTTAATTGCACTGTTTTGCGAAGTTGTCACAAGTTGAACATCTCACTTCCTCTGTGTGATAGCTATTTGTGTGACCAAACATCAAAACGTGATAAGGAACAACATGGTGGGTTCTACTTTTGCAACTTCTGGACTTGTTAAAATGTGTGCAGGCTAAAAACGAAATGCAGTCACCTCAAAAGAACCCACTTCAGATCAGTTCTGTTCCCTGACCACAAGTGCAGCTCCAGTTTCTAGAGTAGGTTTTGATAGGTTTTGGTTTTGATGTTTTTAGTCCCTAAAATGCTGTATGCAACAAAGCAGGTCAATGCTCTGAAAAAGTGCTGCAGTGTCACAATGCTACAATATATTTAAGGCCAGGAGTACCGAGTACCACTATGACCTTTGTCAAACTGGGTTACTCATGTGGCAATTTTTGACATTTCCATTGCACAGTAATGTCTTCTCACCGTCCTACAGTTATATCAGTAGTGACATTGGTTAACATCTGACGCACTATGCAAGCTATGTGTGGTTTTACTTGACAAGTGTTGGTTTGGTGTGAAAAAAAATGACAACTTATCTCATGCATGAGAAACAGCCATTTGCATGGATTTCAAGTCGATTGTGTGTGAGTTGGGAGCTCTAGAATGAAGCTAGACTGTCTACACACTGGAACAGCACAGGGTACAAACTGCCACAATCTCGCAAACAATGTTCAGACCTGAGGCCTTAAAGACATATTAACTAATTGAAACACAATCAGGCCCAAGTGTGCTGTCAAAATTGTGGGAAAACAGACACCTATCAAAGGCAAGCACATGGCACCTCATGACACCTCATGCCATGCTGAACATGTACAACCACAAGCACAATTCTGTCACACAGAAACAGACTAGAAACACTAGAAACAGGTCCATTTCATGATATCTGGACTTCTTGTAAGACATGCTATTAAGTATTCGTAAGTAAGTATAAGTAGCCCTTTATTGTCAGATATACAACCCCAATTCCGATGAAGTTGGGACGTTGTGTTAAATGTAAATAAAAAAGAAATGCTATAATTCTCAAATCATACAAGCAATATATGTATTTGAGAATAGTCCAAAGACAACATATCAGTTGTTAAAACTGGATTTTGTTGTTCTTGTATGGGATATTTATGGTAATTTTACATTTTAGGCCAGCAACGTGTCTCAAAAAAGTTGGGACGGTGTCAATAAAAGGCAGGAAAAGTTCAGTAAGACTAAACAAAAAACAACGAAGGACACTTCACAGTTAATTATGTTAACTGTCAAGATGATTTTGTATAAAAAATGGCTTTCTTTCTTGCACTTGACATGATTTCAGCAGCCCAACTGGTAGGAGTCTTCTTTATTATGTTTCGTTTTTATTATGCTTAAAATGTGACAGATCTGGACAGCACGCCGGCCATTTTTAGCATCTGGTTGCCCTTATGAATTTTGTATAGAATGCAGTTTATTATCTGGTAATATTTAAGGTCTGCCCTCAAAATATAATGTGTGAGTGCCATCTTGTGCAGTCCAAAACTTATATGTGTATCATTCAGCATTAATTTGAACTCTCCAGATGAATAAGCACACCATGACCAAGGCACTACTGCACACCCATACCATCATAGATAGTCATTTGAATTTACCACTAAAACAAGAAGGATGTCTTTTCTCCTCTGTATCTTGTAAGATGCAAGACTCCATTATTTCAAAATTAATGACAAATATGTAACACAGGACAGTTTTCCATGTCCTCTGGGTCCATCTCAAATTACAAAAGTTGAAAATGTGTCATTCATTTTGGGCTGCTGGGTTGTAGATACAAACGTACATGATGTGACAAGGCGGTAGACAGGACAGGGAGACAGGGATGTAAAAGAAATGCAGCATCACATGAGGAAAGGGGAGGAGAAAAAAAGAAAACCCCCAGACTATGCTCCTAGGGGAGAATGGTGTGGGACAGGAAAAGAAAACACCTCAGCAACAGTGCACATAATCAAAACACTCTACAACATGTGAGACAAGGTAAGAAAGTCTCTGGGGTTAATCCAGCGTAGGCGAGCAGCCATCCGGTCCTGCAGCCATAACGGCGCTGGTGGCACAGACCCGCATGGCGGGCAGCTTTGTGGGGCTTTGGACAGCTGCCCCCATCTTCTTTGTTACTCGATAAACCAGGCCAATGCCCAATCCCATCAGAAAAAGACCTGTAACCATGGTTCTGAATAGGTAGATATCTTTAATGTCCTCCACGAAAAGAGTCGCCAGGCACACAACCCGCCACCTCTCCCACGCAGTATAGCTGCGAATGTTCCGGCAGGGCAGTCAGGTTCCACCGAAGTTTCTCACCGAGAAGATGTTGTCAGTTGCGTTGAGAGACCAGTTGATCAAATCCATGATTTTTCAGTTCGGAGAGCAGGGCAGACAAGACTAAAAGAGCAAAGCAGGGAAGGTCACAGGGAGGAGGAGGAGGAGGAAAATATTCGGAAGCATCCTCAAGGCATAAGTGAACAGTGTGAACTGGTCACTTTTCTACCAATGTATGGCCTGCTCTATGATTTTGTGGTCCATATTTCTAAAGCTAATTATCTTAACAGCTTACAGAGTGAAGGTGGTGTCTGACTTTAGATTTTGTTTTGCCTTTTTCTCAGTCCTGGCATTAATGTGCACTATCTGAAGGGATTTACAGAGAGGAAGGAGTCATGGGGAAGCTTCGAGGAGCTGGAGCACTATTTGAAGCACAATGCCAGTGACAATCCTGTTGGCAGTAAGTATATGTCAGCATTAGGGGTCATTTGTCCATGTAAATAATTCAATCCCCCCCTTCTGCATTGGAAAAAGTGAAGCATAAAACCAACCTAAAAATGAGTAAACATGATGTTTTTACATTGGTTTAACTTAACAATGCCATTTTCATTTTGAATATACATGGCATTGTGAAGTTAAACAAATGTAAAAAAAAAAAAAAAGTCTGTGCAGCATGTTGCCTTAATTTTTCCAAGTTGGTTCTAAGCAGCAGTTTTTAACAGTGTGTGTTTTTTGCTTTCATTCTGTCTCAGTGTATGTTTTTTCCCACTGGAGAGAAGATGCCTTCTTTGGATATCAGTGCCTGAACGGCTCTAATCCCCTTATGGTTCGGCAGATCCGCACCATCCCCCAGACCCTGTCAGTCACACCTGAGTTAGTGCAGCCGTTTCTCCCTGAGGGGTCTTCTCTGGAGTTGGAGCTGGAGGTATGTGTCTGCGTCAGCATGTTTGTTTCATGTGGCCTAGCCATGGGTGGCTGCCTTGCATGCACTGGGCTTTCGCATTCGCATTCGCAAACTCATTCGCATTGGTCATGCAGTCAGGCATTTACAGTCATTCGGTTACACAAAATGCTGGACATTCGGTTACACATCAATGTCCACATCTGTATAAGCATTAGGAAGGCATCAGGGATTCGCATTAATAGCAGTTCGGCTTAACAACACTTAGACCGGTTTAAACTGTAGAAAATTATGAACATTTCAAGTGATTGAAACTCGAAAGTGATTGAAGATTGAAGAAGATTTTTTTAACAACTAATATGCAGTAATACAACAAATAAACCTAATATTAACAAGTTGGGTGGAAAACTATGCCAGAGCCTTTGTTGTACTACCAATGGAATGTGGAGTTTCTTCGAACTGTTTTAATGGTTTAAAAATAGCGTAGTCGTCATGCTTCGTCTAAGGGCACCTACCACTTCCATTGTTAGCCTTCTGGGTCAAACTATGAAAAATAGTTAAACTCTGAATGCAACAGGCTAAATCAATTTTGCTCCTCAGTACACATACCAACTGATGTATGATGTTTTAACATGCCAATTTTCATTTTACACCGAAGTTCTCCTTTAACCTGTGTATTTTTTCACACCTTCCCTTGTCCTGTGTGTGTGTATTCATGGCTGCAGAAGGGGAAGATGTTCCTGCTGGACTATGAAGTTCTGGAAGGGGTGCCACCAAATGTCGTCAATGGGAAACAACAATACTTTACCGCTCCTCTGTGTCTGCTCCACGCTTTCCCAGATGGACATCTAAAGCCCATTGCTATCCAGGTCTGTTCAGGTCTTGTGCAAGCACATGGCGTGTTGTATTTCTGCGAATATCTTATGTCCATTCTTTCTTTTGTATTTTTATTCGTAAAGTTTAGCTTAAACCTTTAGCGGTCACCGCGTAGCTGGTGCAACGACTCGCTGTGACTGAAAAATAACGTAACTACAACATTACTACGACATTACAGAAAGTGTTTAGTAACACATTACAACTTGGTCATTGCCATTCTGGTAACAACAAAGTTGTAATAGGGCGTGCTTGTTAAAGCTTTAATATCTGTTCTTCTGAGCTTCAGAATGTACCCTATGGGCCCTATCATGCCGTGGTGCGCTGTGCTTTTGTGACTTATGCAAGCTGTCATTGCCAGAGAAGAGGTGAGGTTTGGCGCAAAGTTCACCAGATGCTAAGGACGTAGAAAATATTACCGCCACTGATCGGGACAAAGCTGGTCAGCAGTCAGTTCTAATAGCTATTTTATGGGTGCATAACGCTTTGGGATATATTGAGGAGGATCCCCCTCTTGATGAGTGGTTGATGGCTATCCACTAAAGGCATGGTTAATGACATATACATCATGCCAACAACAGTGTGTGAGTTGTCATTTAATTGAAAATACACGAAAGCACACACTAACATAGAGAAAAACATTTGGCTTGCAGAAAATGCACTTCTAATGTTTGGATAAGTCAGATGGCACAATACAGCCCTCAAAAAAATTGCGGCATTCTTTTGTGGCATGTTGTGTGTTGCATAACAGTGCTATAAACCGTGGGTGTTGTGTTGACATAAGTGAGGGTACATTAGAGGACTTTAGGAGAGGTGATGCTGAACTGCATGTGCTGATGCCAATGAACCCAAATGCACCTGCAGCACTGCGAAATAGAGGAGCACAACTGGCAGAAGAGCTACAACAAATGTAGCCTGGTATGCAAATTGATGCCGACAAAAGACACATACTTATAATGTAGTCTAATCTCATATGTCTGTGAAAACTCTCAATTACCCAGGTCATAGTAGTCAAAAGAGCTTACGCAACTGGACTGGACTGGAGCTTGAAGACATTTCAAGGTGATTGACAGCAGTTAAGGTGAAACAGTCATTTACACACTTCTAATTCTACCTCATAGCTCAATCAGACTCCGGGACCAGAAAACCCAGTGTTCCTTCCTTCTGACTCTCCACACGATTGGCTGCTGGCCAAAATATGGACTCGCAGTGCAGACTTCCAGTGTCATCAGCTCATCTCCCATTTTCTGTGCACTCACCTACTGGGAGAGGTGTGCTGTGTCGCCACCCTGAGGCAGCTACCAGAAGTGCATCCTATTCACAGGGTAAGTAGCCTGACAAGCATATAAATCAAATTGTGTGGTCTGGCCATGATGGATAGGCCAGGGGCAATCCAAGGGGTGGCATCAGTGTTGCAGCAGTGTCGTTATCGTTTTAACCCCAAAATACTGACATGCCCTAAATTATAACCATGCTGGTAAACCAGCCCCTTGTACTTCATTTCATTTTGTACAGAGGGTCTAGCAGTGCTTCCACTGACATTGCTGTCTTAGGCAGAATTTTGCCGTGTGCCGTTTGCCGATATTCCCCTGTGGAAACTGTCCATAAAAACACGAATTACACTTGTTATGTGCAATCCTTACATCATGAATTGTGTGTGACGAGCTTGCATATACATTTCACATACTAAAGAACAACTGAAATAGTATAATGCCATTCAGAAAGCAAGCTAACCAACACACCCACACAGACACACACACTGTATATTAATTATGCTACTATTATGTGTGTGCAAGTCCAACATTTTAATAAAACTTTGCACCAATTTGCTACATCCCAGCTTCTGATGCCCCACGTGAAGACTTCTCTCCAAATCAACATTGGTGCCCGGAGCACCCTGCTGGCTGCTAATGGGGTATTTGATAGGGTAGGTAGGGCATGTTTGTATATGTGTGCATTTGTACAGAATACATTGTGGCATTGCATATTGGGAAGTAGGGATGTGCATACTGACATCTAATGATAGGCAAATTATTACAAAACCTTTACACCCACACATGCACATGTAGCCACACAAACACACACACACTCACACAAATATAAACACACTTACGTGCTGCAGGTGTATGTATTTGCATATTAGTGGGTGAGGTTAACGCCGGTTCCTGGTCCTGTTTTGTAGGCAATAGGTAGTGGCCTGAAGGCACTTCCTGTTCTACTGGCACGTGCCACAGCCAGGCTGCGTTACTCCACTTTGTGTGTTCCAGAGGACCTTAGCACAAGAGGAGTGGACACTCTTCCCAACTGTTATTATGCCCAAGATGCCCTGAAGGTGTGGAATGCTCTTCACAGGTAAGGATGGTCCTGCGACTCTAAAGGTGATTCTCCATGGGTAACAATGGCCCTTTGGCCACTAAAGGTCACGCCACCCGGCGGAAGATTTTAGAACACTGTTGCCAGGTGTCATGGGCTCCTAACATTCTGATTGGATGATCCCAACATGCTACATGCTGATGATTTGCATTCCTCTGATAAAAATGTGTACCTTCATGTCAGTGGAAAAGGACCAAGACACAGATGTTCTGTTTGTGACATTGCATGGCAATGTCCTTCGGCAGCTGTTGCCTAATGGTTAGGGAGTTGGTCTTGAGATAGGATTGCAGGTTTCATTTCCATACCAGTAGGAAAAATATGTTTGGGGGAGCAAATAACCAGCGCTCTCCTGCATCCTCTTTCATGGGTGAGGTGCTTTTCATGTGCTGTTATCTCATTTACCCATGTGTCCTCTTAAAATGAGAGGGTTTTCTGTGTCCATTCCAGCTTTGGAATTCACATCAAAGGTTCTGTTCAAGTCACTTTTCAGGCCACTGCTGGACAATGCCCATATTGACCTAATCATCTATTTAATTCTCCGTACTGTAGAGCCTATTTTATTTTGTAACAGCAGGAAGTTACAGGGTCATATAAGAGATGTACATGTTTAGCAGCAGTCTCATAGACTACAGGACTACAGGAGTGCTAGCACGCTAAATGGAATATGGTTCTATTTCAGTAACCGTTTTCTAAGGAGAATTTGCTATCACACGCAAGACGTTAGACCCTGATCAACACGATCTAAATACACAATCCATACATGCCCAGCTCCCAACTCTCTGATATGTATGCCACGTTTCTGTGTGTTTCTGTGCAATGTGGAATTGAAGACGATGTTTTTGCATGCTGCCTAGGTTTGCTACAAAGTGGGTAGATGTGCATTACCATAGCAACAGCGAGGTGCAAGAGGACAGCGAGTTGCAGAGCTGGATCGGGGAAATTTTCTCAGAGGGCTTTTTGGGCAATGCAGAATCTGGTATGAAAACAGTAATGTATAAGATGAAACCATTAGCTGCACCAACCTTTTGCCAGATAAATTTGTTAATGTGTTCAATATTAATTGTATTAATTCAGTATCAATATGTAATATAATAATAATAATAATAATAATAATAATAATAATAATAATAATAATAATAATAATAATAATAATCTTTACTTGTATAACACAATTCATACATACAAGATGCAGCTTTACAGTTTGGCAAGGTCACCACAAGACAACATTTCTTGCCGTCCAGTGGTGTCAGAGCGGATGAATACAGTAACAAACTGATGTAGTGACGCGATGCCCCGTTAATGCGGGCTCTTGCGTGACGCAATAATGTAATGTCATAGTGACGCAATATGTATGTGTTTATTGTAGTGTTTTTGCTTTCTCTATCCATTGATGTAGGAACTGGGTATCCACAGACTCAAGCAGCGAAGGTATATAAGCCTGTTACTTTGTTGTCTGACCTCAGCGCGTTTGTTCTGCAGGCATGCCACAGTCACTGGAGAGCAAAGAGGAGCTAAGCAAGTTTGTCACTATGATGATCTTCAGCTCCTCAGCCCTACATGCTGCCGTTAACTTCTCTATGGTAAGCACATCATCATCATCAGTGCATGATCTCGGCATTATCTCTAACTCTTGAGTTTAGTAACCAGCCTAAAAGTCATCCATCTATGCCTGGTGTCATTGCAAAGGTAGTTTTTGTGTGTTTTTTTGGAGCTTGGAAATTGGATATTTTGCTAGTGTATTTTCATTTTGAAAATCTGAGCTGGTTCTGTGTGAAGGAATATGGAGATTGACAGTGCATTTATACAACTCTTTTCTTTAAAAAGATGTGTTGACATTCATAGTTTTTGCAAAATATTTGCCCTGTTCTTTGCATGAAATGTAAGAACTACATTATGCAGCATGTTGATGCTTTCCATAAACAATAAGCTAGTGCAGTGCTATAACTTCTTGCTCTGTTCTTACCATTTTTCCTTTTGAATTAACTACAGCTTGACTTCAACCTGTGGATGCCAAACAGCCCGGGCAGCATGTCCAGGCCCCCTCCCCAGACTAAAGGCTCAGTGAGGGAGGAGGACCTGCTGTCCTTCCTGCCAGACGTCAATGCCACCAGCAGCGTCCTTACTACCCTCTCCCTACTCTCAAAGCCAGCCGCAGACTTCGTAAGAAGGATTCGAATCATTGCCTCGTGCTTTGATCTTTTATTAAATATCATGTAAAAACGGTGATGGGAGACCTGGATTCAGAAGCTACACTCTAGTACTACATATTCCAAATTACCCGGTTCTACCTGTGCAATTGCTGCATGTGATTTCGATAATGAACTCCTGTACCTGGCTGGAGCAGTTGTGTTAATCAGAATCTAGAAACCAGAAACCTAATGAGTGGCTGCAACAAATATGCGGTAATGGTTGCCCACCACTGATGTAGAGTTAAAGAACAGTTGACTTTGAATCTTGGGCGTTAAGGAGTCATTAACTGTATCAGTGCATTTTAACAGCTTGTGTACACAGATAATGTACTATACCTCCAAACATGGTTGCAAAGGTCCTGTCTGCAATTTCTTGAAACAGTCCTGCTGCATTTTTGAGAACTGCTGTTTCCCTTTCCTACTTGTGGTTTGCTGTTACTCAATCACCTATAGCCATCTAACTGTTGAGAAGTCTCCAACAACGTCATTACTTTTCATGACAGCTCATGTGAAGACCCCAGGGTAAGGTGTTATTTGTGGCCATCCACTGGAAAAAGTGCTTCATGTTTCTCAGAACGAGAACGAGGAGGCAATGTGCTGCATTCATCCTTTTACATTGGTTTAGATCGTACTTATTTTGTTGTTTGATTTTACCCACAATTTTCTTAGTCTATTTGTTAAGTATTATTAATGCATGTTGGTTAAATGATGCAAGTTTAGGCAACACAAAGAAAACTCCTTGAAGCATATTGCCTTAATAGTTTTAAGTTTTTGTGAGTATTTTTTCGTTTCTTCGGAGCAGCACTTTTGAAAGTGTGGGTGCTTCTCTTGGGCATAGATAAGTAACTCCTAATTTATCTGTTCCAGTGTGGGCCATTTTGATGTTCTCTCTCTTCTCCCTCCCAGGTGCCCTTGTGTCAGTACCGTGAGCATTACTTCAGTGATGACGCCCACTGCAGGCTGGTCGAGGAAGTGCAGAGAGATCTGAGTGCAATAACAGCAGAAATCTTGGAGAGGAACAGCAGGATCGAACTTCCCTATCCTTACCTCTCCCCCGACCGCATCGAGAACAGTGTGGCCATCTAAAGCAGTACAGGATTTTACAGGAAGGTGCTAAATTCTGCTCATGGAGCACAGCATCTTAACCCACAGCATCATTAAGATGACGATCGCACTGGGCAACTTTTTGAGCAATGTTGCTGAACAGCGATACCAGCAGATGTGGTTTTGGCACTTGTATCACCTGTCTAAGGCCACACATTTTTATCAGGAAAACTGTGATCAGCAGCAAACAACCTTTTGCGCTCATTCCATTTAGCAGTTAGGAGCCCACCATGTTGTTGCATGGCAACATTGCTCAAAGAGTTGTACAGTGTTGTATCACCTTTACCCTTTCCATTCATTTTCATTGTGTTGCTTATACAAGATGGTCCTGATGTCTTTAAATGTTGTTTTCTCTTTGCTTTGTTTTTATATGCTACTGGATGATTAGTCAATGACAAGCATATCTTGTAACAGAAATCAGTGATTCTGCTTCATATGTGTATAACGTCTGCACGCGCCAATGCACACTGCCAAGATAAGAGGTGAAAAGCAGCAGAGGCAATGCTGTTTATTACAAGAAAAGAGCTTTGCTGAAAGCAGTAAAGGTAATACTGTTCATTACATTAAGAAGTGACTGCAAAATGTTATCTCGGAGATACAGCCATTGGTAGAAAGGTAATGCATACAAGTGACATTACAAAAAGCATTTATAAATATACTTACTCATACAATAATTCATTACATATTAGCATATCAGAGAGCCACAGGAAAAAGCACTGGTTTGTTAACATACCTGTGTTACAGCCATATTTTAGGAAAATAGTTTTGTCATTGTCCTCTTCTCCAGCAATTGTAAGGAACAAGGAAAGGAAAGGAGCGGTTTTCTTTGAGTGAAGAAAGGGCAGCACTGTTTCTTAAGTCATCGCAAACTGATTTTTCTCTGAGCTATCACGTGACTGTTTCTGTTAAGTATTGTTTTCTCCCACTGCATCCCTGGATCATATACATTTCTACATTTTTAATGGCTAGTTAAATTTTTTACACAAATAAAAGGTTTTATGAAACAAAACAAGCAAATGTGTTGTGAACTAATTAAAAATGACTTTTAAAGGTGAAGGTTTCTTCATCACAAGTTGTGAATCTCCCTTTAGCCTTTCAAAGTTCTTACCCTTATCTTGCTCCCTCTCTCTCTCTCTCTCTCTCTCACTCACTCTCTTTCTCTCTCTCTCGCTCTTTCTCTCTCTCGCTCTTTCTCTCTCACACACACACACATACACACAACATGTTTCTCTTTTTCTCTCTGTCCAAGTCCTGTTCACTCTGTGAGTTCCCCTCAGCTGTGGGGTTGCAGCACGAGCACCTTGCACTCTCTCTTGGCGATCTTGTCGAGCGAGAGGACGGCCTTGTCCTGGGGTGGCAGGTACAGGGGCTTCCCCACGGGCGACCCCACAGGAGGGGTGATGGCGCGGCGCTCCATGGCACCGCCTGCCCTGAAACACCACACAGAAAGAGAGATGGTTTATCTCAGAGATAGAAAATAAACTTTAATCAGAGTAGTGCCAGACTAACGTTTCGACGTTAGCACGTCTTCATCAGAGACTCTGAGATGCTCCGGTGACTCTCTTTTTTATTCAGAACTTGGTCCTTTCCCGTGACGCACCAGATTGCTATGAACAGGAGCGCGGAGGATACTTAACTTTTTTAGAGACAGGGTTTCATTAGAGGGTAAATAGAGGGGCAATTAGTGCCCTGGAAATGTTAACACCTCTCCTATGCCATGTAAGCTGGCATGACCTGATTTAACAAAGTTATTATTATCCTTTGCTTTCAAAGCATCTTATTGCATTTTAAAGCAACACTATTGCTTTTACTTTTTCAACCTTAAAATAATGTTTCCAAAATCGTTTTAGTGGTACATGAAGTTGTAACTGGATGAAAGGCACTTCTGGATTCGCTTTGCCGCCCTCCATGGGCTATAACTGCACTAAGTACGTTTGGGAGAGCAGGACGTCCCTCTGTAGTTCGAATGAGAGACAATTCCGCTTCCAACCTGTGGGGTGACTGAAGACGAAAACTACTTAGTGTTCATCTGAATGTTCCAGTTTCAGACTTGTTTGGTTTCTAAGGACATTTTTGGGTGGAGGGATGTATTTAATGGCAAAAAAGTAAGTACAAACAACTTGGCCACTGACCCAGGGACAGTAATGGCTTGGTGAAATGAGGTCCGTGTGAAGCTGTGCCTACCTCATGATGTGGGAGCGTGAGGGCTGCTGGTGGGAGAAGGACTGGGAGCGGCCCAGGCTGCTCTGGTGCCGGTCCAGCAGGTCCCTCACGGCCGGGCTGGAGGGACTGTTCTTCCGGGACAGGGGACGCGCGTCCATCGGAGGGTTCGACACCGGCGCCGTGAACTGCAGTTTCAGCTTCATGTGCTGGCTAAGCTGGGGTGGCAGAGGGTTGAATGGAGATGCATCACCTTGATTAAAGGAACCCTGCACTTGGGAAGTAGGCTCATTTTCCACCTCTCTTAGAGTTAAACTGTTCAGTTTCACTGTTTTGTAATCCATTTAGCTGATCTCTGGCTGCGGCAGTAGAATCTCCAGATGTGGCAGCAGTTTAGCTGTTATCTTAGCATTAATCATTAAATCGGAGAGCTGGTCTAATCCTATTAAAAGTGTTTTTACTAAGCTAATAGCTAAATTGCCACTGCCAGATCTGGAGATTGGACTGGAGACTGAATGGATTGAAAAACTGTAAAACTCATATGTTTAACTCTAAGGGAGTTAGAAAATGAGCCAAAACGTTTTAGTATTCCTTTGAGCATACTATCCATTATATGGAAGGGGATTTCCTTTTTAACACTTTTAAAGTGTGACTAACACCTATTAAGCATAACCTCCTCTTCCTTCTCCTCACCAATGACTTACTCGTAATGATAATCTAGCTCACTGTCCTTGCAAGACCTTCAAACTAAACACAAAACAAAAGCCATGCTATGAAACATGGTTGTTTAATTATTTACTACATTTAGGACCAAAATCTGTAATATATTCAATCTGCCTGTAAATGAGATGTAATGTATCCCAGTATTGGCAACACTACTCTGAAACTCAGTAACACTGACTGAACCTGTATGTTTTTTAAAGAATCATTGTGGCGTCTGTTTAGATTCTCATTCATCCAGGTCATGGTAGTCAAATGAGTGAAGCAACTGGACTTCACCTCCAGTGATTCAGAGATATAGCTCCTGGTTCCCAGCATCAGGCCAGAACTGAGGAAGCCTTTTGGATGAAAGGTGAAATGTCTTCAAGCTCCAAAAAGAAGTACAGTTGCTTACAACTTAGCTCCTTTGACAATCAATGAAGGTTCTCTATATTTGAAATAACTGACTTGAAAAATCCTTTCTGGGCAGTAATGGGCTTTTTTTTTTTAAATCATATGCAGACCAAGCATGAGCAAAGTATCCTAGAAGTACCTCGTAAAGCCCAGCTGTCAGTATCTGGAAGGCCACCGTGAAGGAGAGAGTGCTGCCTTTACGGCAGTAGCCAAGGTTACTGAGGGGTGACTGACACACTACTGGACCAATCGCTGCCTCTTCACTTTGACCACGGCCTAGAGGACAGCATAAGAGAGCACAGAACGGAGATTAGTTTATTGTGTGTAATGTGGAGAAGCTTCAAGGAAGGAGTCCTTATGTACCTAAGTAGCAGAGGAATGAGATGAAGAACGTGATGGTGATGAGGCCTATGTTACATAACTTACAATACATTACTACATTACATACAACTCTGGAAAAAATTAAGAGACTGTAAAATTATTAGTTTCTCTGATTTAACTATTTATAGGTATATGTGTGAGTAACGTGAACATTTTTGTTTTATTCTGTAAACTACTGACAATATTTCTCCCAAATTCCAAATTCAACTGACACTGAAAAGGAATGTCTGTCATACATGTAGAGATGCTGATTTTAGGAAGATTTGCAGTGGTCTCTTAATTTTTTTCCAGAGCTGTATGTTTTTTTCTGTTTGTCATATTGTAATTGCAAGCAACATTAAATGTTTTTTGCTAACCTCTGTAATGATTTTAGTCACCATGAGTTGTTTGGTCTTAGTTTCACTCACCATGTTTGATCTAATAGTCTAATAGGTCCCACAGCACCGACATTTGTTTAATCTGTCAGCATATGACTGGACTCATGTTGTCACTAGTGTCTTACCTTCAGGGGTCCAGACCAGTCTGACAGCCAGGAAATCTTGTAGGTTGTTAAATAAGGTATAGCGAACCCGAAACAGGTCCTGTGTCTTCACTGTGCTAGGGCAATTGGCTGTCATCACGAAGCGGGGGCGATCCAGCCTAATACTGGGTAATCTGGAGGAAGAGACGCATCGTAAAGAAAATAAAGGGTAAGACATGTACTGTGTGTATATTTATATATATAATTTTTTTAGATGAAATTGTGAAATTTTATTGTGATACACCGTGACCTACCTGTAATGTGTATAGATACAGTTTGTGAAAGGCATTTTAGCAGTTGACCACTGGAGCACTGCTACTAAGGATACCTCAAGACCCTGACAAAATGAAAAAAAAAAAAAAAAAAAAAAAAAACACATAAATAAAGTTTTTAGAAATGTGTATCAGGAAGGCACTGAGAGCACCCAATAATTCTCCATGTATTAATGCTTGACTAAAATAACTTTGTGTCAGTAGGTCAAAATAGTTCAACCCAGAGGAAAATGTTGTTTCTGATTTGTATCTCTTTTGTTGCACAAGAGACAAAATGGTGATTCTCTTTTAAGGCTCATTTAAGTATTACTTTTGTCACAGTTCTTCCTCATAAAACATTGAGCATTATTTGAGACATTGTTGTTGATTTGTAGATTAAAGGGAGTCTACACTGAAACAAGAAAACTCTTTTGCTCCAGAGACAAACCTGAGAAGCAGGAGACAGATAGTCTTATTTTTGTGTCTCTGTAATCTCATTATTGTCTAAGAGAAACAAGTAAGACATAGAAGAAATCTCATTTAAAAAAATCTTTCCTCTTGGAAAATTCCTCTAAAGTGGATATAGGTATACGGTAAAAGTTACAGTGATGATGATGATGATGATGCCAACGATATGTTTTTTGGATCACAGGCCAGCACACAGGGCAACTTTTTGAGCAATTTTAGTTTTTAGAAAGTGAGGTGTATTAAGCATAGACAGCCCATTCTCACTTCTGCTTTCGCTTCCACACTGCATACAGCTGGGGACTGACTGTATATAGCCCACAGGTGTGAGACATGTAGGAGGGCACAAGAGACAGTTTGGATTTCCTGCTGCACAAGTACTTTTGTTCAGTGATAGTTGGACAGCTGTCTTCTAGATCTGGAACAGGATCTCCTTTTCGTTTTTAGTTTAGTGCTTTGTGTGGAAATTGTGATGGGACTTTAAAAAAGAATTGGAGCTTGGGCTGTCAGACAAAATGGGGGACAGATCTTGGGTTTGTAGCAGGTCTTTTCCACTCAACATGGTGCCAAAAGCACTTACTGTAACAGTAATGCATCACATTCACCACTCACACTCCGCCTCAAACACCATGCAAATCACTGACCAGCACCAGCACAGGAGCAGCAACTAAAAAGTGCAGTAACTACACAAACAACTCGGAAACTAGGAAAACTGCCTTCAAAGTTGTTATACTGCCCAGTCTAACATTGTGTAGCTAGAACAGTTGTAAAGCTTTTATGTACTTTCTTAATAGTAAGAAGCGAGATATGTAGTCACACGACAAAAGAGGGGTTATAAAGTCAATTTCCAGTCTAAATTCAGTAATGAGAAAATGTGTAGTTACTGCCGTTTGGCTTTGAAGGGCAGTATAAGGCTCAGTGCCCCCATGTTAGAGTTGGAGCCCCCCCTCACCTCTGTGGAGTCGTCCTGAGCCTTGTCACTCAGCTGCAGCTGGAACAGGAAGTCATGCTCCTCCAGAGAGCTGAGCATGCTGGGTAGGCGGCAGGTGAGGCTTTCCATTCGGCAAAATGATGCCATGGAGACTTCTCCTGATTGGTGGCTGGTGGTAGTAAAGAAAAGGTTCTATTTTACCTCAGTGTCTGTTAACGTAAAGATGACACCTTCAAATGCAACAACCAACTTAATCAGTCAGCCTGTACTGAGACAGATAATAGCATAGGAATGTGAACACAACCCCTCAAATATACACAAACTGTACATGCACACATGTGACTGCTTACCAAACACTGTCAACGAGCAAGACAGACCCATCTGGCATCATGGGCAGATAAGAGGCATTGAAGTTTGGTAGAATCCTCACGTCATGGATACTAACATCCTCCTGGGAACACTCGTTTAACACTGACCAACAGGAAGAAATAAATACACAGGTAAACAACAGATTGTGTGTGTGTGTGTGTGTGTGTGTGTGTGTGTGTGTGTGTGTGTGTGTGTGTGTGTGTGTGTGTGTGTGTGTGTGTGTGTGCGTGTGCGTGTGTGTGTGTGTGAATTATCACTTTTTTTTTGTGATGCGGAATTCTAACTGTGACTAAATCAAAATGAGTCACAGTGACCCAAAATTCAAAACTGAGATTTAGGTACCAGTGAAAATACAAGGTTATACACTTTAAAAGAATTTTTTGGTCAGAGACACACATTTAACAGTTGTCAAGATATAGCCGTTTCAAATATGACCTTCCGCCATATTTTTAAAATTCAAAACCTGAGAATATCACATTTATTTTGGACATTTTGGTAATATTTCCAAATGTTGCAATTACACTTCAGATAGTCAATCTTTAACCTTAACATAGTTATCTTGACAGTGAAAAGTGGGGTGATGTTTTGTGTACACCTTTTGTTTCACAAAAGAACAAAAAATAACATTTGATATTTTTAAGGTTTTCTACCAAAATTGGCCTGTACTGTACCTTAGAATGTGTCACTTCAGGCTTATTTTGCCAGATCGGGTCACAGTTTCATCTAATCTTACATTGACACTGCATCATCAGCACCACTGCAGCTTGTGTCTCCAGCAGTCAGTAACCCAAGCCTACCTTTCAGTAGCCTGGTAAACCCGCCCCTCGTACTTCATTTCATTTTGTACAGAGGGTCTGGAGTGGAATGACGACCAAGCGTTAGCGATTGGGTAAAGGCAGAGGCTTGTTTTAAACTTCAGCAGAGTCCACACCTCCAGGAAGAAATCATTTCTGACGGTGTCTGGTCCAGACCCTCTGTACAAAATGAAATAAAGTACGAGGGGCTGGTTTACCAGGCTACATCGACACTACATCATCAGCACCACTGCAGCTTGTGTCTCCAGCAGTCAGTAACCCAAGCCTACCTTTCAGCACTGTGAGGTGTTTCCCAGCAACGGTCATCTGCTTGCATCTCACAGTCGGGGGTGGTAGCACAGTCAGAGTTGTGCTGACTATTTCAGGAAAACAAGAGAAAAATGCAAAGTACGTCTCAGCCCAGTAAAGCCCATCACTGAGAACACAGGAGAGTTATTCTTTAAGATAATCATTCATTTCAAAGGTTTTTTTTATCTGAGATGTTATCAATCATTCGGAGGGTACTGAGTAGGGTTTGAGTTGATTAAAGTACGTTGCATTTGATTAGCAATGCCAAAGGACCATTTGACGTCCTCTTGAGATTGCTGATCTGACCTACATTTAATCTTTTAAAGGTTGCAGTAGATTGCATTTAATTTCCCTAGTGCATAATAGCAAGCCCAGCTGCCCAAACATATGTCACAGAGAAGTGATACATTGCTCAAAGTGAGCGCCAGTACCCGCACAGTAGAACTAGCCTGGTGAACCAGCCCCTCCTACTACATTTCATTTCGTACAACGGCACCTACCCTACCACTGTACGGAGAAAATATTCGAGTGGAAGTGTGCAGGCAGGCTTACAGCCAGGCTACAGTAGAACTGCTTTCGTGTTTGAGTTAGAGTTTTTCTTAAGCCTTTTTAAGTGCCTTTTTAGAGTCATGGCTCTGACATCGTTTGGACATGTCGGTGTGTTTGAAAAAAGACAGACACACACCCTGAGCTTTGAAAGTGTTCAGATCCTTCCGGAAGGTCAGCGTTGGCACTTGCTGCTGCAGGATAGTGAGGTAGCCGTTCTCTTGAACCTCTGCTTTCTCAGCTTCCTGCTTCCAGACAGTCACCATCACCTAATGAACACGGAGACAGAGCAAGGCTGTAGCGGTGGCTGTTGTTACACCTGGACACTGACGATGGAGCAACACATATACAATTCTGTCTCTTCATATAATTATTCAGTATATCAGTAATTATAATAATTATAATAATTCAGTGTTATGTGTGGCACCCTCTGAACTCTGACCTTGACTTTGTGGGTGTTGACAGGAAGTTTGTCAAGGGACACAGTCAAGGGAAAGATAACCTCATCACTCAGGACCACTGGCTCATCCAAGGGCGACTGTCAGAAACAAGCAAAAAATGACAGTTGGTGCATGTCACAGAAATGCATGATGGGTACAGAAGAGAGTGCAAGAAGTCAAGCAGGAACAGAGAGTGAGCAGAAAAACAATATGTGGGGAGAGGAGGGGAGTATGTGCAGAGCATAAGAGGGAAGGGGGGAGGGGAAATGATGTTGGGACTGGACGAGGGAAGAAACAGAAAAAAAAGATGTGGGAACAAGATGATTATTTCTGCTCTATTTGCTTTCATGCTCACACTGAACTGAGGAACATTACATAAACCTTGTGCATATCTTTTTTCAAGAGGCCGTGGAGGAGGTGTTTTCTACTGTTTCTCTGTAACAGTAGATGCCCATTGTCATGGGTGATAAAAATAACGCAAGACAGCAAAAATAACGAGATGGTCGTTATGGTGTCAGGAGGGAAATCACTTCACACAAACAGACTTCTATCAAACCAAGTAATGGTATTCGTTTTATTACTGCCTATGATACAAGTAACACTGTCAATTCCCTAATTACTACACAGTCTTAAGGTTATTGCTGCAAAAAGCTGCTTAAAAAAGGTGTTTAAATCCAGAATACCTTTAAAGGGGCCCTGCGGAACTCACGGCCGCCGCTACCGTTGTTGTGAATGAGCAATGGCTTGCATTCTTTAAAGTCACCACCTCTAGCATCCCTTCTGAGTGACGGTCTTCCCTCAGTCTCTTCGCCCTCATCAGCGCACTCATTCCCGCTAATATGATCATCATGGTCGAGGTAGGCAGAAGAACGATGCCTGCTTTCCCCTGGGCTCACACTCGCCACTGCGCAAAGTGAGCCGGCTAGTTCTCTCCACGCACGGCCGTTTGGAGTCTCTGTACCGAATTCAAATACGTTACCGGTCCTTGACAGTGTGTCGCTGCCCGCATCGCTGCAACGCAAAACCAGCAAGAAGCGCACCGTTTCTCCCAGATAAAGATGACTTCGTCGAGGGAGTGTCCGGTACCGTGCAGGGTCTGACAAGTCCGATATCGGAACGGCTGGGAAATACATGAAATATTCGCACTGTGACTCCATCATCAGGACCATAGTGGCATCTCACAGACTGTTGTGTTGTTTTGAACGCATCAGCCATATAGCTGAATGATGCAGATTGCAATTGGCTTCTGGCTGTACTGTCTTAAACCGGTAGAAATGCAAATAAACCTTTGCCATAACCTGCCAGGGGTCTACAAAACAAACACAAACAATGATAGCGTGCACGTTGGTGGCGGTCGGAAAGGCAGGGTTGAAGAAATCGAGCTGTCTCGGAAAGGCATAAGCAATGGAACGTCGAAAGCAAATATGCCATAAAGGTGTAAAATGGGGCAAGGGAGATAGATAGGCGGTCAAAGATCTTCGTGGCATTGGCTCACATTGAGAAGGAAAAACGTTCCAACGTGTAGCCTAAATAGGGACAAGTTGAAGACGACACTCATTACATTTTAATTGTATGAACTCCATCAATTTAGTTTTGAATACGTATTTCTTTTGGATATAACTCAATTGCTAATTGCCGGTTATATAATAAAACCAATGATGTGTACAATCTAATCAATTTGTCTAAGATAATTTTGCAAACATATCTATCTCCTCAGCTTATTAGAATTTACCTCTAAGATTAATTACAGACTTACTCTCTACACCATAAATAAATCTTAAAAAGCAAACGTGTGTTAACCAATTGCTCGATAAAACTGTTCAGTAAGATCACAACTTGTCTGCCTGTCTTATCTATGCTTTACCTTTTTAATCTTTACTAAACTATAAATACACCACAAGTAAATAGATGCTGTCAAAGGCACCATGGATGCTTTCCTGGCTCCCGTATGTCCTTGGTGTTATATAGCTCTTCCACACTAAGCAGTGCAGGAAGGTTCAGTGTACACCACAGGGAGTTCTGTGACTGTTTTCACTTTTTTACAATTCCTTTTTAGTGTATCTACATGTAACAACATGTAACATTATGTACTTACACTGGAAATGTATAACACTAACCCTAACCCTATATGGTATAGTGGAAATACATAATGTTACATATTGTTACATACTTTGTTACAATGTACCTAACTGATGTATCAGGGGCAGTAAAATAAAGTGTAACCACCATTTTCCCTCTTGCCTGAAACATTATGGCAATTTCAGCCACAATTGTTCGAACATTTAATGTTCTTACTCTCTCCCTCCGGTATAAGGTGACATTACCTGATGTTACAGTCCTGCCCAGTCCTACAGTCATTTCAAACTCAAAGGTATTTTAATGCACTTACTTTTCAAGTTAGATCAATAAAAGGCATTATAGCTATATTTTGAAAGTTCAAGTTAACTACAGTATATTCTTCTTTTTTGCGGTAAAAATGAAGGTAAGGCCTGTTTTACATTACTGCCACAGCACTGAGCACTTGGTTACCTGCTTCTTCCTTCATTTGACATTTCACATAAACAGGTTAAAACACACACACCTCACAACGCCTCACATTGTTATATATCTCTCAGGCATGGCTTAATCTTTATGTTGTAACGCCTGTTATGCCTGTAACATGCTCCATTCATTGCACTGTTTACAACATTTTTCTTCTAATTTGTCTGGATCGATGTATCCAACAGATCTGACACTGACTTGATTGTTTTGAACAGATACAACTTCAAAATAAAGTTCCTGGTAAAAACACCAAAATAAAGTTCCTAGCATAAAGGCATCAAAAAAAGTTTCTAAGGTGGAAGCTTAACTTGGGTGTCATATGATGTTTATGCTTATTGTTGTTTTCTTTCTAAAATAAAGATCTTAAACCCCAGATGAAACATTTGATGCACACAAAGACACACAGTTACTGTAGCATAATGTGTTCCTGTAAATGTATTTAATTTCAGGCTGTTTTCTGATTGGTAGTTTTAAATAATACAGTACACAGAGCAGCTGCTATGGTACACATCCTAGGAGTTAAAATTCACACAGCATGTCATACTGATGAGGCAATACATCTCAAAAACCTTTACAGTGGTGAGCAAACATCACACAAACATTTGAGCAACTATGCTGTCGCTGCGAGACACTGGCCGAGCATGACAACAGCTTTAGAGAAATGAGCATCTTTTGTGCTGAGGAAACAGGTAGGAGTTACCCTTTATTTTAATAGTTCCTGTTACAGTTTATCGACATCATGAAGTACAGCCTAACAGTGTGTAACAACATGTAACATTATGTACTTACAATGTAGGTATGTACTTGTTGTGACATGTAGATACACTGTAAAAGTGACTGTTGAAATAAACTGTTACCCAGGAATGTAATTAGCTGGACAACCTGTAAAACACTTACAACCTGTAAAACACTTACATTTTAGCAATTTAAATCCTTTTTTCCAAGCCCAGATTTATTTTGACACCAAAAAAAATGTGTGACTGTACTACTTAGTAAAGGGGACTTTCACTTGGCTGATTAAAATTTACGGTAACCCCGTATATCGGCCATGACAGTTTTTAAAATCAGATGTGTCACATAAGAGTTCTCTGTTGTTTGTGCTACCATTTAAGCTTGTTATCTGTTGCATAGCGTTCTCAATATGAAGACAGAGCACATTGTCTACAGCACTGTGTAGCATGCTCAGCTGTAGCCTACAATACATTTATAATACATTTACCTGTACATGTTACATGCTACTTTAACAAAGTTAGTAGGTCTGGAGAGGCTTGATTTGTCATACATCTGCTTGCTTATACTGCAGTCATGTACAAAAACACCAGGGCAGACTCTAAGGGCTATTCCATTAAATTACAGCAGTACTTCAGGCCCTGTGTACAGTGATCTATGACACACATGTGTATATGTGCGCTAACCATTATTGCCTGGCCCGTAAGACTAGATTCAGAGAAACTATTATGCTATTGTGGCTGGTGCATTTTGAGGTTTTCTATTTTAACAGTTTCACCTTGCCATTCATGTAAGTTCTGATTCATATTGATAATCTCTGCATGGTTGGGTGCAGATAATATTCTAGGAATTAATTTTTACAAGAACGGTCAGAAGTGTTTTCCCTCACACAGTGTTTGAATTCACTGTAGTTCACTAGGGTGGTCACAGGGGTGTTCAGTAGGGTGCCCGCTCTCGAGTGATGCCAGGCCAACAATCGTCCAATGAAAAGGATCTCCAAAAGTCAGTAGTCTATGTCGTACTTATTATAGCTGCAGAGTTTAATTATTGAAATTCTGTATTCAGAGATGTCTCCCGACAACTACTACTTCATGAGACATTACCCTAATCCCTAATCAATCCCTAATCCCTATTCACAAACGACACCTCTAGCCTCAATTTCAGTCTGTCTTAGAGCCTTGAAGGGTTGCTGGTATTTACAGTAGCTACACAAATGAATTCAGTTACTTGAACTGAGAATCAAAAATAGTCATTTGACTCTGCATCACTCTACATTTCTTTGTTAAGAGATTTTTTATATATATAAACTGATGCATGTGGTGATGGTCTAAGCAACAAGAGAAATACAGTGAAAAATATAGGAGAATATCACAGCAGGAATTAAAAAGGAATAAAGGTTGAAGGATTTTCAGAACCCCAAAAAAAGTTGCCAAAATATCTGCTCTTCCAAATTAACCTTGCATGGACCTTTGCATAATATTTAGTACCAAATATTGCATCTTTTTCTCTTCAGTGCACAAAAATAGATTCTACATCAACCAGAGATCTCTTTTACGATCCCATGTACCTCTACCAGTTCCTCTAGTAATAGGCATCCATGAAAGGAAATGCATAAAGAAAGCACTATTCTGGAGGGTGCTCCAAAGTGGCTCAGTGGATATGAAGAACATGCTCCCTTTTAAGTCAAATCTATTTGGCACGAAAAGGTCACACAGTGAAGTGAATGGTAGCAGCTGAAGGAGAGAGAAACTTCAGATGGCATTTTCTGCCATGTAGAGTATGCATGTATAATTATATACAGATATACTGTACACACACAAGGTGTTTGACCCACGTTCACAACACTTGTGTGAGATTATCTACATGCCTATAGAACAAAAATAATAATAATTCAGTGCCTTATACCAAGAAAGTGCACATTCAAAAATAGGCGTATGTTCAGAGCATAACCTAAGTGATAAAAAAAAAAACATATTTTTATCCTTTGTCAAAGTTTCCAATAAGACATGCCGTCTGTAAACTGTAAACACAATCATGCATTCTGGATTTACGTTTAAGGTGTGTTTGTTGTTGCTTGCAGTAACTTTTAGGACATGGCAGTGTCGTCTCCCACTGCTCTCCATATAGTGCTCAGATTAGCTCAGATGCTAGTGTTGACAAAAAATATATACTTTAGTATAGGCTCATATAGTATGGACATTTTTCATTCATCAGTGGATGAAAGGGTTGTCACGATGCCCTGTCACGTGACATGTTAGGGTCTGGGCAGGCGGCCCATGGAGACATCTGCAGGCTTAATGCATTGAACCGAGGCAATGTGCCGCATGGATCTTCTTGGGTTGGTTTAACTTGCGCTGTTTTAGTATCATGGCATTGTTTATGACACTTGAAAAATAGTGCAAGTTCAATCAACATAAAAAAGTTACATGTAGCACACTGCCATAATTTTTTAAGTTGGTTCTAGGTTTCACATGTTACAGTGCAATGTCAAGGTGACTCACACACACATCACCAAACAGCCACTTGCATGGCCTGCGTGACCATATATCGTAAACGATTTCTTCAGGAGATAAACAGACTGGCAAACGCCTCCTAGAGGTTCACACATGCTGCTGCATATCCAGTTAGATGGTTATCAGGCAGTGCTGTTCAGCCTGTTCAGTCTTCAATAACGTGGGTTTACTAAGCTCTACTATCTTTACTAATGTTAAGTATTGAGCAAGTGTTTTTTGGCGCTGTGGTGAGTGGTGTTGGTCATCATTTTTTATTTATTTATTTTTCAAAATCTTCCTTCATCGTCACATCAGGATTTCAGTGCATGGCTGAAGGAAAGCCTCGGGAGCAGTTGAAGGTGCTGAAACCTGGCAGCGTGACTCGTCCGTGAGTGTAGATATCCCGGTTGAGCCCCTGGTTCATCCTCTTCACCAGGTTCTTCTCGTAGAGCAGCGGGTGGTAGGCGCCGAGCGTGCAGGCGGCGTCTATGAAGCGCTGGTAGTAGTGGCAGAGCTCAGTCTTGCGACGCGACGGCAGGAACTCGTAGACGTGCACCACCTCGCACAACGACATCATCAGCACTGTGCCTAGGAATTTCAAAAAGTGACAAGAAATGGAAGAATTTTATCTCTGGTCTCTCATGACATAGATTATGGTCTTAAAAACCTACATTTCATCCCAGTCAAGTCAGCTTTATTTAAAACAAGTCACCATATTCATTTATAGATTATGAGATCAGCTCCACTTCTTCACTTCAGCAATACAATCAGCCGGAGCCGAGCTTCCTCTGCTGCAGTATTTACAGTAATACAACTGAGTGAAGTATTGACCACTGTGAGTAAGGAAGGGCTCCCACTCAAAAGCCAATTTAACCACTGATAAACATGTTATGTCACTTTAACAATGCACATCTTATACGTATGTGGCCTCAGATTTCACTCATAAAGATTTTTCTCACCTCACAGTGTTTATCTTGTAACATGCTAATACCAGCTTTTCCATTCTGTGCCATTACATAAGCTTGGTTTTATTAAGGATAAATTCATGCACATATGATCAAGCTTAAAACAAACTGCCATTTTCATGACAGAATAAAAAAAAAGATATGGACTAAACTGCCCTACAAAGGCAAATGCCGTGACTACACAAACACTGAAACTGAGGAAAATGCCCAGTCAAACATGTTGTAGGTATAACAGTGGTGATGCTTATATGTACTTTCTTAATAGGACGAAGCACGAGATTTGGTCACAAGACAAAACAGATGTTATAAAGTCCATTTCCAGTCTAAGCTCTGTTTTGACCAAATATGTACTTAGTGCCTTTTGTCTTTGTAGGGCAATAAAGTAGTGGTGAGTGAGTGTATACCTAACAGGCCAGAGGAAGGTGGGTTCTTCTGAATGGGTTCCGCCATGTTCTCCTGGATCCGGTTCCACAGCTGCCACTCGACCCGTGGGTGCAGGATGTAGAAGGGCTGCTGGGGGTGCAGGCGACGGTACCGCTGATACTGCTGGAAGATGGGGTAGTCTGTCTTGTTGTACCACTGCACAGGAACACAGGAAGAGCACATGCAGTTGTTATTACAAGGTTTTATTGAGGTTTTTGCTTTTAATTGGATAGGACAGTCAGGAAGAGTGACAGGAAATGAGTTGGAGAGAGACAGGAAATGACCTCAGGTCAGATGTAAATCCAGGTCCAAAGTATTTTGGTAAGGATGTCTTAGCTAACTCGAAGACAAGTCTCACCACCTGGCAACCATCTTGGGAATGTACTTACTGTAGGTGGTTAATTTATGTCAGCAGCATCAGGTGGTTGTGTGAATGTGCCTGCTCACCTCACTTAGGTCTGACGAGTAGGGAGCGGGGTCCCAGCCCACTAAAATCCCAGTACTGTATAAGGAACTGGAGAGGAACCGATGATCTTCTGATGCCATCACCTGCACATCACCAAACAAGCCAAAACAATGAGCTGAGAGAGTTCTCTTCAAGACCAATTGCATGTTTTTTGTACATATTTTAAAAGTGCTTATCAGTTAACAAAAGTACCTGCACATTTATCTACACTGAAAGAAGTATAACCTATTTTGCATGGTCTTATACTCTGTGTAAATTGTTAGGATTTTGTGTCTTTGTCTTTTCCTGTCATGGAATTTTGGTTGGTTTCTTGTGTTCTCTGTGTTTTGCGTTTTTGTCCTGACTCCTGTTTTCACGCAGCCCCCTCCTGGTCGTCTTGTGTATGTCTCCTGTCAGTTTGTGTTTTGGTAGCCTGGTAAACCCGCCCCTCGTACTTCATTTCATTTCGTGCAGAGGGTCTGGAACAGAGACCGTCAGAAACGATTTGCTGGAGGTGTGGACTCTGCTGAAGTTTTTAAAAAGTGCATCTGCCTTTACCCAATCGCTAACGCCTGGTCGTCACGTATGCAATTAGCCTACCTACGCACTACAATTCAAATGTACCACACAAGGTCAACGTCACAGCTAGCGAACACACCCTCTGTTCGCTGATTGGAGCGTTTGATTTTCTAGTCCCCAAGTGCTGCCCAAGAGCGTCCAGACCAGACCCTCTGCACGAAATGAAATGAAGTGCGAGGGGTGGGTCTTACCAGGCTAGTGTTTTGGTGCTTCTGTTTTGATTTCCTTCCCGCCCCCTCTTTGGTTCCACCCATGGTTCCCGCCCCCTCTTTGGTTCCACCCATGGTTCCCGCCCCCTCTTTGGTTCCACCCATGGTTCCCGCCCCCTCTTTGGTTCCACCCATGGTTGAGATGCCCTTGAGCGAGGCATCTAACCCCACACTGCTCCAGGGACTGTAACTGAAACCCTGTAAATATCTGTAAGTCGCTCTGGATAAGAGCGTCAGCTAAGTGTAATGCATAATGTATAATGTATTCCACACCTGTCTTGCGAGACTGTTTCATCACTTTTTCCTCTGCCTCCTGTTTCCCTGTGATTGTTCTTCCTTGTCCTATTGCGTGCTTTGTTTGATTAGTTTCCTGATTAGTTTTCTGTGTATTTAAGCCCCTGTGTTTCCTTTGCTACTTCCTTGTCTGATCGTCTGTTTGCGTACCTCTGTTCCCGATGCCTGTCTCCACATCCAGTCGTGTGCTCCTCGTGTTACCGTGCTCTGTGAATTTTCTTCCGTGTGCTTTTTGTGTTTTTCGCTCTGTTGGTTTTGTTCCTGCATGTGTTTATACCTTTTTGAAAGAACTTTTTGGATTTGCTGGTTTTTTTTGAAACAAGAACTTTTGGGATATGCTGTTTTTTTTTTTTTTGCCTGTTGGACCTGTTTTTTGTCTGCCTTTCTTTGCCTTTGTCTTTTTACCTGGTCCCCCAGAGGGGACTGACCAGGTATTGCAATGACCCTGTCCGTGTGTGTATGTCTGTCTGTCTGTCCACCCGCAATGACCCTGTCCATCCACATGGGGGGGACCAGGTTGCCATCTCTGATTGGACTTGTTTCGTATTACAACTACTCTGAGATCTAGTGCTGTATTTGGGTCCAATCCTTCCTGATACCTGACAGTAACTATTTATATTAGAAGCACGTTTGCTATACTTGTCTTCATGTGGAAAAATGTAAATGTTGGGAATTCCTCCCAGGACTACTACACTGACAAGTGTCAGAACTTTTTCTTCATCCAGTACAATAGGTGCTCCTCTGTGCAATCAGTATTCTACATGCTTTTGAACACACCATCTGGGAACGTGACCAGATAAATGTCAGGCTGTTGTATATTTATTCACACAGGTAAAGACCATGCAAGGTTCATGTTCTAAACCAATGTTTCTCAAAGTGTTTTAGGCCAAGGACCACCAATCTGAGGCTAACATTTACTATGTAAATGCATTAGTTAGTGCAGCATCACAGCCATGATTGGGGAATGGCATAAAGATGATATACATGCAATATACATGAGACTGCTTTCCTTCCTAACAAAACTAATCTCTGCTAACCATCTCTTTATATAGATGCCTTCGATGTTCTCTACACATCTGTTAGCTATTATGTCCTCCTTTTGTAAGTCGCTTTGGATAAAAGTGTCTGCTAAGTGTACTGTAATGTAATGTAAATGCTGCTTAAACACATTGTGCATAGCATAGGTAGCTTAAGAAACATGAAAAACAATATTTTAACACATCTGCTCACGGACCATTTGGTATTTCTTGCAGACCACCAGTGGTCTGTACACTACACTTCGAGAAACACTGCTTTTAAACTAACACACCAATTTAGGCCAGCAACATAAAGAAAATTACGGTGGATTCCCTTCTACTTATTGCCATTTGTATGAAATGGTTGTGCAACCAGCTCTTCAAAACAGGAGGGTATTTATCTAACCTGGGAGTTAATGAGGCGAATTGTTGTTTTGGAGCCCACATCTTTTTCAAAGCCAGTCGTGGGTGCCGCATTGAACCGCACCACTGCATCATGGGCATCTGTTGAAAAATTCATGTAGCAAACATTCAGTGCGCAGAACAAATAGTTATTCAACAAAACGGTACACTGTCTATACTGGTAGTACACTATGTTCATATATTTGCATATGTTAAATCTTACATCCTGATGTGTGTGGCTGCTCAGTAAAATTAACAATTCCTGTTAATGGAACCAGCTTGCACAGCAATATCATCAGTCTGTGTGATGATTTTTAGACTCAGAACATCCTGCAGAGCTTTCATCAGAAGCTTTCACTGTTCTGAATTCTTTTGTCTGATGAGAGACACATAAGGTGTCAGTTACTAATCTTCTCTTTATTTGCAGATGTGTACTGACAGACATGGCTAGAGCCTAAAATAACCGAAGTAACTGAATCAGAAAAACTCTGGAATCAGTTTATTGGGTTTTCTGGGAGACACAATCCTCAGTATGTTTGTTCAGTATATTAGCCTGTCGCATGCTACTGGTGTAACACAGCGGAGCATCTTAATTTCTAAGTATATATTCACATATTCACACATAAACCACTGATTAGAGGAGGTGGAAAGTGGTGAGCCAAATCCTCCAAAAGCCCACATATAATTTCAGTTAGCTTCAAGAACCCTTCACAGACAGCCATTTTAACTTTGGTTTAGTAGCTCCTACATGCTACGCATAAGAGCTATATGCTACTGTGTGGGTGAGTAAGGTTAAAGAGCAAAGAAATACAAAAGAAGAGACTCTCAAACATGCAAACTAGGCACCATGAACTGCATTTTAAAGTACGGCTTGGGCTCTCTGAAACGAGAGTGATGTAAGCCACCCCCTGCTGTGTCCAACTGTGACTGTGTGACTGTGTCCTAAAGAGTGTGCAGTGTGTTCGTTAGAAGGTGTCAACTCAGGCATGGATAAAGGCTTACATCCACATAAACACCCATTTGGGACTATTCATACCGACACCTCTTGAATCACTAGTTATCTTATTGTTTTAGTTTCTTTCATTCTGCCTTTCATCTTTTTACTTATTTTATTCTACTTATTTATTTTCCCTCTTTTTAATCTTTTGAGCTTTTATGGTTCACCCCACTTCTCTACCTGTATTCTGTGAGCTGCTAGCGGTGTTATGTAAAGCTCTTTGGGCCAACTTCTGTTGTTTTTTTAAATGTGCTCTATAAATAAAATAAAGTGACGTGACTTGACTTGACTGGTGGCTGCTGGTCTTTCTGTCCATGGGCCATGGTGGATTATGGCTGTGTTCAAGTGCACCACGCTCAGAGAAAATGCTAGTGAGCTTTTTGCCGCAGTGTAGGAGGAGATACAGTAATAACTGCTGTGGACCTTTGGGAGAAGAACTGATTAGCCTGCTAATCAAGTGCTGTTGACATCAGCAAAAATAACTCATAACTAGCTCTGCCTTAATTACTTGCAAAGCAAATATTCAGCCCTGAAAAGGGAATACAATGTATTGTACCCTGAGCCTCCAACAAATTCGCTGCAGAGTCAGAATCACATTTTTACCAGGTTTTATTGAAACGCAAACAAAATTCTAAAAATAAAAACTGTTGTATCATTAACCTCAGGTCTGGCTTCCAACCACAGATGATGTACAGTTTTGGCCACCATTTCTTTGCTGACCACAGTTTCTTTTAGTATATATGGGGTGCAAGTTGTTTTTCGCTGTATTTGGCTTTGTGCATCATCAGCTAGTCTGACACTCTAGCAAACTAAGCAAGAGGAGAGTGCAAGTCTTGGTTTTGCGCTCTATACTGTCATAATAATGTACTGTCAAATGCTGCGCTTAAAGCAGCACTGTGCACCTTTTTTGAGTTAATTAATCATCTTCATAAGTCGGCAGGTGCTTAAATGAGTCATTACCAGGCAAATGAAGACTTCCTCGCCCGCCCCCGCTGTCTGTGGACAGAATACCAGGCTTGCAATGTCTAGGTGTCCATCCTGACACCCTCAGACTCACAGAGTCTCGATAATTGCAATCAGGATGTTAAATTCTGAAGGAATTTTGACTACTTACCTCGGTGGACATGACTACTTTCAGTTACTATGATCAGTTTTGTTGAACACACATGCACACAGTGAGGAGAATGGAACAGAACAGTCCATTTTTACGAGAAAGGCCATTTAGGACATCCGTCCTTACAGATACCTCCTTTGAGGGCTCCTTTGAGAAAAATCACTCAAAGTTGCATACTGCTGCTTTAATGCTACAATATACTGCATTAGGGCTACTAACACAAAGATGAATTAATGCGCTTACAGTAGTACCATTGCCACACATCGCTCCCCTGCTCTGCAGGTTGCAATGGTGTTGTGTGCACTGTGTCCTGTGGTGCGTTGTGTAATTACAACGAAAAACTAGAATCACTTTCAATTTCCAATTACGCTTACCTATCTCTCTGCCTAACCCAGAGTTCTTCATGGATCCTGCTGAGGACACCACGGCGCAGGTCTTGAACGGCCCGACCTCCATGCTCAGGGGTCGGGCAGGCAGCTGGGTGGCCCAGGGGAAGCGGGAGAAGGGCTCCATGTCTGGGGTGAGGGTGACGATGGAGACCGTGTCCCTCAGCTGGCACAGCAGCTCCGGGCCGGACCGCTTGGGGTGGCGCGCTCCAGCGCTCGCGTCAGGGAACTGCACTCCGTACTTGTTCATCGCCTGCGTTCGGTGAGGGAGAGGAACGACAAAAAGATGGTTTTTGGTCTTTTACAAGGAGAGAAGGGGGTTTGACTCTTTTTATGTGCACATCAAATGTTATGTTTTAACCAGTGATGAGCTTCCAGACTTCAGAAGCTGCAATCCAGTACCATGTATCTGTTCCTGCCATTCACTTAATCAGCTGATTCTAATGAGCTCCAATTAACTCTTCAGCCAGGTAAGGGAGTTAGGTAATGAAATCACCTGTATTAAAGCAATACTAAATAGTTTTCGTCTTCGGTCGCCCTAGAGGTTGGATGCGGAATTGTCTCACGTACAGAACTACAGAGAGACGCTCCGCTCCTCCAAACTTGCTTAGTGCGGTTATAGCTCATAAAGGGTGGCAAAGTGAATTCAGAAGTGCTGTTCACCCTGTTACAAGTTGATGAAACACTGAAATGATTTTGCAAAAATTATTGTAAGGTTGAAAAAGCTACTTAGTGTTGCTTTAAGTGCATAAGTTCAACCAGGTGATTTGAAATATGTGGTAAAACACTGTAACTTTTGAATCTAAGGTTGCCCATTAGTGGTTTTAATTACTTAGAGATAAAACCAGAAAACATTTACTGCAGCGCACTCTTCACCTGATAGTTCTGCACCACCTTCCTCAGCCTCTGGCCCAGCATGGTGCTGGACATCTCGTCATCCCACACCTCTCCCAGGGTGCCGTTGGGCCCGAAGAACTCCGTGTCCGAGCCGGCGCCGCTCAGCTCCCCCCTGCGTCGGCCTCCGAAGAGGGTCTCGATGGCGCGCGCGAAGGGCCGCGGCAGCCAGGAGAAGAATCCTCGGGAGTGGGGGCCCTTGCGGTCCCTGGGCCTCGGACGGAGGTCCCGGTGGTCCGTCTCCAGGGAGTGGTTGAGCGAGGACAGAACGGGAATGGGCCGGCGCGGGTCGCCGGGGATCACACCAGGCAGCTTCTGCGGGTCGACGTAGATGGGCTTTGACCCGGCTCCTCGTAAAACCTTTAAAATGTTTACATTTTTGACAGATCACATTGGGGCAATATGAAGCAAGAATATAGCAACATGTACTTGTGACAGCTGATAAAAAAACGATTGATGAATTGAAAAAAATTGATCGTTGATGACTGATGATGCAAACCACAAATTTGACCTTGTCGCAATGTTCATATTCACTCAAAACTGACGTGATTGGTAACAGCGCTTTCATTGGTAACTCAGAGACAATATTATTTTGACTTTCATAAAATACATGCAGTGCAGGGTTAACAAATTTGAAAGAAATTGTCTCCTCAGCATGTTTAAATAGGGTAAAAAGTGCACATTAAGACATTTAAACATTACAACGAAACAACATGTATGTTTTCTAAACTTACCTTGACAAGAGAGTGCGCCCTTGGCTGAGCACGGGTCCTGGCCCGTTCCCCAAAGATGGCATCGGTGACGGGCACGCTGTTCTCTGCGCACAGCGTGTACAGCACCGCCATGGTCATGCAGAAGAGCGCCATGCACAGCGCCCCTCTGCGGGCGCGACGCCGCAGACGCCATAACTGGCTCACGCGGTCCATGCCCGCTCCCGTGATCTTTACAAACAGAAGGGAAGAGAGACGTAGACAGTGTAAAGGACCAGGAGGGAGAGGCTGCTAGGAAGGAACCAAGCAAAAACGACAACAAACATCCATTATTAAATATCCTGCTAAACAAATAATTGCAAAAAAAAAACACAATAACAAGATCTAAGGGAAGAAAAAAGGTGAAAACAAAGCAAAGAGGAAAGAGGAAAGGTTGGGGATGTGTGGTTGCCATTCTGTGAAGGACAAAGAAAATCATAAAAATACATTTCTGAGAAAAAAAAAAACACAAACACAAACCAAGATAAGAGAGTACTACAGAGTGAACTGAAGAGACATGCAAGCAGAAACCCACTTTCCCCGTGGAAGGGCAAGAGATTAAGGGAGGATTGACCAGCTTAATTCACACACAGCTGCTTCCAACCGCAAAGTGATGTGAGACAGAGAGGGAGGAGAATGCATGTGTGTGAGGAGAGATTTCATGGACATCTGGAGAGAGTCTTGCCGATTTTCTAAAACAGACAATATCTTTTCTGTACACACACTATTTATTTTTTTGCGCTACTAGATTTATATTGTTTAATGAACACATTTTCTCCTTACAACAAGCAGCCATGCTCATACTGTACAGAAAGCCTTCAGAAAGATTCAAGTGTTGCTGACTGAGGTATTTAGCCTCAGTCTAAAACAAACTGTCATTGGTCAGATGGCTCAGTCTGTTTTAATTGGCTGTAAAAGCAGTGCCCTCCTGATGCAGGAGTAAAAACGAAAGTAGAGGTTGATAGGATTGAAAACAGGCAGGCTTTGTCACTGGCAAACGCTTATCACCTTAATTAAACTCAACCGCTTACCCTGACCTTAATAAAAAACTAAGTTTTAACACATGGTTTCTTCATAGTTGCAGCATCTGTAGACAGTCTATAGAGCCACTCAAAGACAAGTCTAACCAAACTCTTTTGTGTTCTTTCTTTAACTACAGTTTTATTTCCAGAATATATTTTATTGTAGTCGGCATTTCTCTGTATGTGAGAAAAGGTCTCTCTGTGGAATACTGAAATGCAGCTACTCCCTTTGGCCTGTACTTTGGGTTATTATAACCTTAACATACTTACATACATACACACATATGAGAACTCTTATACATAAAAACTATGTAACATGTTGAAGAGTGGAACTGAGAAGAAACCACGATGAGTGTAACTGAACTGCTGGTTGAATTGTACTATGATCAGAAATGACAGGCTGACAACTGAGAAATTCATCCTCAACTGAACCATGGCAGGACTTGAGATGGCAGTGTTGAACTGTGCCACAGTGTGAAGCCTAAGCCTGAGAGAGGCATGTTAATGAAGTCAGGGAATTAAGAATACACTCGATTTTTTTTTTTTTTTTTTTTGCCCGAAGCAGGCCAGGCTGAATTCCTCTGGAACGGATTTAGAGTTCCATTAGTAGCATCTGCAGATAAAAAGAAAGTAAATCCCAGCACTTCAATTAGGATTCATGCCATGGACCTAAATGTTTAGTGAACCTATAAAACATGAAACATTTCAACGAAGAAAAAAAAAAAGCTGTGGTTGTTAGTAAATTGACACAGGCCTGGGTTTCCTTGTGACATTATGAGGAAACTGCTCAGAGTGCAAGAGTGGTTGTAGCATACAATACCCAGCCAGGGGGAAAAGAGACAATTTCCAGTAATGTCATGACTATCTTGCTGATTGTGTTTGTTACTCTTTCTCCTTAAAATAGTGTGTAATGTTTAATGAAACAGGGGCATGCCTGGTCCAGAAAAAGCCATACAATCCTACAGTCCAAAAACACCTACATCTGCATCTGGGGAAATGATCACAACAAAAAACACACACATACACCTGATGAAGACCGCGTGAGGTCGAAACGTTGTGTTCAATAAATTGGTGAGCAGCAACAGTGTGTGGATTTTTCTTCTTTCTCTTCAGAAATGAAATATGCTAACATACACCAAACATTTAGTTCTAGCAGACTATGCCATACTAATAAAAAATTATGTTTGACATAAGTTAGTTACAGTACACGTAACTAGTATCAAATCTGATTATCTACGCAGAACGAGTAACAATGTTGTTTTTTTATTGTTGAAACCATTGGTTTGTATGGCTTCTGGCGTGTATACAGTGAGAAAAGGAGAGGGGCACAGAAGTGCTATAAAAATGTGTAAATTTGATATCAGTTCCAAACAAAAGTGCAGGCTGATCTATAATAGAGATTGTATCTTTCAAATGTGTGCTGTCCATTTAGTACATTTGCTGTACTGACCATCTCTGATGAAGATCATATTTAAAAAAATATATATATATTAACATACAGAGAGAAACATTAACAGAGAGAAATAAACCGCTGATATCATGCCTGAGAATTGTTACCACTGTCATTCTGTACACAGTGGAACACGCTAACCACTGAGTTTGGACAAGGCTCCCTTGTGATGCAGACACAAGAGAGGAACTAATCCCATTAGTTTATAAGGCTCTCATGTGATGAGTTTCCAAATTATTAGCATGTCACACTGACACAGAGAAAACAAATAGGTAAAGGAGGAAAAGAAGGTAAAGAAGGCTCTAGCTCCTGCTCCAAAAAGATGGCAGAGACCTGTTCTATTTTTAATGTCAATTCAGTAAAAAATTAATTAGCATTTTCATAGATCCATGCATTCTAAATGATGAAAAGGTGAAGACGTAGCCTACATCTAAACCATTTTTAAAGGCACTGAGGGACCCTTTTTCAGGGGGAAAATGGTTAGGGAATAAGACAAGGGACTAACCAAAGGGTGGCCGCTTTGATCCCTGACTGTTAGGAAAAAATATGGGTGGGGGGAGAAACTAAACAACACAACCCTCTCACTCATGGGATGACGTGCAGAACCTAACCCCTGTGCACCGGATTGGTGGTTGCCCAGAGCTCCGGGTTTGTAAGTGTGTTCCTAGTGTCAGAATCAGAATCAGTTTTAATGGCCAAGTATACTTTGACTCCGTTGGACTGCGGTAGATGTTAGCTTTCTATACACTGAACATATAGACATATTGTAGTATACATTCAATAGACAAATAGAAATATATAAACACATACTGTACAACAGAGACAACAATATACACACTGTATAGGCAGCTATGTACTTAGTGTGTGTGTGTGTGTGTGTGTGCTCCTAGTGTGTGTGTGTGTGTGTGTGTGTGTGTGTGTGCTCTTGGTGAGCTTGTGTGCGTAAGTGTGCACAGTAAACTGGGATGACTAAAAAGCAGAGAAAGAATCTCTTTTGTTACAAAAAGGCAGCTTAAAATTAGCTCCCTGCTACAAACTTGTTTTTTGTCTTTATTTTTCTGATGAACTGTTGAAATCCAGCGGTCAAGTAAAAAAGTTGGCCAATCACCCTTTGGTTCGCATGATTCCTATGTATGTATTATTAAAGCCCATTTGCGCACCAAAGGGAACTATTCATCTTACCTGCTAACCTAGCCCAAAGCAGAGCACTCAGAGAAAATCTCAGGCATCACAGTAAAAAAAGGCACACTCATCTTTATCACTGGCGAGCTCCAGTGTTTCCAAACAACAGCTGCAGCTCATTCAAAACACAGCTGCAGAGATCTTCACCATGACACAGAGTGCTGAACACACGACCCAAAGTACTCAGTGCTGGAAAGGGTTCCGAGAGACAGGTTCCTAGTCTGTACAGTGCCGAAGTACATTACAAAAGGTGCTTGCTGAATACAGTCAAGTATAACCCCCCACAAGTATAAGCTACACAAGCAGTGGTGTAGGAGAGAGTAAACGGACACAAACAGTATTTACAAACCTCTTTAAATTACAAAACATTGATTACTTGCCTTTTTATGAGTGCTACTGCGAAACATATGCATAGTTTACCCACCGTTTTCACTGGTGTGTGCATCATCTGACCACCTTTCTTTCTACACCACTGGACACAAAAGGGCCAAGTTAATATGTCTGTGTAGATTCTCAATCATTCAGGTCATGGTAGTCAAAGGAGCTAAGTTGTAAGCAACTGGGGTTCTTTTTGAAGACGTTTCACCTTTCATTCAAAAGGCTTCTTCAGTTCTGGCCTGATGGTGGGAAACCAGGAGCTATATCTCTGGATCACTGGAGGAGGAGCTGTAGACCACACCCCTCATTCCATGACAACTGTCACATGAGTTACCCGTCAAGGTGTGAATAGGAGTGAGAGTCAACCACGAAGCCAACCAAATGGACATAGATGGCCTCTTTCACTCCTCTCTCAAACCATCTGTCCTCCTTGTCCAAGATGTGCACATTAGTGTCTTTAAAGGCGTGTCCCCTCTCCTTTAGATGCAGATGCACTGCTGAATCCTGTCCTGACGTGGTTGCCCCCCTGTGCTGAGCCATGCGTTTGCGAAGTGGTTTGCGAAGTTGTTGACTCTCACTCCTATTCACACCGCAACTCACAATTTGCATTCTCAATTACTGTTTCCTCTGCACATGATCAGTCCTTTGCTTTTCCCAACTTCTTTATATGGTAATTATTCTAAACAGCAATGTGAAATACACTGTACCTTGTTGTGTGCCATCTACTGTCTAATTCTAGAGGAAATGGGAACTATTTAAGTTGCTGTTTCCCACTCTTGCAAGTGTTCAACAAGTTAGCCATTATGCACACCCCATCCTGGGGCGAAATGATACGTCAGACATTATTGGACACTCAGTAGCTCATCTGTTGTCCTGCACAATGGCTCATTTCATCTAAGCCATGTTACCCACAACTGGCACGCTATTTACAGGATGCTCATGTAGTGGCTGGCTGATGGAGAGACTGCAGTGGAGAGTGACGGGCTCTGAAGCGCTGGGTGTTTTAGGAACACTCAAGCCTGAAGGCCTCTGTCTAGTACTGTACAGGTGCTTTCACACCACCCCAACAACTACCCCAAGAACACCACCGTTCTTAGGTTGGCAGTTTGTTGGCACCTGGCAGGTGGCAGTCTTTTGAAGAAAGCCATAACGAAACTAACACGGTGCACTAAGCTCACTACAGCCAATAAATCACTACGGGCACATGGTAGGATCGGATTGGATTGGTATTGGATTGGGTGTTGCTACCCAACGGGTGGTCTGTCCCAAATCCCTGTGCACATGAGAGTTCGTGTAAGCGGATAATGGTCAGAGATACTCTCAGTTGGGTGCATTGGCAAGCCAATACCGATCTTACCCTAGTACGTCAGCCCTACAACCCAGTGTTTGTAGAAGATTCTAGAAGCCTATTTGCAAATGCAAATAATAATACAATAATACAAATGTCTTCATAATGCAAAATGCAAAATGCTTTCAGAATAACCACTTACATTTATGAGCTAGTTGGACACCTGCCTTATGCAAATCTAAGAGCAGTGGAAAATAGACTGGACATCTCTATTATTAGTAACAGTCTAAACAACACAGAAAAATCTTCATTTTACCCCTGCTCTTTTTCAAGTAAACACTGCCACATAATCACCATCTCTCTATGGAAACTGCTACAAATGACAACAAGCGACATCAGTGCTCACAGTCTAAACAACACGGAAAAATCTCCATTTTACCCCTGCTGTTTTTACAAGTCAACACTGCTACATAACCGCCATCTCTATGGAAACTGCTACAAATGACACACATGTTTTACTCGTTGGATTAATCACTGGACACACATTTTTATTTCTATAAATTGATTCGGCCTGACGCATGCATGTGCTGCTAATGCCTGAGCTTTTGACATGGGAGGGCTGGCCTACGCTGACACTGCATCCCAGGACTGAATCCATGCATGTGTGCTCTATACTGTAGCTGGATTTCTTTGCTTGACTGGCCTGATTAGTGTAGCAGCTATGAAGGCTGGATAATGGACACTGCCCGGGTACTGCAGGGCACGGGAGTATCGCTGCACTGAGTCAGCTCTGCTCTGCTCTGCTTTGCTGTCCTGCCACTCATGGGCATCGTCGGCCCCTGACAAACTCACTATGAGTAACTCGTTAGGAGTACATCCCCCCAAAACACTGTTTAGGAGTGTCACAGCAGTGACATAATTAGGAGTTGCTGAGCAAGTTTTGTTTCTGAAGAAAACTGCGTCTGTAATCTGATGTGCAATGTGTGATTTTCTATGGTTAAGTTTTGAACTTTGTTGTTTACTTCCACAACACAACAAATATGTTCCAGTGAAAAAAAAACACTGCCACAGGCAAACAATGTAGTTTAGAGAAAGAATATCCCAAATGAAACGACACATTTATCACAAAACAAGACTCAAACAAGACAGGTTTTGTGAAACCTGTGCATGATTCCCAAGGCAGTGGGAACACTGCACTGACTGAGTTTTTGACATTTAGGGACTTGGAAGTTACAATCTGGTGTTCTGTTTATCTTCAAGGAATTATCTTTTATCCTCTTATTTTGTGTTATCTGGTAGCTGCTTTGTGCAAGGTCAAGAAGTCTCCTCAGTTACTGGTACTTGTTATCCGCTTGTAATTAACTCTGAAACTCTCACCTCTTTATCGTGAGTCTATGTGCCCTGAAAATGTTACACTGAAAATGTTACAACATAGCAGCACTTGTCCAAACAAATGACTCATAATTCAAGTAGCAATGCATTTATGAAGGGCTCTTAATGACAAAACAGCACGTTTTTTGATGCAAACCAGGTAGGGCATCTGAGGATACGTTAATTATTACATGAGGATACAGCAGATAGCAATAGCTATGCCGTTACAGTTAAAGAATTTAGTGGACAATAATGTGCATCATAAAATAATAATTATAAATTATCATCAGTGACTGATTAAAAGGTTAGTTGTATATGCTTTGAAAACATTGTATGGATTATTGAATAATTTTAACATTAATAACCCAAACATTTAGCTTATATTTCCATGGTTAGATGTTTGTCTGATTTTGGATGGTTAGACATTTATCTGATACCGCCATGGTTAGATGTTCATCTGATACCGCCATGGTTAGACATTTATCTGATACCGCCATAGTTAGACATTTATCTCATATTGCATGGTTAGATTTTTTTTTCTGCTTTGTTTATTACAGTCTTTTAGATTGTCAGCTATCAATAGCAAACATCCTTTAATGAAATTCCAGTTACAGAATTACACTTTTATTTGACAACAAAATGAAATGAGCAATGTGACAGGCTGACACTTGATCCTGTTGCTGTTTCCATGTTCATGTCTGGGTCAGCATAGCCAGATAATAGTAATGCCAACAAAGCCGACACATAATATTGACAGCCCTACTTTTGCTTCTATTTACTGTTTTATGGGTATGCAGAAAGGATTATTTTAGCTTTCTCTCACATTAATGGTACACAGCATTAACAGCAAACAGTAATATTTACAGTGAATATTTAAGCTTCAACAGGATTTCTTGCATGTTATGGTATGCTACACATCATCACTGTTCTTCTGTTGGGACACAGGATAGTCTTTCAGCTCTGATAAACATACTGACTGCAGCTCGAGAAATCAATAAGCCTCCATCAAAACCTTACTTTACATTTTCACTGTTTCCATCATGACTAACATTTATTGGAATGATATTAAAATGAAATACTGAAACAAAACCTTGTAGGCATGTTTCATGACATATCACATGTTCAATTACAGTAGGCTAAATAAAATTTCATTATATGCCTGATTTAATAAATTACTGTCGTGTTACTGCTATGCTGCTATTTCTGTTATGCTCCTACACACCTCGGGTTGTATTGTTGTTCATCTGTTCGAAACAACTGATCAGTTGGCCTGAATAACTTTAAAAACATGTCAAATGTACACTTTGCTATGATTTGACCACGAGTCGAAAAGACAGCAGGAGATGTTAGATTATCTGTGAAGGCACCGCTGTGTCAAGGGACAGAGAGTGGGTGTGTGTGAGACAGAACAACTTTTTGACAACGTTTTTGGTTGTCACATACTCTAAAGACATTTGACTCAAAAACTAAAACTGCCTCATATAGCCTAGGTCTACGAATTACTGTTAAATTAAATTACTGCCCATGTGTTCTTGAAATTTTAGAGAACATTCGTGCTGGCTATTGTGAGGTCGTCTTGGATGACCAGTGTTGCTAAAAATCACTATTACTTATTAATCACTGAAACCTGAATAAACCGCAAGTGGTAAATCAACACTTACCTTGTAACCCATAACGAAGTCGCGTGCACTCTACTCAGCAAACTCCATTTTCGCACTGGATACAGGCTATCCTTTACAATAAACAAAGGTTTCAATTACAGATGTGTATATTCAGTGTAGAGATTCGAATGTGAAATAGTGCGCTTAAATCGATATTTTTGTTTTATATACTAGATAGATAGATAGATAGATAGATAGATAGATAGATAGATAGATAGATAGATAGATAGATAGATAGATAGATAGATAGATAGATAGATAGATAGATAGATAGATAGATGTAAAACATGGCTCCTATTAGCATAAAAAAATAATTCGTCTCTTACCCGATGAATTCCGAGGCTGTTGTCTGGTCTAAAACATCACACGCCAGAAAGCCGCCATGTGTATTTATCCATCTAGAGTCGTGATTTCACTAGCAGAGTCATTGACAATCACAGTTGATTCATACCCATCGCATTCGTCTTTCAGAGATGTCGGGGAAAATGAAGAGACTGCGTCAAAATGCAATGCTATCTGCATCTACAAGCAGCTGGCGGCCAGCTGTAGCGGATGCAGCATTGAGGTATCCTATTGCTTAAGATGCATTTGTCCTCCTCGACGCAGACAAAAACAGTAATTATAGCCTATGTGTGCGCGAATGTGTTCATTATTACTAGCTCGGTGGGACCAGGTCTCAGACTAAACGCATGAGAAGACAACGGCAGACTGGTGTGCAGTTTAACCACGAAAGGGCGCCCTCTATGCCCACTTAAGGACATTTCTATATCTTCCAGGCGGCATAATTTCAAAAACGAGAGGTTTAAAAGAACTTTATTTATTCTATTACCGGCTGCATTTCTATTTATTCTATTACCGGCTGCATATCATTACAGTGAACAACAGCACTCGAAAAAGCCATTCAGCTATAAATTTCATTTGCAAACAGGCCTAGGCTACCAGGCTATGGTTACATATCAATCACAAAAAATACATTTGCGTGCAGTATTGTATTGTGTTAATTTCCATCTGTGTCATATTTCCTGTTAGATAATGTAAACGGTCTTGCATGCAACATTTTGCTTCTCCCAGCACCAGATTTGGACAGATTTGTGACAAGCCAAAAGGAAGGAGGTGATTGCAAATAAAGATTTCTGGCTCACAGTATGTGAATGAGTTACTATATGATGAGTGATGCGTGATGACTGACCTTTTCAAAGCCTATCCTTTTAACACATATGTAGCTTCATGATAGTGTATGTGCATGATTGAAAAAAAAAAAAAAACTCCCATGACACCTCCTGTGGTCTTCGTAGAGAAGATGGACCTTTTAGTTCCAGCAAAAGCTGGATGTAAAATCACTTTGTAAACCAACAAAATCTGATACCACCAACACTTCAAGGTCAGTGGCTCATGACTGTTTCAAGTAGGTTTCTGCAGGCTTTTTTTAAATGGACATAGAGGGAAAAAACACTGGCTTCTGAGATGTAAGTGGAGATTTAATTCTCTTACATTACAATTACATTACAATTCTCTTACAATGTAATCTTTTTAAATGAAATCCTGTAGAATGAACAAGATCATCAGTGGATCAGTGCGTCTTCAGGGTCACAGCTTTGAGTCAGCCAGTCCATATTTTAAAATCACTTGGCATAGCGATTAGGTAAAGGCAGAGCCACTCGTTTTAAACTTCAGCAGAGTCTACACCTCCAGGAAGGAAACGTTTCTCAGTGCAGCACAGCCAGATCCTCTGTATGAAATGAAGGGCTGGCTACATAGAACTACCCTGTGTATGAAATGCTCTGTATAAAAAATTGCCTTGCCATGCGTGCGTTTCAGGCCTAGCTTCTCCCTTCAGTCAATCAAAGCAAAGTTTCTACTGATGATGTCAATTAGCTTACATAATGGAGACGTGGTAGATATTTTAGGACAAATAACAGAAGGATACATTTCCACAGCGATGACTAAATGTTGGGTTATGTTCTATAAAAGAAAACATGTGGCTATAGCCAGGCTTTAAGCTACTAGTAATGGCATAGACCTAATGGTTGTAGTTTTCCAGTCCACTGGTTGGTTTATTTTACTGCAATAGCTACAAATGACCAGCAGGTGTCAATACAGGGCTAAGCGCTCCAGTATTGCAGTCTGTTCTCTTCTACTGTCTGTGGTTCTAACACAAGCGTCGTTTTGAACTTTGTGTCTGTCTTGTAGTACACGTCAATACTGACTTCAGCTCAGAGTCCGCAACAATTTGAACTCCGTCAATGGTGATGTGTCCTGTAAAAGACACTCAAATGTGCTGTACATCGCATTATATAAGGTTATATAAAACAACAATATTCCAGGAAGTACAAGCAGTTGGTTCCATAGTGTAGCGGTTATCACGTCTGCTTTACACGCAGAAGGTCCTGGGTTCGAGCCCCAGTGGAACCAAAACGCATTTTGGGTCTATGCTTGTCAGGTCATGTCATGTGAAACAGTCGGTCTGTGATATTGAGTTCATAAGAAGAAAAGCAAAGCAAACATGAAGCCGCTCGACCTAGTATGTTCAGAGATTGCAGCAATATGTCACAATTACAAATACTTTGTTAATAAAGGATACAAGGATACAAGGAGTTGTTTTTGTCACGTACATAGACATACTGGGTAGTAGGACATGCAGTGAAACTGATGATTGTGGGTCTAGACTGTGCATGGGGAGTGGGGAGTAAAGTGCGTAGAATGCATTTGGGGGGGCCATAAGAAGGGCAGAGGTAGAAAAATAAATAACTGTAGGTTAATTTTTCATGACAATTACACATTCCTCAACGTTGATATAACAATACCAAAGAACTGCTCTTCATACAGACACAAAAAATGCCCTCCTACAGAGGGCGCTCTCGGGTAGAGCAAATACCATGTGTGGTTGCGCCTGTGGGAGTGCGGCATTGCATCAAAAGTGGAGATGCCGGGGATTGAACCCGGGACCTCATACATGCGAAGCACGCGCTCTACCACTGAGCTACATCCCCACGTCACGCCACGTGTGACATCGGCGGCATTTTTAAATTGTATGCGATTTTCACGAAGCGTTGATATCACTTCCTGAAAGCAATAAATATGACATGTTATCATAGTATTACAATAGTGTTACAATGATTCCACTTTTAGAGCATGCGTAACCAGCTTTTTTTATTCTGATTGATTTACCACTACTGTCACTACACTGTTTGTGTATTTTTAGTCAATTTTTTTTTTTTGTCTTTCTTAATCTGTGAACCTGACTGCAAGACAAGTTCACCTCCTTTGGCAAGATAAAGTGAAAAAAAAAACGGGTTATAGTCTAATTTAACAAGCTATCAACTAGTAAAAAACTATAAACATGACTAACTAGTAACTAAGGCATCTTTTCAGTATATCAGGACACTAGGCTACCTACTACCAACATTACATGGAGGGAAATAAACGGTAACTTGAGGTTTTCGGAAAAAGAGTAACATGAACCTGTCATAAACATGGAATGACAGGTATCATGAACATGTAATGACACTTCTAAATGTTTATGACTGTTGTCATTAGGTGTAATCCGGTTTTTGTCAGGTGTGCCCTCCAAACAGTGTCAACTTTACATTACAAAAACCGAATGACACTTACTGTAATGACAACATACACATTAAAAACGTGTTATTCATGTTCATGACACGTTTATCTCCGAGTTTGCACTTGTAACTTCAGATCTGCAAAGCTCCACAACAGGATTTGCGTGTGCAGATCTCCGAGTTTGCACTTGTAACTTCAGATCTGCAAAGCTGCACAACAAGATTTGCATGTGCAGCTTCCTATTTGCTCGCTCAGTAGCGTCATCCTTCTCACGTGATTTTTGGCACGATTCGCTCGGATGGATAAATTTGCGCGCAGAGACCATGAGGAGTGCCTGTTCTACCGTCTTTCCAGTGGGTGGCAGTGTGGTCACTGGCCAGGAATCTTGGTCTGCGACACACATTTTTGCAAACTGCAAGCATGGAGGGAAGAGGTGTCCAACAACGTGTAAGTAACATTATGGTTTAAATGTGTAGTTAACAAACTCTGTAATAGTAATGTACACGTAAGAGCAGCCTTAAAGAGAAAGCCTCTCAAGATAACTACCTTTCTCTTCAAGGCTGCTCTTACGTGTACATTACTTCACAAATAGGACAATTTCCCTAACTGTGTATATTACAGAGTTTGTTAACTACACATTTAAACCATAATGTTACTTACATGTTGTTGGACACCTCTTCCCTCCATGCTTGCAATTTGCAAAAATGTGTGTCGCCATGTCGCAGACCAAGATTCCTGGCCAGTGACCACACTGCCACCCACTGGACAGACGGTAGAACAAGCACTCCTCATGGTCTCTGCGCGCAAATTTATCCACCCGAGCGAATCGTGCCAAAAATCGCGTGAGAAGGATGACGCTACTGAGCGAGCAAATAGGAAGCTGCACATGCAAATCTTGTTGTGCAGCTTTGCAGATCTGAAGTTACAAGTGCAAACTCAGAGATCTGCACACGCAAATCCTGTTGTGCAGCTTTGCAGATCTGAAGTTACAAGTGCAAACTCGGAGATGCGCATTCACAAATTGTGAATTACGGTTTTTACAAGTGCAAATCATAGTCTGCTCTTCTTTGGATATATGGCACTATCCTACCTTCATACATGTCACTCTTATGTGGAAAACCTCAAGTAAACGGTAACCAAAAAAAAACCTTATATCTGTGCTACACCTTGCTAGGTGCAGCCTGTGGGATGAAACGCAATCCTGCTGATAGGTCCATACATGGCTAGCTCCGCTTCAACCCCCTCTGGCTACATCATAGCCTACATGTAGATGTTTTCAGTCACCAACTTCAATTAACATCGGCTATTATTACCTGCCACAACGGCCTTGTTTGTCTAGCGCATAGGGGAGTTCCATGCATAAATACTGAACAGTCCTTTTGTCTAATGTTGGACATGCAAACCTACCTTTGTCTTGCTTTTTTCCCCCCTCTTTTTCCTGCTTCTTCTTTGTTATTGTCTTAGCTCCAGAGCGATAATTCCTTTTTTGGGACATGGCTTTGCCAACTTGTACTCACTTCACTTCTCACATGTTACTGACCACCCAAGCAGTGCACATCTGAAGTTGCCCAACAGTGGCAGCAGCCAACAGCAGGAATCGATTAACATATTAACAGTGCAAACTATGAAAATAATAAAACAAATCATTTTAATGTGTGTAATACCATCTTGTTTGTATTATTCAATGTCACCTCACTGTCGCTGTTGATCATGTTCAATATGGGTTGTCCCCGTTACATCTCACTGTGCAATACCACTATCTACCTTATAGTGCAATATTGCTATTCACAGACTCTATACATAGCTCATTCACCATTTATTATTCATTATGCCCTTGTATATAGTTTCAATTCTTTCCTTTGTACTGTTTCCTTTGTGGCCTTGCTGTCTAATTTCGTTGTACAGGCAACTGCTCCGAAGGCCCCGAAGTCTTCAGTCTTGATCTATGAACCCAAACTAGCAATATACTCTCTTTTGAACTAAGCTAGGCTAAATATACGTAGAAAACAAATATGGTTTTAAAATACAAACTTACCAATGTAGCCAAGGATGAATACAATTATAACATATCTACATTATTGGTAACTTCAAACGTTGCATTTAGCCTCCATGGATATTCTTGAGACATTCTGGCTATTCTTTTGACTGTGATCTGGAACCATACATTCACGCGTAAGGCCAGAGGGCAATGCATGAAGACGGAAAACATGCAAATCACAAATTGGGACGTTTCCTGTCTTCTGCGAACAGTGAAGAACACGTTATATGAACAATTCATCTACTAGGCCATTCTTGTAATTAATGAGACATCTAAGGGGAGGAGCTGCGATGGCCGAGTGGTTAAGGCGTTGGACTTGAAATCCAATGGGGACTCCCCGCGCAGGTTCGAACCCTGCTCGCAGCGAAACAAAACCTTTTAGGAATGAAAGGTACCGCCCATTGTCTGGTGCATGAATGTCGAAAAAAATCTACAAAAGATAAAAAAAAATCTACAATTCATACGCCATAGACATGGTCATAGGCCGCATTTACCGGCTAGTAGGCCATCCAAAACTGACATAGAGATCAGTGCATAAATCAAATTAATCCGTTCAAACCACCTCCACAGATGTCAGGGAAGCACGAGAGGCAATTCACACCAACTAGTAACCACCAGAGGTGTCTACACCGCTCTGGTAACCACCGTAGATATCTTATAGGTAACCACCGTGCTCCCGAGCCGATTACAAATAATTAATGTGAGCCCGACAGGCACATATCCGAGGGTGCAGCTGCCGTGTCTCGCGTTCAAATGCTCTGCACTATAGTTGACAGCCTTTTTCACATTGACTTGGCCTTTGATACTAAACCATTAATAAAAGTAACATTAACGTCTCGAGCTGTCTTTAGTTTATGTGTGTGCTTCAAAAGCTAGCCTACCCCAAGAAATGGCGCTAGTCAGGTGAGTGTTGTTCACATCTAGAAGTATACATTTAGGCCTAGGTAACTGCCATTTACCTCATGTTTCCTGACCTTACCTGGCTTTGTGCTATATCTTTTGCCTAGGATAGTACACAAATGCATAGGGATGCACCGCTAGAGATTCTGGGCCTTTTGACAAAGTACAATAATATCTTCTGCCAAAGAATCTCATCAATTTGAGTTCAATAGAGTGGAGTATTGCCATCTTGGAATATAACACGAGAGAACAAAAAGTGTGATCAACCAATTTCATTTTATTGCCACATAATTCCAGTAGCCTATTTATCATTCACTTTATTGCCATATAGGCCTTATTACAGTAGCCTATTAATCCATTACAATGCTTTACCTATTTAATTCCAAGTGGCCAGGCAGGGTATGTTCATGACAAAATGCGTATCGCTGAAAGGGTCTCACTTAGATAAAAGCTACTTATTTGCTTTTTTGTGCACGGTGTAATGACCCTGTATGTTATCTGAAAATTTCATCACAGTATATCTCTGGTTGAGGCATTAGGCTTCACCAACACTGGCAAGAACGTAGCAGTGGGCAGTTGGCCACCCAAATTGTACTGGAATCTCCTTGGGCAAGTTCCTGACGTTTTCAGGTGCTTTTTTAAGCTTTTTTGGAGAACCACCCATTAGGCTGTATGTTATACCTGCCTTAGCCACTGCTTTGTTCACCCAGCCTTCAGTTGTCCATTTCATGATTACAAGACAGGGTCCCCAGGGCCTCTAAAATATTAAAGCAACACTATGCAACATTTTCATCATCTTTAGAAGTAGGTAGAGGGTTAAATGACTGATTAAAGGGCAAATGAACAGTCTCTCAGTCACCCCAGTGTTCTGTAGGGCAAAAGCTATGCTTGCAAGTTGGCTTGTGCCAGTACTGCACCCAACTCTTGGGCATCACGAGAGAGTCAGGCTTGCTTGACGGCATGACAGGCCAGTTGAGCTATGCATGTAGACATGCAGTTTCATCATGACAGAGCCAGCAAGAAAAGAGCTTTCTGTGCATGTTTGTGCTTTCACTATAGTAGTCATTGTTTGTTAAGGGGTTTGTTTGACCTTTTTATGAATGCGGTCTGTCTGTTGCTTGATGAAGTGGCTAGTAAGCATTTGGCAGTGAACATTTAATCCTGTCCCGTAGGGGGAGTCTCGTAAGAAAACCAACCAGTCTCTTTGTTTTACCATTTTTCACCAGTTGATGGAGCTAGTGGCAAGCTATACAGGCAACAAGCCTTCCCAGCAATGTGTATCAAAGCAATATGGGAATCAATGTTGCACTTAAATATTTTTTTTAAGATAGATAGATAGATAGATAGATAGATAGATAGATAGATAGATAGATAGATAGATAGATAGATAGATAGATAGATAGATAGATAGATAGATAGATAGATAGATAGATAGATAGATAGATAGATAAAGAGGCACTTATGACACTTGTGTTAGGCAACAACAGAGAGTGAACAGCTTTGTAGTGAAATCAGCTGCTGGGCAAAAAAATAATTAACACCAGTGCCGGTTCTTTCGGAAGTAGCAAAAACACACAATTTTTACAAATCATGTCGCTGGCAGAACAATCCTGGTTGGTTCAGTCTTGTGAATGTAATTACAAACCATCTGGTAGGAACTGAACATCTGTTCCCTTGATTGGGTAAATACACATATAGACTCTTTCTAGCGTGTCTGTGTAGCCATGCTTATGCATGGAAATACTACAGCAGCAACACTCATTATTGTTCAATCCCATCTGCATTAGCTATCTCCATAACCTAACGTCAGAATGAGAAATATGGTGGCACGTCAGTGCCAATGTGTGTTCTATTTTTGGGGAAAAATACTCCAAGTAGAAGATATGAAGGCTGCTCTTTCCCCAGGAGACTGAGAGGAAAGACAGATCAGAGACGGAAAGCCGCACACAGCCACACCTCCCACACCCCTCCTCTTTTCCTTCCATTCTCCCTGCCTCTCTCTCTCTCTCTCTCTCTCTCTCTCTCTCTCTCTCTCTCTCTCTCACTCTTACACACAGACACATACACACACACACTCCCTCGCTCTCTTGCTCTCTCACACACTCACGCTGTGCTGCTCTTGCCGACTCACTGTCCATCTCTCTTTCTTCTCTTTCTCTCTCTCTCTCTCTCTCTCTCTCTCTCAGTCGGTGTGCCACCCAGTGAGAGTGGAGTTTTTTTTCTACGCTGAAGCGACAGTGAAAGAGACAGGGCAGGCAGGTGCGAGACCCACAAACTGCCAGAAGCGGAGGGGAGAGAGAAAGAGAGAGGTGTGTGGAGGAGAGCGGGCAGGCAAGAGTAGATGCTGCTCCCAGACAAAGAGTGAGTGAAAGAGATAAGCACCGCCAACCGAAACCCAGCGCTGCCACAGACAACAACAGACAGAGAGAAAGAGCAGAACAAGAGGAAGACTGAAATACAGACAGAAAGACAGGGGCAGTGAGAGAGAGAGGAGAAAGAGAGAGAGAGAGAGAGAGAGAGAAGAGATATAGGGAGAGATAGAAAGAGAGAGAAGAAGGGGTAGAGAGACTGAGAGTGAGTCCTGAGGGAACGGCTGAAGTGTGGACACGCAAAACAAGACACTCCAGCGTACAAGCCCCCAGCGGCAGCGCAGGAGCCAAGAATCCTTCCAGCAGCCAGCCGTGTGACAGAGGAGAGCCCGGAGGGGAGCAGCAGGACCAGGAGCAGGAGCAAGCAGCAGGAGCAGGAGCAAGGAGCAGGAGGCGCAGAGCACCATGCTGAGAAGAAAGAGGAGCGTGTCTTTCGGAGGATTTGGATGGTAGGTAGTGGGCACGTGTGCAGCTGAAGTCGGCCTACTGGCTGGAGAGGCTCAGGCTGTGTGTATGTTTGTGTGTGTGTGTGTGTGTGTGTGTGTGTGTGTGTGTGTGTGTGAGTGTGCATATGTATGTGTGTGTGTGTTTGTGTATGTGTGTATATGTGTATGTGTGGGTGCGCGTATGTCTGTGTCTGTGTGTGTCCATGTATGTGTACACATTTGAAATTTGAATTTGAATATTTTTGAGTGTTTTACATAAATGACAGGTCATGGTTTGTTATGTCCCTGGTGGGTGTCATGTTTGGGTTTGAAGCGTCAGTGCACATGCACAGGACAGGACAGGACAGGACAGAACGGAAGTGCTATCAAGATTTTACATTTCACCTCAGGGACTTTCCTCCAGCATAGGCGCTCATCAGTATTCATGTGCTCCTCTAAAAATCCACTCACTCCTTCACCTCACATGGAGGGCTGTAAGCATGCATAGGAAGTTTTTGCTGCATGCAAAGCAGTGATACAGATGTCTTTAACTCCAGTGATTTGGGCTGGTTTGTGCTTGCGCCTCACTATATCTGAATGTATTGTTTGGGTAAAGTGCTAAGCATTCTCCCAAACAATGGTAGCCTATGTTAGAGTAAGGTTTGAGTAGGGAAGTCTTAAATCTCTTCTCCTTCCTAGGTGCACAAGTAGCTTGTGTTTTCTCAAAGCTGTGTAACTGCAGCAAGAAAAGTTGTACACAAAAGATGCATTAGTGCCTTACATGTAGTTAGTTGACCACAAAGAGGTTGTTATTATAAGTTCTTTGGTTGACCACAACTTTGTTCACATGTAATTAGAAGATTAAACATCTAAACTTAAAAAAAAACACTGGCATACATACATGAAAATACAAGAACATATAAGAAAATATATATATATCAGTATAGTATAGTGACAGCTAAATGATGTGTATTATACATGATAAACTACCACCCCACATTAGGCAAATGGACAGTTTGGCTGATTTACATGTGTGTGAACCAGCCTAGAGCTTTCAGCAAATGTCCTTCGTATTTCTCATCAGTACATCTCACGCGGTCCATCTCTCAGCCTCCAGTCAGTCAGAGGACAGAAGCCGTGAGATTTTCACAGTGTGTTACTTCGGCGGGCAGGCTCTTCCATATAGCTCTCAAGGGCCTCTGACAGTTTTAATACCGTTGCATAATTCATGGCTGTGCCACAGCAGACATGTGGTAGAGGGTCTGAGGCGGCATGAAGGGTGGGAGAGGCTGTGGGAGAGGCTGCGCTAAGCTCCACTCCACTCTGCCGTCTGTCTCTAACCCCCCCTGCTGCCAGGATCCGATCCCTGTGCCACTTCCGTGTAGCATCATCCCAGCTTCTCAAAGGATGGACTCAGTGACCTCATCCTGACCCCCACCACCCACCCCTGCATTTCAACCTGACCCTCCATCCTTCCTGTCTGCTACCCCACCTCTTCATTTCATGAAATAGTAATGGTGATATACTTAGACCACCCTTGATTGCTAGCCACTCTCAACTCAAGTGGTCGTATTCCTGATTTATTTCTCTGAAGCATTCTCACTGAGAGAGAGAGAGAGAGAGAAGAAGAACAGAGATAAAGAGAGATTCTTTTTCAATTACCTTGTTATCCTTGACATTTTTTTTTTACAAATGTTTGATGGAGCAGCACTAACTCTTTCTAATGGCACAAAGCTTCACTGGATGGATGAGAGTGGGAGCACTCGAGGATGCTCCTGGATGCATGCACCTGTCGGGTGGCCATGAAGGATTCATAAAAGTTTACTGGTGTGGGTTTTCTTATTTTAGCAGTAACGTGGGAACGGCTTCCTCACAGGCGTTTCTGGGGTGGTGTCGTGAATCAGGCCTTCCTGCCATTTGAGAGTTTGCGGTGTCACGCTCAATCTGGTCTGGTGATGCAGCATACTGTAAATCATGTGTGTGTGTGTGTGGGGGGGGGGGGGGGGGGGGGTGTTTCTTTATACCTGGGAGAGTGAGAAAATGTGTAGCAGTTATATATTAGTCAATCCTTGGACCATTACTATTCAACCTCTATATGCTTCCACTTGGGCAAATCATCAAAAACAACTCAGTCAATTACCATAGTTATGCTGACGACACCCAAGTCTACTTAGCTCTGTCACCCAATGACTATACCCCCCTTGAGTCTCTCTGTGGGTGTATCGATCAAATCAACAACTGGATGTCACACAATTTTCTTCAGCTGAACGCAGATAAAACTGAAGTAATTGTATTTGGGAAAAAGGAAGACAGACGTAGGATCACCACTGCTCTTGAGACTAAGGGGCTTAAAGCAAAAGATACTGTTAAAAATCTTGGTGTCTTTATTGACAGTGAACTAACATTCAACAGTCACATGAAAGCAATCACTAAATCTGCATTCTATCACCTAAAAAACATTGCTAAACTCAGAGGTCTTATGTCAAAACAAGATCTAGAAAAACTTGTACATGCCTTTATTTCCAGTAGGGTTGATTACTGTAATGGCCTTTTCACAGGCCTTCCTAAAAAGACCATCAAACAGCTTCAACTGATCCAAAATGCAGCAGCAAGGGTTCTTACAAGAACAAAAAGATCTGACCACATTACTCCAGTTTTAAGGTCCCTGCACTGGCTCCCAGTAAGTTATAGAATTGACTTTAAGGCATTGCTTCTTGTGTTTAAGTCATTAAATGGGAAGGGACCCAATTACCTATTGGATATGTTTCAGTTATACGCACCAACTCGGTCTCTGAGATCACGTCATAAAAATTTGTTGGTAGAACCTGCTGTTAGAACAAAATGTGGTGAAGCAGCTTTCAGCTGCTATGCTGTAAAGCTCTGGAACCGACTTCCAGAAGACATTAAAAATGCTCCTACTGTTGGCAGTTTCAAGTCTAGACTTAAGACCAAACTGTTTTCAGATGCTTTCTGTTAATGATTTTTACTAAATCTATTTTTTTTGTGTGTTTTTTATGCTTTTATATCTTTTATGCTTTTACACTTACTTTATCTTTTATGCCTTTATATATTGTCCTTTGCTTTTATTTTTTTTGTGAAGCACATTGGATTGCCGTTGTGTATGAAATGCGCTATACAAATAAACTTGCCTTGCCTTGCCTTGCCTTAGTGTGTCGGCTATATATAAAAACAGCATCCAAAATCCTCTTACATATCTCTTCCCTTTTGAATAACGTAATCAGGATTGTCATGTGGTGAGAGACTGTGTCCCTTCTGTCTTGTACGACTACAATAATCTCACACTTGGCCTGTGAGCCACTACCCCGCATGGTCAGGGCGTGCATTTTGTGTTTGTTTGTAGGCGGTGGCCGTGTTTTCGGTGGAAGGTGGTAGAAGGAAGCTTCCTCTCCCTCGCTTAAAAGGCTGTGAGAGCGGCCTATGTTGGCAGATGCCAGGCTGTCTTTTTTTTTTTTTTTTGCGGCTGGCATGACGAGGCTGCTTGCTTAATGTGTTTGTGCTGGAGCGCTGCAGCCCAGGAGGAGGACTGCAACAGTCCCACCCACTGGCTGCCTATTTGTAATGGAGGGGTGGGTAGTGTGTGTGTGTGTGTGTGTGTGTGTGTGTGTGTGTGTGTGGTGATGGGGTGCTCTGCGCTGTCTATGCGCTATCGATCCAGTCGCTGGCTTAATAGAGACAGATCCCAGGGAGGCCTGGCATCATATCCCTCTTATGGGCCATTAAAGTTGGAGATGCAGGGCGGGCAGGGTGGGGTGGGGTGGGTTGGGAGTATATCCCATCCTCCCTTAAATGAGCTATGCACATCTTCTTCCCTCATCCTGCTTTGTTCTCCTCAGTTGCTTCGGTTGTGCCATTCTAGGCCATTCTACTCTTTTCTTTCAGCTTGTCTTTCTCGTTGTTTTGTTTTTTTATTGTCTGTTCTCTACCATTTGCTCTGGTGTGTTCTCCTTACTCACCTGTTAAGCCTAGGCCTGGTTAAATACATTTTGTTCCCTTGTTACCTCAAAGAGCACCTGGCTGAACCTAAGCAATCTGAACGCTTTTTTAATGGATTTAGCATGCCGACATTTTTTAAATCAGATTTTGTTGGCTCTTGTGTTTTGATTTGTGTTTGGTGTTGTGTTTTGTGGCCCGTTTCTCTGGGGCCAGTTGGTAGTAGGTGTCATGCTGACTCAGGGCAGGAGTTGGCAGTTCACTCTCTGCATTACTCACAATTTGGCTGCGAGCTTTTCCCCCCAAGTCTCGCTTCGCTGCCATTTCTTCCGATCTACACGGCTGCTAAACTTGGTAGAAACGTGCCGGTGATAAATAATGCAGCGGATCTTTAGGAGGCGCCGAGATAAGATGGGGGAACATTTGCATTATCCCCCCCCCCCCCCCCCCATACCCTGCCAATGCATGCAGAGCCTTTCATCTCTGTTCCTCTTCTCACAGCTTCCCACTCCCTCTGCCCTAGCCCACAGTTACCTTTCCACTCTTTAAAGAGCGAGCGCCCGGCTCCATTGAATATGATCTCTCTCAGTGTGCTGTGTTTGTTCGTTAGCCGTGTCTCTTTGGCCTTCAAGAGCCTGTGCGTCACCACCAATTCATATTATGGATGAGTTGTCTGTGTTTCGTTTGCCTCTGTTTTGTGTCTTTTGTGTACAAATGTTTCATGATACTACCACTGTTATTTATTATCATATTTGGAAAGTGCTGGTAGATGGTTTATTTATGATGCTTTTAAAGTCTCTTTTTTGTTAATGGTCTGAAAGCTCCTAGAAGCTGCCCGTCTCCTGCAGTCCATCGCTCTCTCTCTCTCTCTCTCTCTCTCTCTCTCTCTCTCTCTCTCTCTCTCTCCCTCCCTAACTCTGCTGGCCAATGGTCAGTTCAGCAAAGCTTGGCTTTTAGTTTGGTCTTCTTCAGTTACAGACATACTTGTGAGATCCAGCGTCCTTGTATTCACTTAGCACACAGTGCTCCACTAACAGAGCAGTTTCCTGTTCTACAAGCAAAATAAAAAATACTTCACTACAACATTACAACTTTACAAGTTCAAGTTCAAAGTCTATTGTCATGTTAGAAAACATATTTCCCTGCACAACGAAATTCTTTCTTTGCTGTCCACGTCAATGCCACTAGACACAGAGACAAAATAAAGGCCGAAAGACATAGTAGAAAGCAGTAAAAAGTAACAATTGCCATTTTACAGAAATTCTTCAGTAATATATTAACACTTAGGCATGATGTTGTGGCAAAAACAAACTTGATATTGGTGGTGTTAAAGTGGAGTTAAAGATATGAAAAGCGTCAATCCAAAAGAACTTTCTGTGGTAAACCCAAGGTAAGAATTGGACGAAACACTATATGCAGTTAGTAGCATGTCAAAAGTACGTCTCTCTGCTTTGAAGCAATCGTGACTATCAGATGTTGTCTGACCAGATTGCACACCCACTCAAAGATGTGTTTACTTTAACACAAGTGGATAGCAAGTCCGCATAACTCAATTGCTCCGATGCGTTGGAAACACTGATAGCCTCCCGTCTGTTCCTCTGTTGTTGAGGTAATGATAGTCTACGTGGGACGGAAAAAGCTGTTAATGGTTTTCAAATGGTGTGTGCGTTGAGAGCAAAGAGACATTACTGACAGCGAGCTGCCTAGTCCTAAAGCTAAAGTCTGGGTGCTGGACCAAAAAGCCAAGTGAAGAAACAGAAACAAAGTCCACGACACCAGTCGGACATACGTCCTTCATCAGACATCAGACACTGAGAGCAAGACGCAAGAGACACCTGAGGATGGGGCTGGGTTTCTAAGGAAGTAGACACGCATGTTGGTGGTGGCTGGTGTGGTAGGGAGTGGACAGGAATACAGAATTCAGATGACCCCACCATACCACACTATCAACATGACCAAGGGAGCATAGAGAACAGAAAATGTGTGGTGTGTGTGTGTGTGGGGGGGGGGAGGGGAGGGGAGGCTGCAGGTGGTGTGTATATCTCCCTGTGTGTGTCTGTGAGAGCACCGCCATGGAAAAAGGCCATTTTATCAGCAGTGGAAAATATTCAGTGCACAAAACACACACACACACACACACACACACACACACACACACACCACCTAAATGACCATTGTCTGGTTCTAGTCTCTCTTTCTGCCAGTCGCCTTGAGCATACAGTTCTGACAGCGCATTTGGCCTTTCCCCTCTCCATGAAGGAAGAAGGAAGGACATTATGGCCATGAGCGAGAGAGACACAGCTTTGTGGCACGGCTCCTCAGGCTCCTGTCTCCTGTGCCCTGTCCTGACCACAGGCACACACACACACACACACACACACACACACTCACAATGAGCCGATTGTTTACAATATGCAAAGAGCGTGCAGACCGTGTCACACACAGAGCACAGTGAAGCAGAACTGCAAGCAAGCTGATGCAAGCTTTTTCGTTTTACGTGAACTGCTTCTTTCTTTTCTTGTTTTTTTTTGCTGAGTGACAGTTTGAGTTGGGTGTAGTTCGCACATTCTAGATTTACTATGATGAGATGGTGTGTGTGTGTGTGTGTGTGTGTGTTTGTGTGTGTAAAGGTGTTTATTCACTTCTGTTTTAGAGATGACCCCGAGGTATCGGTGGCCTGTGGTGTGTGGGCGTGGTGGGGGATGTGGGTTCTGACACAGGAAGGGTGTATGCGTGTGTGTGTGTTTGCGTGCGTGGTGTGTGTGTGTGTGTGTGTGTGGCAGTGTGGCAGTGTGGGAAAAGTTACGGTAAAGAGTCAGTTGAAGGTAGCCACACAGGCCCGAAAACATACATACATAACTCAGTGACACCCATCATGGTTGACTATGTGTGAGCGTGGTGCCAGTGAGACTAACAGGCTCGACACATATTGCCTGGTCACACATTACTTGGTTTTTCACTGTTACTCACTTACACAGTAACCTTTTAGCCACAGACAATGGAACATCTTTCTGGTGTATTGAATTACTTTTCTACCTCTGTCCTCGCCATCTTACAGATGAATGTCAAATAGCTATGTTTACCGAAAAGAATTCATGGAAAGGACAGAACAGATCTGGTAATACTTGTGTACAGACAACACAAAAACAAAGACACGTTTGCACAGAATTATTAAGGCAGCCTAGTCAGTCAGTAAATGGAACCGGCCTTGATTTTAAGCGCAATAAATCATTGTTGTCATACAGAGCAACCTGCTGGGTTTTGTAAACACACATTTATAGAGGTATCAAGTGAAAACCCAATCCTGGCATCAAGCCAGTATGCTGGCAGACAAAAAAACTGAGATTGTACACAGTACATAGTGGAGAAATTCAGAACCATGATTTCTTTTGAAATAAGGTGTCAAAACATTCACTCTCATATGACCGGTTCTGAAATGACAACTCAATGTGCAGACAGGCCCTGTAAACAAACTCACTCTGACGGCTTTATGTGGGTGTTGTAGGGACAACTCTCAAACAGTAGAGGGCGCAATTCACCAAATGCTAGGAAGTGCCTCTGGGACACGAAAAGTCCATTAACCGTGCAAAGCTGGAAAGGAACATGACAGCAGGCCAAGATGAAAATGAGATGTACTCTGGCACACAACATGCCAGCCCAGAGCCTAATCGAGACAGCGTACGTGTTACATGTTACTCCACAAAAAAACCCTCTAGCTCAACACGCAAAGTCCAGCCTGACGTTAGCAATGTCAACTCTTTTTTGGACGCTCAGAGCTGATGTTAAAATCCATACCAATGTGCAGTGTGAGTCACTTCGGAGGAAAAGTCTGCGGGAAAAGTCGAGAGGCACGTGTGTGTGCATGACCTGGGGTAGTCACAGTGTATGAATGCTGGATGCACTGCTATGCACTAGCGCTGCTGAATCAGTGTCTGTGAAGCGCGAGAGAGTCATGATGTGGGCACGGTGCATCTGTAAGTAGAGGAAAGGAGAGGAGACTGAGCAAGATACAAGGAGGACATTCAGTACCCCCTGAAAGCTGTGTGTGTGTGTGTGTGTGTGTGTGTGTGTGTGTGTGTGTGTGTGTGCCTCTCTCTCTCTTACACACACACACACACACACACACACACACACACACACACACACACACACACACACACACACACACACACACACACACACACATATACACACACACACACACTCTATGCATGTGTGTGTGTTAATATGATGAGCATATAAATAGGTGTGTATATTTGTGTGTGTGTGTGTGTGTGTGTGTCACAGGGAAGGGAGTTGGCATGGTCTCCTGTCATTATTTATTAATGCCTTTTATATTGTTGTTACTAGAGGGTATTTGTGTGTAGTTATTACCATTTTGTGGGGACAGAGTGTCCTGAGTGTGTCATGGGGGTCTGATTTTGCTCTTTTCTGCTCACAGGATTGACAAGTCTACAATCAGTGCCCTGCGAACACGGTAAGCTTTAACACGCACACACATCAGATGAACAAACTCTCTCTCTCTCTCTCTCTCTTTCACCAACTGACAATTTGTGAACCCATGTGCACACACTGCAACAAACTCTTTCACCCTCAAGCAGACACACACACACACACACACACACACACACACACACACACACACACACACACACACACACACACACACACACACACACACACACATACACACACACGCAGATACAAACACACACAAAGTCACACTTTGCCCTTCTTTTCACATGACCTGTTTACAAAGATGCAGTGCTTTGTGTCTTGTTATACATACTTTTCTTGTTTATTCTTTTTCTTTCTTTCTTTTTCTTTCTTTCTTTCTTTCTTTCTTTCTTTCTTTCTTTCTTTCTTTCTGTCTTTCTTTCTTTCTTTCTTTCTTTCTTTCTTTCTTTGTTCTCTCGCTCTTTCTATGTCTGTCTGTCTCTCTCTCTCTCAGAAACAAGCATTAAAGTCCATCTTAATGCCCATATTATGTCTGTTATGTTCTACAACTTATTGTAATCAAAGTTAACAGTCAGTGTCATGGCTGATAATTTCTCCCTTGGATTTTCAGAACACCAGTGACATTTTCAAATGGTTGATTTCAGATTAGAGTGTCCTGATAGAGGTAATCATAAAACCATATCCCAGCAGTTTATGGTGTAGGGCTTTCCTAACCATTAGCTTGTGAGGTTAAGGACCAACATTACATTACATTACATTACACTTAGCAGACGCTTTTATCCAAAGTGACTTACAAAAGGAGGACATAATAGCAAACAGATGTGTAGAGAACATCGAAGGTACCTATGTAAAGAGATGGTTAGTAGAATTTGGACCAACAAAAGATAAAATTGAGTTACCTTGTAGTATACTCTCTAGTATTTTTCCTGGTGTCTTTTCTGCTTTTACTAACAAGACTGTACAAATGGGCATATTCATAGATCACCCCTCCTGAATGAGGGACAGATGTATGTATAATATAAGTGTCTTTTCAGTTATTTGTTATGCACATATTTCAATTCATCTGATGTGTCGTCTAGTCATGAACAAACTACACCAGCATTTGTTGTATCATTCCTCTTTTTAGGCCTACATCCTACATTTTTTTGTCTTCATTTTGAGAGTGGAGGATCTTCACCATTTTAATTGTCTTTTATGAGACTTCATCTTCAGCTTAGCCGCTTAAAGCATTCATTTGGCCCCTTAAAAACCCTACCTCTGTGAGACTTACAACCCTACCGACCACCTCCACACACACACACACACACACACACACACACACACACATACACACACACACACACACACACACACACACACACACATAGACACACACACGCACACACACACAAACCCTGGTGGCCAAGGGCTGTAGAGGGCCCATTGGGAAAGGTTGTGTGGGGGTTGTGTGGGGGTTGTTGCTAGGCTAGCCGAGGGCCACAAATGAAGTCGTGACTGGAAGAGGCCATTGACTGTATGCAAATGTAATGAGGCCCTGGACTGTCACCGGATGAATTAGCGAGCACTGAATACTGGCCACTGCACGTTCCCTTTTTGAAGTCCCTTTGATGGAACATGGGGGTCATAAGTGGCCATGCACAAGGGTGTGTGTGTATGCATATGTGTGTGTGTGTCTGTTTGTATGCATGAGTGTGTGTGCGTGTACACGTGCACACGTGAGATTATGTGTATCTGTGTGTGTGTGTTTATGTGTGTGTGTGTGTGTGTGTGTGTGTGTGTGGGTGTGTGTGTGTGCCTCTGCTGTGTTGACATTTGTTTGTTTGGATTAGGCTTTATGTTTGTGTTGATAATGACATTTATTATTTAGACTTCATGTTGATGCCCAGAGGAAGGGCATAGTGTCACTTGGGTGGATGTGTGTGTGTGTGTGTGTGTGTGTGTGTGTGTGTGTGTGTGTGTGTGTGTGTGTGTGCATGTGTGTGTGTGTGCGCGCGCGTGCGTGCGTATGTGCGCGCGCGTGCGTATGTGTATGTGTGTGTGTTCTGTCTGAGTCTGTGTGTGTGTGTGTGTGTGTTCTGTTGTGTCGCTCCCTGTGCGTCCCAGTGTGTGCGTACGTGTCTATCTAGGGAAGGACCACAGGCAAGGTGCTCTCTCT
>CM050214.1:13277706-13282706 GCA_027475355.1 Coilia nasus
GCGGGTTGGAGGGAGGTTGTATGGGTGTGCATAACTGAATGAACAAGTGCACACACAAGGATAAGAGGTAACCATCCATATTCATCCCCTCCCTTTCTCTTTCTTTTCCTCCCTCTCCCATTCCCTCTCTCGTTCCCTCTCTCCCTTGCTCTCCCTTTTCCCTCCCTCTCTCTGTCTTGCTCTCCTTCTCTCTCTCTCTCTCTCTCTCTCTCTTTCTCCCTCTCTCTGTCTCTCTCTCTCTCCCTCTCTCTCTCTCTCTCTCTCTCTCTCTCTTTCCTTCTCTCTACTTAAAGTAGTACTTGTTGTGTGACTGCCTGAATCCAGAGCCCAGGATTACAATTGTGTAATCAGTAGCCAGTCTATGCCTGTGGTGCCTGTGTGTGTGTGTGTGTGTGTGTGCATGTGTGTGTGCACATGTGTGTACCCTACTGGGTGACAGAGTGTGACACGCTGTTCAGTTTTTCCACTCTCTCTTACGAGTGAATCCTGGAGACGCACTCTGTCTTAAGCTCACCAACTAGGAGATTTTTCAATCTCTAAAGAATGCCTCGCAAACTTTGGTAAGTCCACTCCAATCTCTTTAATACGTGATAGTGTTTTCTTTAATTGATTAGTGTGTTGTTGTTGTTTTCAGTGTTAGGGCGTTTGGCTATTGAAGTTTCGATGGATGAATCTTTTAGATAAATCTTTTGAGCATTTTTTGTGTGCTCATTGTGAAAACAGCATGACTCTCTTTAATTCTTTAACCAACTACAGCGTTTTTGGAAGATACTGTGTAATTCCATGTAGATAAAGTTTGCATGCTTATTCACATCATGAATAGTATGTTGTCTGTGATATGACCGTGGTATTAAACAATGCTATCAACATGCAATCAAAGCAGCAGAGTAGCAATTCAGATACTTAAGCACGAGGGTCTTATTCACTCTCTGAAAATTGGTGCAATAAGGCATTCCTATAATAAAACCGAAAGTTTGTCCTGATGTTGGGCTCCTTGCTGTCTATGAGCCAGCTTTCACATGCATGAAATTGGACAAAGAAATCTACAAATGTATTCCTCATTTGGCTCTTATCCCAGGAGAGCTTTATGAAATGAAACTGAGCCAGTAAAACATCAACTTTGATTGTATGAATTTGGATTAAATAACAAAAAGGGACATTTAAGCTCTGATTTCCTGACTCACAATCAAGGATTGATTAGAATTTTTGTTATGTGCTTTAAAACTCCCGACAAACTTAAAAAGGTGATTATCAGATTTGTGTCTTTCTTAGCTGGTAATGAAAAGAGCTCTTGAAGTTACAGTGCATACAGCATCCTGCATGCTGTCTTATTCAAAACCCTGTGCCCCCGTAGGTAGTGCATTGCAGATGAGGAGCTACATGTTGTGAAATGTCGTGCTTTGCTCTGCTGGGGACTGTGTGATACTGGGATGAGAATCTGTGAAACGCATAAGAGGAGACACTCTGAATTAACAACCTAGGGACCTGAGGGAGAGAGCATGGGCTTTTCTTTCAGCTAATTCAGTGGGTGTTAAATCAAGGATGCACCTATTTTAAATCCTGCAAGCCCCTGGCTGTCTCTCCCTGTGTCTCTCTATCCCTCCCTGTCTCTCTATCTGTCTCTGTCTTCGTCTGTCTCTCTCTCTCTCTCTCTCTCTCTCTCTCTCTCTGTCTCTCTCTCTTTCTCTGTCTACTCCCTCCTCTGCTCTCTTTGTGTGTGTGTGTCTGTATCTTTTTTTGTTACCTGCTTTCTCTCTAAAATACAAACAGGCCCTAGGGACTCTCTTTCTCCCCCTGCAGATCAAAGGAAAGCACCTCTGCATTATTCATGTGCCCTACAGATATATTACTATAATGAGAATCACCAGTAATACATTATTGACATGGTGATACAACATCAACAACATCAGAACCAACAACAACGGCAGCAATGACAACAGTAATAATGTTTAGTTGTAGCTATTGGTTACAGCAAGCCGATAGGGTATATAAACAGAGTCAGTCATAAAAACGTGATGACAAGCAAGCGCTGTCGTCAGTTAACAGAGATGTCCAGTTTCTCTGTAGTCTGACTGTGTGGTTGCATTCAAAGAGAGAGCTGTGACAGGTGCATGTGAAGAGATATGATTTCATTATAATTCCCATTAAACTCTTGGTCTTCGTGTTGCCCCAAATATTCCCTGTCCTCCTCTTGTCTCAGCAAACGTAATTAACCTAATAGATAAGACAGAACCACGACGCGTCACTTCCCCTGACCTATGCTGCCCAGTGTGTCGCTTTGACATGCAGGTGGGGGGACCTGCTTTAATTAAGCATTTTCATTAAAGTAGACTGTGCTGATGTACATATATGGTAAGCCCACAGTAAAGTGGACTGGACTAATGTTTATTGTATCTCGAACCACGTGTCTATCCTAAAAATCTTGTGTCGTTTTCTGTATTTCAACATGTGGGTGGGGAACCTCCTTTAATTAATCCTTCTCAGGAAAGTGGACTGTGTGTTGTATCTCAGACCACATGTCCATCCTTAAAATCTTCCATTTTGGTTTCTGTGCTGTTTCTGTATCTGATTTCAATCACCCTCTTTGCGTAATACTTTGTTTTGCGTCTGCTCCTTTAAAATCAATAAATTCCCTTTCTTGTGTGTTGCGGCTGATGTACAGGAGGAAAGCACTTGATGTTTCACAAACTAAGAATCACCATTTTCATGCGTTTGGATATTTATTGTATTGCTGTTCAGATATCGTGTCAGTGGAGCACTCAGATAAGTAATTAGATTTACTGTTTAGAATGCACATTTTATAAAGATGCATCAGCACTTATTTATGCTGAGTTTTGAATGCAGGGTAATTGAGCTGCATCAGCTGATAATGTAATGTGATATCTAATCTTTTCTTTTATATATAGTCTTCCCCACAACCACTAGAGGGTCCCAGAGCCTTATAACATCTCCCCAGCCCCTGTGAAACCCAGTAGTATCTTGGCTTTGTTGCGTTTTGAAACACAGTCTTGTCTTGTTTAAATTCCCAATCCCATGCTATGTGTTTTTAAATATTGTTTAATATAGCACTTAAGGAATTCAACAGAGACTAATATGGCAAATATCACACATATCTTTATCAGTCATGCTGTTCCTGTCCTTATATCATCGGTTATAGTTGGGAAGCCTCACGTGTGACTGATTTTGAAGTGGTGTGTGGTTAGATTTCTCTCAGTCAGGCATGATTTTGGTCAGAATTAGAGCTTCTGGTAAATCTGGTAGCATAATATATAGTGGGAATGCAGAAGTAGGTGTTGTCTTTCTTTCTTTCTTTCTTTCTTTCTTTCTTTCTTTCTTTCTTGAAAAAGTCTCTGCTGTCATGGTAGGTGAATGCCAGTGAAACTTGTGGGGGGTTAATGATTAAACTAGCTCTCCTCAAAACATCGACACATTTGGTGTACCACTGTTGATGTTAGTTAACCTGCCAACATTCTATAGTCTGTTGCACATAATGTTTCTGGTTTAAAATTGGTGGTGCACAAAATGTACTGCTCAAAAACATCCAGTGACTTAACACAGGCCAATAAGGAACATTATCACATCATTAATGTAATCCTTAAAGAGAGATGTGAACAATCCCATGGCATTTGGCTGTTGCTGTGGCTGCAGTGCTGGATGGTAGTGGCTATGGCTATTGCGACAAACATTGTAGCAATAGCCATAGCCACAATAGCCAATGCTTCATGGCAGTGGCTATGGCAGACAATGCTGGATGCAGTGGCTATTGCTATGGCCACAATGCTGGATGGCAGTGGCTATGAGATGGCTGACCTTCATCGGTCATTGTCCACTAGAGTGGTGATCAAGACCAGCTGTTAGTCTGTTGATTCAGCACCTGGTCATTCGCGGTGCCACATGGGCACCTGTGGTAGCATCTGGGCAGATGGTTTCGTCCAAAAGGGCGGGTAATTAGCGGGGCCATCGCGGGCCCAAAGGACGGGCGGTGGAACACTGAAGGAGGGTGAGCCCCACTGCAAAGTGCTGCCTCTGCTGATGCTCTAAGCAATTCCCACAGTCAGGGGGAATGCAATCAGTTGTACCCTGAGAAACACACACAGACTCATGAATATGCAGATATACAGCCTGGGGCCGTGCAAATCAGGAGTGCTCATGCAATGTGGCCTGCGGCCTGCAATGTGCAACTCCCCCTAAGGAGTCTCTGGGTTCAGGGCGAGACCTCATTTTAAAGGTCCAGTACTGACTGGCATGCCATAGTGATTATTTTAAGTAGTCACTCATTTTATGGATTTGTAGATATGGGTTTGAATGAGAAGGTCACCCAGAGAATGTTGACTTTTTTCCGGCTGTGTATGTGATTTATTCAAGGACAACAGAAGCACTGCTGTTGCCATGATTCGTGTCCTTCTAAAAAGATAATTATAAATGGTAACAGTTTTTAGAGGTGACTGCTTACTATTTCCTGATGCAGGTATTACAAAACATTCACTAATTAACAACATAATCACGGGTTGGAATATTCACCTTCTTCTATAGTAATTATTGCGTAATACAAATACCTGGTAAATCCGTGATGATCTGGAAGAACCACACTGCAACACCACTAGTGAGAAAGTAGAAAAGGTGAGAGTTTTGAAGGTGGAGACAGGAAGACGTGTTGACACCTTCACACACTGTGTCTAAGCCCATGTTTTGCTAGGCATCCCTCTTCACTCACACCAGAGATCCCACACTGACACTGCATAGCAATAACACCACGGAGTGCTAAAACACGTGAACCTTTCACTAACTTTTTTTTTTCTCACAGTCTCTCACTCTCTCTCTCTCTCTCTCTCTCTCTCTCTCTCTCTCTCTCTCTCTCTCTCTCCCTCTCTCTCTCCCTTTCTGTCTATCTCTCGCTCTGCCTCTGGCTCTGTCTCTGACTCTATCTGTGTGTCTGTCTCTGTCTCTCTCTGTCTCTCTCTCACTTTCTCTCTCTCTCTCTCTCTCTCTCTTCTCTCTCT
>CM050214.1:13285206-13290206 GCA_027475355.1 Coilia nasus
GTGAGTGAGTGCTTGCATGTCTGTCTGTGTGTGTGTGCGTGCGTGTGTGTGTGCCCGCCTAAATGTGTGCTTGTGTGTGTGTGTATGGTGTGTGTGTGTGAGTGTGGTTGTTTGTGTGTTGGTGTGTATGCGCACGCCTACGTACGTGCTTGTGTATGTTTGTGTGTGCGTGCGCGTCTGTGTGTGTGTCAGAATATGAGGCATGGTGCTGCATACTAAGCACCTGGCCAGTGGCACGTGTTGTACCCAGTGCTCATGTGCTCCTTTGCCTGTAAAGCTGTGAGGAGAGCAGCTTCAGCTCAAAGCAGTCAGCATCATTATTTTTTGCCTCAGAACTGTGCATCCTACCCCCATTGTCTTGCTATTTATTTTTTTACTTATTCTATGTTGTAATTGTTCTTCATACATGTCTGCACTGGAAAAGGCATTGCTTTCAATCTCATTTTACATGTGTATAGTGAAAATAAAAGGTATTCTATTCTATTCTATTCTTTTCTATTCTATTCTATTCTATTCTATTCTATTCTTTTCTATTCTATTCTATTCTGTTCTATTCTATTCTATTCTATTCTATTCTGTTCTGTTCTGTTCTGTTCTGTTCTGTTCTATTCTATTCTATTCTATTCTATTCTATTCTATTCTATTCTATTCTATTCTATCACTGCCATCCTTAATTCAGCAACACCACAGCCACATGGGAAAACACTGAACCATCAAGTGCCAACAGCAGAACAGCTGAACAGCCTTGTTTTATTTATTTTGTTTGTTTTGTGTTATTGTTTAATTTACTGAGCTGGATAGCCCAGAGTGTTAGAGTGCAATACTAATTTAGTCATTTTCTTGGAAAATGTCATCATTAGTGTGTGTGTTTTTTTTTTAAACTTTATTTGTGGTGAGAAGCAGTCAGGGGTTTTCATCATAAGAGTTGAATTCAGGGTCAGTGCTGTTTGTTGGGAAACGGATAATGGTGAAAGGTTTGCACCACATATTTTCTTTCAGAACGCCACTAAGAGTTTAATGAAAGCATGCGCATCCTGAATAAAATGTATTTCTTATACTTTATTATTTATTTAATACTGCGAGCAGGACTAAAAAACAGTCGACATATGTAGAAATGAAAAAGTCCGCTCAACCAGGTTTATGCTCCCAAGTTTTTTATTATAAACCGTGTGACGTTTCGAGTTTGCTCACCTTTCCTCAGATGTCACTAAACCAGTGGTCATTACAGTGTCCAGGACACATAAGACAGTTATGAAGGCACAGTTCAAGGGTCAGAATTAGAATGTGTCAAATTATTCTCCACACCACAAATAGCTTCACTGCCTCAAAGGTGCAATTTGTAATTTTGTTGTCGAAAAAAAAAAAAAACACCCTAAGGCTTTTCACAATTACAGTACATAATTCTGAAGGCACTGAAAAAAAAAGTGTTACAGGGAATCTCTGTTCACATGTGATGTTGTGCTTTGAAAGGCCATTTCCTGCATTCATTTACATGTTTATGCCTATGCATAATGCATGACAAACAAAAGCATAGGTGCCAAAGGATTCTTTTTGTGCTTTTTTTAAAAGGCATAATTACAGGTCACTGCTTTAAACAATCAAACTCCTCTGTCTTACTATCACTTCTCTCTCCTCCTCCATAACCTCCTTTTTCTCCTCCATCTCCTCTCTCCTCCCCCATCTCTTCTCTTCTTCTCCAACATCTCCTCTCTCATCCCCCACCTTCTCTCTCCTTCTCCTCCATCTCCTCTCTCCTTCTCCAACATCTCCTCTCTCCTCCCCTATCTCCTCTCTCCTCCATCATCTCTTCTCTTCTTCTCCAACATCTCCTCTCTCCTCCCCCATCTCTTCTCTTCTTCTCCAACATCTCCTCTCTCATCCCCCATCTCTTCTCTTCTTCTCCAACATCTCCTCTCTCATCCCCCATCTCTTCTCTTCTTCTCCAACATCTCCTCTCTCCTTCTCCAACATCTCCTCTCTCATCCCCCACCTTCTCTCTCCTTCTCCTCCATCTCCTCTCTCCTTCTCCAACATCTCCTCTCTCCTCCCCCACCTCCTCTCTCCTCCATCTCCTCTCTCCTCCCCCACCTCCTCTCTCCTCCATCTCCTCTCTCCTCCACCACCTCCTCTCTCCTCCATCTCCTCTCTCCTCCCCTATCTCCTCTCTCCTCCATCATCTCCTCTCTCCTCCCCTATCTCCTCTCTCCTCCATCATCTCCTCTCTCCTCCATCCTCTCCTCTCTCCTCCATCTCCTCTCTCCTCCCCTATCTCCTCTCTCCTCCATCATCTCCTCTCTCCTCCCCTATCTCCTCTCTCCTCCCCATCTCCTCTCTCCTCCCCTATCTCCTCTCTCCTCCATCATCTCCTCTCTCCTCCCCTATCTCCTCTCTCCTCCATCATCTCCTCTCTCCTCCCCTATCTCCTCTCTCCTCCATCATCTCCTCTCTCCTCCCCTATCTCCTCTCTCCTCCCCCATCTCTTCTCTTCTTCTCCAACATCTCCTCTCTCATTCCCCACCTTCTCTCTCCTCCACCACCTCCTCTCTCCAACATCTCCTCTCTCATCCCCCACCTCCTCTCTCCTTCCTCTCCATCTCCTCTCTCCTCCTCCACCTCCTCTCTCCTCCTCTTTTCTCCTCCATCATCTCCTTCTCCTCCACTATCTTCTCTTTCCATCCCCACCTCTCTCCTCCAACATCTTATTCCTCCCTTTATCTCTCTTTCTCCTCCATCTCACCTCTCTTTCTCTACCTCCTCTCCCACCATCTTCTCTCTCCTCCCCCACCTTCTCTCTCCTCCTCTTTTCTCCTCCACCATCTTCTTATTCCATCCCCACCTCTCTCCTCCACCATCTTATTCCTCCCTTTATCTCTCTCTTTCTCCTCCATCTGACCTCTCTTTCTCGACCTCCTCTCTCTTCCACCATCTTCTCTCTTCTCCACCTCCACCTCCTCTCTCCTCGCTCCATTCCCTTTCTTCTCCCCCACATCCTCTTTCCTCCTCTCTCCTCCTCCTCCACCTCCACCTCCTCTCTACTCCTGCTTCATCTCCACCTCCACCTTCACCTCCTCTCTCCTCCTGCTCCATTCCCTTTCTTCTCCCCCACATCCTCTTTCCTCCTCTCTCCTCCTCCTCCACCTCCACCTCCTCTCTTCTCCTGCTCCATCTCCTCTCCCTCTCTGATGCTTCCCTCGTTTCATATTCATATTCATATTCAGTGGCTGTTACCGCTTCCAGATGCTACCGAACACATCAGAGGATTGTTTGTACAGACCAGACCCACACAACAGTGTCCTTACCAACCCCTGGCCAGGATCTCTTGTTCATGTCCTTTGAAATTAATAAATAAAGAAAGAAAGAAAGAAAAAAATGACAAGTCTTAGATGTCTGACTGACAGTAGTGGACACTTTATTTCCTCCAGATCAGACAGGGTTTTTCACTGTTGTCTTTCTAGTCTGTGACAGTGGCTTTGACTGTTAGCGTATGATCTATCTTTCTTCTGTTTCTTTTTGAAGGAGTTGCTCTTTTCTCCCATCAGTTTTTGGTCCCCTTTGCCCTCGACAACAGATGGTCTGAAACATTTCTTAAACAAGTATGGTTTCCTGGATCTGTTGTACATGAGGGTCAGCCTGGTTTGGTATGCAAAATTATTTCCTTCTCATTTGCAGCCAGTTACGTCGACATGGAGAGTTGGAGAGTGCAAAACAGGAAACTAAAGTAACCCCTCACTTCCGAGCAAGGCTTGCTCTAGGGCTGCACAATATATTGACAATATTGTGATATCGCAACATACAGTATCGTGATACACATATTGCAACTGGAATAAATGGTACATTACTGTGAAACAGCTTACAGTAATGTCCCATTTATTCCAGTTAAGCCATGTTTCCACATGATATTTGGAAAATCAAAGGGAGTCTTACTGCCCTTGATATTCACCCAATAGGTTGCGCACTGGCTACGGCCTAGTGGTGAAGATTAAGCTGAAAGATGTTAAAACTATATTTAAATATTTGTTTATTTATCTCAAAACATATCGTCATCACAACATTAAGCAATGTTACCGCATATCGCACATTTTTCAAATATCGTGCAGCCCTAGTTTGCTCTTCTGTCTGAAGCCACTGATGGCACAAGACAATCATCAATGAACACCTTAGGGAAAAATGCCCCTGCCAAAAACGTGTTGCCATATTCATAGGAGTCCTTTTGACACGTGTCTGCCAGTTTAGCATCAGCACGGTGTGAAATGAAAGACCATGGGCAGGAACTACACCGGTTGTCCTAATTCTGAACAGCGGAGTGTAGCCTTGCTAGATATGGTAGTAGACGTGCTACGCAACTCAGTATCACAGAAAATTACACTGGAGAGGTCACTTGCCTCTGCTGCTCTGAATGATTTGTGCTGTGGGATTTTTCCTCTGAAAATCCTGTGTGAGAGTGTGTGTGATGTCGGTTGCATCACTGTTATGTTCCAGTGTGGCCTTGAAGCTCTCTGACAGCTAGATAAAAGATGCACATGGAGTTCTGTTGCTATGGTTAGTTTATGGCGGTGGTTCCCTCGTGCATCACAACTGAGACTTGACACTTTTGTTCGTGCGTGTCAGCAGCATAAATGTGAAGCATGAGATACACCTCAATGTGAGAAAGAATAAAAAATGGTTCATATTTCACCTACATAGTAACATGCTGTCATCCAAACATGTAAAGCATTACCCTTGTTTAATTTAGCATTTAATGGTGTGAATAGCAAAATCCTGCAGAGAGAAAGCAGGTACAGTGTTGGTGAGTTAGTGTGGAAATAGTTCTGCTACGAGGGCGTGTGTGGTGTTTTTTACACGAACTGGGACCACGTCATGGATGGGAGCAGGTTCTGGAGCAGACCCAGCTGACCTGGCGCCGATCTGCTGCTGGACCAGGGCCATGCCTGGGTCTGAGTCACCTGCCGACTGTGCCGTATGCAGGGACGTGTGGTGAACCATGGCTAACGCGTCCATGT
>CM050214.1:13292706-13397706 GCA_027475355.1 Coilia nasus
CTTCATTCGCGTAGTCACCTTCTAGACTATGAAATGAATGAGCATAACATTAACCAGGACACAGGGTATCCCATTTTCTCTAAATATATAATATAATCTGACCAGATGTTAGAAAAATGGTATTTAAGCATTGTTTCATAGTTTCTGTCCTATGCCAATATGTAATACCTAAATCATGCAGGGTTTGGTCAGCATACCAAAAATTGTGCCTGTTCCAGGGAGACCTGTTTCACATTTTGATCACTGTAATTAGGTTGTCTCTCTTCTTGATATAATTCATTGTCATATTCTTTCAGATGTGTATTTAAGTCACAGCTTGCAGTCCTTCATATCAGAATTCCATTTTCACGGCTCTCCAGAATGGCATGAGCGTTCGGATAATTGCAGTCTTTTTTTTTCCTTATTGCGGTTCTGATTGTAATGATACAGCCATTACCAAATGATTCAGTGGGCCTAATATACTGGGCTGTAAGCCTTCAAAATGACATTTTAAATGCCAACAGCAAAGAATCTAAGACAGCGTAGCGGCACACTTTCAGATTATTTTGCTTGCCATGTTCAAACATGTTTTTGACTGATGGTTTCACTATATGCTATTGGTCGTAACGCATAGATTTTATACCTTCTTAAAAAAATCTTACAATGAGCTTTAAGAAAACATACAAACAGGCCAGAGTGGCACCCATAGGCATTATAATGCTGTCAAAATGAATCATAATCATAACACATAATTAGACGACGCACAGTCTTGACTGTTATGGATTAGGGCATCCATGGTTTCTACTGCAAAAATCACTGTACTTTACTCTATGCTCTGTAAAAGGCATATACCTGCACCTTAGGCCCATAAAAGCAGTAGTCTACAGTGATGGGCAGCCTGGCTTCAGACGCTACAGTCCAGTACCGTGTTAATACATGTTCCATTAGTGCCATTAACTACATCAGTTGATTTCATCGATTATACTAACTATACAAATTACTAATTACTAATGATCAGGTAGATTAGTTATTCATTGTAATCACATGTGTTACTGTAAGTGCACAGATAGAACTAGGTTATTTGGAGTATGTGACACTAAGTAGGAGCTTCTGAATACAGGTTGCCTATCACTGGACTACAGCAGAGATTCTGATCTTCTGATTCTGATCTTCTGAAGAGTATACTGTAGAACTCGTTGTACCCTGCTCAACTGTATCAGGTCTATAGCCTATGATGGGGTGTATTCTTCTTGTCTTTATTTGAAAGACAAGGATCCCCCCCCCCCCACCCCCCCCCCCCACCCCACCATCTCAGCTGTCATTGATGGTAGTGCACATTTTGTCTTTGTTTTTTTTTTGTTTTTTTTTTCAATTATTTTATCTAAAGCAGATTGTCGCCTCAAGTCGCCTCTGAAAAGGATGTCAGAGCAATTTGGGGCAAAATACTGGGCCTCCCGGTCTTTATTTTCGGCTTCTCCATTCAGATATCGATGCTTTTTTTTGCCAGTCCTCCCCTCCAGTTGTCCAGACGCCGCCATTGTGAGGGGCCCCATTGTGCCAGGCAACAGGTGGCCGCATTTACACGTGCTGTGTGCTGTGCTGTATTTATACTGTGTGCTGTGCTGCTGGCGAGGCTCCTGGGGAGGGTTGGTGTTAGGGGGACCACACTTGAGTGTAAGGACAGGCTGTATGTGTGTCTGTGTGTGTATGTTTGTTTTTGTGTGTGTATGTGTGAGTGTGTGTGTTGTGTGTGTACGTGTGCATGTGTGTATTTGTGTGTGTGTTTGTGTTTGTATGTGTGTGTGTGCGTGTGTGTGAGTGTGTGTATGCCTGTGTATGTGTAGGTGTGTGTATGTGCGTGTATGTGTGTGTGCGCGTATGTGTGAGTGCGCTCTGTAATCAATGGCCCCAGAGAGAGAGGAGGTGGGCAAATTGATAAACAGTTTGTCGTGCTGTCAGCAGAGCGCTCCATTTGTTCCCTTCAGTCTTCACAGCAACAACAACGAAATGGCTTTTTTGCGACCAAGTAGTAATTTACGCACATTTCCTGTAATTGTGGTGTGTGGGAGAGTGAGAGGCGGGAAAATGTAAACACTGGACAATGGCGCAGCTTGTCAGACGTTTGAGGTAAACTAGGCAGAAAAATACTCCGCTCTAAAGCTTTGCCGGCTCGGTGAAAGAAATCTCTCTTTTTTTTTCTCCTCCAAAAGCAATCAAACTCCAGGAAATCAATGGGCTTTGCTGAGCATCCATCAGTTCTGTCTCTCCGTCTTTCAGTACATGCCCGCCTCAGTCAGTCTGACGTCTATGAGTCAGGCACTTCACAAAAGCCCACTGGTGCTCTTGCTGGTCTGAAGTCAGCTGTGGACAGGCATGGGAAACCTGGATTCAGAAGCTACAATCTAGTACCACATATTTCAAATCACCTGGTTCTACCTGTGCGCTTCATAAAGGCGATTTCAATAATTAACTTGTCTACCTAGCTAAAGAGTTATGCTAATTACAATCAGCTGTTTTAGTGAATGGCTGGAACTAACACATGGCACTGAATTGTATCTTCTGAAGCCAAGTTGCCCATCACTGGCTGCAGGTGCATTAGCAAAGGTAGTTTTGCCTTCTTGTGCTCCTCTTACGCTCCTCATCCCGTAGTTAAAAAGCATGTACACATAGATCCGTTACGGCAGCCGTTCCAGTGGAAGTACAGGACTACAGAATGGAAGAGGGCAATCACTGTGTGCGTCTTCCGCACAGGTCTGAGATAAGCCAAACTGTAGCAGCAGCTGTTCAGTAATAAAAGTTGAGTGAGCTTTGAACCAGAGACCCAGAGAGGTTACCGTCAGATTAGGAACCAGCTGTCATTATCGGAGAGGTGTGGTGTGGTGTGGAGGGGGGCATGACAGGGGCCAGCGACCACGGCGAGCCTGACCAAGAGAAGGGTGAGCCATGGTGAAGAGCTGGAAGGAGACAAGAGGATGGATGGATGGATGGATGGATGGATGGATGGAGGGATAAGCTACATGAGGGGAGAGCAGGTCTGACAGACAGCTGAGGAGACACTGATGCTTGGGTGCAGTAGGTGGACTAAGTGTGCTTAGCATGCACTTAGGAAAAAAAAAAACTTTGTCTTAGCCTGTTTAAATTGAGGGCTTGGGGAACATTTTGAGTGGGCTTTAATGTTGGACATTGTTCGGGATGCAGTGCTGCGCTGTGATGTTTGCAGTGAAACCGTATGTGACGGTGGGCTTGGGTAAGCCATACATAAATAGCAGACCATTTGACAGCTATTTTTTTGTATTAATCTGCTGTGCCGTTCTGTACTCAAATCGATTTGACATATAGAGGCATTGGCGTATGACAAGGATTGTGCCCAGCTGTGCAAACAAACGTGTGTTTTCATCATCAAAGCAAATGGTGCGAGAGAAAGAACGAATCCATTTTTCTCTCTCCACATCACCACAGTGCCTTTGAAGTGATGGCAGACTATCATTTGACCTTTACTCAGACCTTCGCTCACTGCACTGCCTGACTGCATTTTTGAACAGTTTAGCCAGCAAGGTAAAGAGGAGGAGGAGGAGGAGGAATAGGAGTAGTAAGAGGAGGAGGAAGAGAAGGTGATTGCCTTTCCTTGTTGCCGCAGCAACAAGAAAATAGAAGTGGAAGGGGTCACTCTGTTGCTCAAAGGACATTCATCAAATGATGTGATTCTCACATATGAGGCTGTACTTCTGGACAGCAGGAGCCAGGAGCTGAAGAGAAGATTAAAAGTTGAGTCACATCTGTGCACTTGAGCTGAGGTGCATGAGTTGCAAATTGAGGCCACTTACAATAACCTCGCGTTGAACTGAACTTTATGACAACAGCAAACGATGGCTCCCAAGTTGACCCTGACAGGCAGGGCCATAATTTCATAGCCATCAATATTTGTTGTTTCCCGTAGGTCATGGTCAGGAAGAAAAACAGCAATTTTATTTGGCTGTTAAACCTCCTCTAAACACCTGAGCAGTACATCTACATTTTTGTACTCAGTATTTATGCTACATCAAAAGCAACATTATTACAGTAATAAGAGGGCACTCCATATTTTTCTAGGCAGTAATCCATTTTGCATAAAGTGCCATGGACTATCAAAATATATCAATCTATATCAATCTATCTGTCTATTTCAGCATGCAGACATTCACTATATGGTACTTCTGAGGAGATACCTATTCATGCTTTACACCATCACTAGTTAGGCTACTGGACGAGCATGTGTAGGGTGTAGTTAACTATAGGGGGACCATAACAAACAGGCACTAAGTGCATTAGTGCTCCTTTATCTATGCAGGTGTCCATACATCCCAGTGTTATGAAGTTTTTCAGTTTGTACAGTGTGGATGGTATTTTGCACTCTTTCTGTTCATTATTGAGTGCATATGACTGTGCCCCTGAGTATATTTTATATGGTGGAGAGGAGATTAAACAAAGGGCAGCAATGCGGTAAGGGGAAAGGGAGGAGGACAAACAGCAGGGAGGGCAGGGAGAAAGAGGAACCGAGTGAGAATAGAGTGAGACAGAGAGACAGAGGGAGAGAGAAAGAGAGAGTGAGAGAGAAAAAGAGAGATAGAAAGTAAGAGAGAATAAGAGACGGGAAGACAGAGAGAGAAAAGTGAAAGGAAAAAGAAAGTGAGAGATAATGTAAATGAGAGAGAGAGCGAGAGAGAGAGTGAGTGAGAGAAAGACAGGGAGAGAGAGCAGCAGAGGGAGAGAGAGAAAGAGAGAGAGAGAGAGAGAGAGAGAGAGAGACAGAGAGAGAGAGAGAGAGTGTGCCAGTGCTCTGTTGGTGTTATAGATGACATGCTGTTGTCCCCCTAATAAGAAACCAGAGAGGTGTTGGCTGATGGATCCTTGGGGCCTATTTACAGAAAACTTATGAGGGATGGAGGGTGTATTTTCAGAGAGCCGTTTCCATTCCTCTCTTCCCCCCATCCATCGCTTCTGCCATCCCTCTCTGTCCAAGGTGTGAAACTTGACTGAATAATTTACTCCGAGGGCGAGGATGAGTCCAGCCACAGACTCAGACCCAGAGTTCCCAACACTGGTGGCTGTAAGGAGGGCCATTTCCGTGACAAATGACCTATCTTGGAGCTATCTTTTATTCACTAGCTTAATCATGAAAATAGGGCAGGGGGAAAAAAAAGGTTTTGGTCCTTTAACCTTCTTGAGAAAAGAGCGAGTTTAGATGTGGTGAGGAGAGGAGAGGAGAGGAGAGGAGAGGAGAGGAGAGGAGAGGAGAGGAGAGGGGAACGAGCAGGGGAGTAACAGGACTTCTGGTCCTCTTATCTTCTCTGTATGGTGTGGGTACACTTTGATCTTAAGGCTCATGCAGATATGTGACATCTACTGAAATTTTATGTAGTCTGTGTGTGTGTGTGTGTGTGTGTGTGTGTGTGTGTGTGTGTGTGTGTGTGTGTGTGTGTGTGTGTGTGTGTGTGAGAGAGAGAGAGAGAGAGAGAGAGAGAAAGAGAGAGAGACAGAAAGACAGAGAGAGTGTGTATGTGTAGGTTTGTGTATGTGGCCCAAAAGATACTCAGCAAGCAGGCTTGCAGAAGTACACAGTCAAGTGGTATGCTCTTAAATGCTCTAACAGCCAGTAATCCACTATACATCCACTTTGCATTTGGGGATTCCACTGTGAAGGGACATTATTACAACAGATGCGCGTTGCTCAAACACAAAGCCACAGTTTCTCATTTCAAACCTTTCGATTTCCAGGAAACAGGAGTTGCTGACCATCTCCAATGTTCCGCTGGCAGACTGCCCCCCCTCCCCTCCTCGAACGGCCCCACCCACCATGAAGGTAAGTTGGAGGGAGCGTTCCCACCCCCCCACCCCCCCATGCATGTCACATGTTTTATGGATGAAGGATGCGCGGCCTTGTCATGGGAAGTTATGAAATGGGAAGACACAATAAAACGTAATGGACTGAGAAAGAAGAAGGACATCGTCTGTATTGCCTCCATGTATTATGCACTGCATAGAACATGTCCAGTCAAATCTCTGGGGACAGATGGTTTAGATTTTATATCAGCCCTGTGTACTAAATCAGCCATATTTAACAAAAACTCATGACAAAGAGACATGACCCTGTTGATTAATTTCATACATGCCTGAAATGATTATTATCAAGTCTACCTTGTGGGGAGGAGGTTGTAGTCTGCAGCAAACCCATGCGCTGTGTTCCATGAAACCTAAAAAGTCACACTTTCCTGTGTATGACTGGAGCCAGTTATTTATTTATTGAATGGTTTAACACTGTGAATAGCTGGGAGTCTTGAAGCAATTTCTCAGAAACTATCAACACTTAGCTAACTCACTTACTGATTGTGCCAAATTAAATGCACATTCTTTGCTTTACACCCAGTTTGCAATTTCACAAAACTATAAGGATAATTCATAACTTTACATTCTGTGACTCAATGCTCACAGCAAAAGTGACACTTTTTTATATACTTTATTGCTTTAGGCAACATTGCATATGATTTAGATGAATCCTCTTTTTTTCCCCACACATCCTTTTGTGCTTTGTTGTTCATTTTGCTGTTGGATGAGTAGTGAGTTTTACAAAAATAGCCCACAGATTGGAAGGTCATGCCTGCAGGAACAGGCAACTAGGGGGAAATAAATTGTAAAAGCAGGGCCTTAGGCTGACTGAATGCCCTGCACAGTGTGTATGGATCAAGCCTACAGTATGTGGTTTATTTTAAAATAAGCCCAAGGGGAGTTGTCACTATACTGTGCTGCATAGTAAAATGCTGTAGTGTTTAGGCTACATATTGACCCTGTGTGTCTACTCACAGGAAGGACAACAGGAAGTGCTCAACCCTAGTAGTTGCACCCACAGCCGTCTTGCCTCACCTCCCATCCTCGTGGGTGTTCATCTTACTACACATACTTACTACAACACAATCAGATACACATCTTAGTATCGGAACACACCCATCCCTTTTAACTTCACATTGCTTAATGTTGAGGCGAGGTCAATTTTGGTGCAATATCATATACTAGTATCACTGCAGGAGATGTTTATCATGGGGTGTAGGCAAAATAATGTCCACAATGATTACTTTATCAATATAAACATACACACTGATACTGCTGAGAATTGTTAATTTAAAGCCCTTTTAACTTCATATTGATCAATGTTTTAAAAAAAAGAAAATGCCCAGATGCATGCGACGTGTACTTTCTTTATCTGATCATAGCATTGAAATGGGTGGAGGTACAGTCTTGAGAAACACACAGTGAGTTAAAAAAGGAAGTTTGAGGCCAGTGGTTTTCACTGGTTCAGGTTAAGTGACAAGGGTGTGGAGGTTTCAGAGAAAAGTTCAGAGGAAATCGGGGCAGTCGTTGATGATTTTAAAAGATTACACCAATATCTCAATTTAGAGCTGGAGGCACAAATCAATAATATTTTTGAAATAATAACCAGCACCACAGGCGAAAATGTGTGTGTGTGGGTGTGTGTGTGCGTGTGTGTGTGTTTGTGTGTGTGTGTGTGTGTGTGTGTGTGTGTGTGTGTGTGTGTGTGTGTGTGTGTGTGTTTGTGTTTGTGTGAATGCGTGCGTGCCTGTGTGTATGTGTGTATTTCAGGGTTGTATGGTTATTCTATCATTGCAGTGACAGTATGGCATCAGTGTTGTAGACAGAATTACCCCCTCTGAGACAGTCTGTTATGGCTTTGACAGAAATAGCATCAAAGAAAAGGGATGATTTGTGAACCGTACTGTGAAGCATTACTGAAATAAATTACTTCTTCAAGGTTTAACATACTTTCTGGGTTATGTAAGAAACCAATGTCTGATGTTATCAGGTCACAATTAAGCACCGTGCTGGGGAACCCAGCACCCCAACTGACAGTGTCTACCTTTCTCTTTCTGACTTTCAGTCTGGCCAGTTCTTTGACACACTGGATAAAATGGAGGTAAGAACTCATTTCAATAATTAAGATTCTCCTCAGAAGCTCCTCCATCTGGTCCATAATTCCCAACCCCCCCCCCGAAATCCCTGTTCTGCCAAAGCCCTGCAACATTATTATACTCTATGCCACACTCAACAACATGTGCAGACTATACTTGAGTTGTGACTGTAAACCTTCAGTGAGTCAAACTGAACTTTAAAGCTTGAAGAGCTTTTCAAGTGAATAGATGGATTGTTTACATATGGAGATGAAAATATACAGAAATGGCAGCTGGTGCAGTATTACTCTATGGGTTATGAGGACGTGCTAAAATTATTTAAAAAAAAACAGAAGCAGCTACACTCTCAGAAATAGTGGGGCAGTAGGGGTACAAATCTGTATTTTAAGGTACAGTAAGTATTAATGTGCCCCCAAAGGCTACTATTTGGACCTTAAGGTACTGCTGTGTACCTATTCAGCTCTGGAGAAGGTACAAACTAGTTGTAAAACAGTGGTTAAAAGGTACAATTATGTACCTTTTAGGGTACTGCCGGTGTGACAAGCCTTTGCACTCGTAAAAGTACAATTCTGTACCTTCTTTTCTGAGAGTGTATAGCACATGTACAAGGACTGCAATAGGCAATAACTTCTGCATTTAACCATGTACCCTCCCTCCCTCCACCCAACCCCCTAATTTAAAATAACTCATGTACTGTAGGCTGTAGAGGACATTGTTTATGTAGTGAAGACAACCTTTTCTAATGAGCTTTGCAGAGCTGATGACTTAAACGTTAATCTATTAACCTAGAAACCCTTTACCTGTCATGTTTGACTCCCCCCCCAATACCTGACCTGTGACCTTCGACCTTTGACCCACATTAGCAGGTATCTGAGGTGGAAGAGATGAAGACAGGCCCACAAAGACTGAAGGTCTGGCTAGGATCTTACCACAGCAAGGATAACACTCACACCAAGGACCCAGAATTTAAAGCATACAGTATATGATCGCAGAGACAGATATAAAAACCATTAATTTCTCATAAGATTTAAATTATATAGATTTACAGATGTCACCATCATTCTACAATTTACTTATAGCATTGTTTTTTTGTTCACGTCTTCACTTTTTCAAGTGAAGTTATATGAATATAAAATAAGAACATCAAAACCTTGGTTTGAGTGTTGTCTCATATTAGGATGTGCACCCATCATACATCACTTCATGAGTCACACCATCAGTCACTCTGTTAGGCTTAGGCTTGTTCGTGTGAATGAGACACGATTGCAAGGTCTTTTTTCTTCTGTGAAAGCACTGGTTTGCCATCTGTTTTGTGTGTCGTTGTCAAGCTTGTGCTGTGTGATTAATGGTGGCTATAATGAAATGAAGTTTGGGTGTAGGAATGCCATAGTGGATTTTAGCGATTTGTCATGGTAATTGCTTCATTGCATGTTTTCTCATGCATCTCATCATGACTCATTAATAATGCTCATTACTCAATACGTAATAAATGCTCATTATTAAGTAATTAGGTCTTTGCCCTTTCCCTACCAACATCTCCATATCCCACAGTTGCTCCTGTCCTTCAGACGACCTTCACTCTCACCATTGCCACAGTCGTTGGTAGCGTGTACAGTACAGTGTCTGCTCATTCTATGTCCAGTGTTCACCACCATTGGCCTATAGCCTCTTCACCTGCTATACTGCAAACAGGCCAAAAGGAAGTGGTTTGAATTGAAGCTGTGTTTGTGTGACTGTACTGACTTGTTAAATGTCTCCTGCAGGACGACTACATCCCCTATCCAGGCATTGAAGAGGTGAGTGAGTCAGTGCACAAGTCAATGTTATTGTGAATGTTGTAAATGAATGTTAAAAGTGAATGTGATGTCAAAGGTTATTGCTTCAGACTGTTGCTGTGTACTGAACTGAGTTAAGACTGTTGTTGTGCTGAAATTTCTCTGAAAAACACAGTCACGTGATAAAGCCTGGCTGAGGATAAGTCAAATATGAGAGTATCTGAAGTGTTGTCACAGTTTTCAGCATTCTGCACTGGTACGCTCACACAGGTCCTGCAGAGGGGGGAGCCCTATCCCCAGGTCATCCTGCCTCAGTTTGGGGGCTACTGGATAGAGGAGGCAGACACCAGCGCTGTCGCCCCTTCCACCGAGGAAGCAGGCACCAGTAGTCGGCAGGAAGCCAGCACCAGTACTGGGCACGGCGGGGAGGGGACAGGTCCCGAGGGGGGGTTTGGCTACCGGCTGGAGAGAAATAGTGCGGCGCGGGCCTATCGCAAACACTTCCTGGGGAAGGTAAGTCACTGAATTAAAAAGATGGATGTCTAATATAATCCTTTGTTTTTGGGTTTACCGTGTTAAACTGCTTAGACTCTGTTTGCATCTTCTTTACAGCCTGTCTTATATTAACATTTCGTTCTGGAGTAAACCGTGAAATGAAACATTGAGTTGTTGTGTCGACTGAATTCAAATTGATGTGCTGACTTTTATTTCGCTGGCAGGCTTTATTGAAAATGATATGCTGTTGTGTGAAACTAAAAAGGAACACCTCCCACTCGTTACAGGAGCATCTTAATTTCTACTGCACGGCGAGCAGCCATGGCAACCTCATTCTCTCCATGAGACAAGAGGAAGTGGAGGACCAGGAGTACCTGCATGTCATCCTGCGGTAAGAGCCGTCCTGGGAGGGAGGGAGGGATCAAGCACACACTAAGACTTGCTGCTATTCGGTTGTACACCTACTGCACTGGCAGGGGCACATACAGGGCAGAAGTTAGGATGACTCAGCATCAACAGGGAGCCCTTTGAGGCAAGGGAAGGCAAAGCAAAGCAAAGCAAGGCATGTTTATTTGTATAGTGCATTTTATACACAACGGCAATTCAATGTGCTTAACAAAAATAAAAGCAAAGGACAATATGTAAAAGCTTAAAAGATAAAATAAGTGTAAAAGAAAAAAAAGTAAAATAAGTATGTGGTCAAAAAAAAGATATAAAAGCATAAAAACACATAAAATAAGTATAAAATTACTAAAAATGATTAACAGAAAGCATCTGAAAACAGTTTTGTCTTAGGTCTAGATTTGAAACTGCCAACAGTAGGAGCATTTTTGATGTCTTCAGGAAGTTGGTTCCAGAGCTTTAAAGCATAGCAGCTGAAAGCTGGCTCATCACATTTTGTTCTAACAGCAGGTTCTACCAACAGATTTTTCTGATGTGATCTCAGAGACCTAGTTGGTACATATAGCTGAAACATATCCATACTGTAGGTAATTGGGTCCTATCCCATTTAATGATTTAAACACAAGAAGCAATGCCATCAAGTCAATTATATAACTTACTGGGAGCCAGTGCAGGGACCTTAAAATTGGAGTAATGTGGTCAGATCTTTTGTTTTTGTAAGAAACCTTGCTGCTGCATGTTGCATCAGTTGAAGGTGTTTGATAGTCTTTTTAGGAAGGCCTTTGAGGGCACTATTATTTTGATTATTGATGGGGAGGGCAGGGAGGCATAATTGTATTCTTTCAAAGGGCACAATATTTCTTGTGCACTGATAAAGAAAAGCATCATGATGGTTTGACCAACAGCTGGTATTGGGCAGCCATGTTAAACATGCTATAAACCAATATGCTTATGGTCATCACATACTTGTGTACACTTGTGTACTTTGCTTGATGCGTCGCTCTATGCATGTCTGGTTCCAGGTGTCAGTCGAAGACGGTCTACGACAAGATCTCTCTGGCGGGCCTGACGGAGATGCCGAGCATTTCTCAGTTAGCAAAGGTTGGTGCAGTGTGACACTGAGGTCATGCACCTCTTCCAGTGCATTACCTCCTCCAAACGATAGATATGTCCTTGGACTGGAAGTCACCCTGTTAATGTTGACCTTTGTGTATATCTGCTCTGTCTTCCTGACCTCACCTCTGTCAACTAGCTACTGTGTGAGGACATCGCCAACCTGAAATTCCATCCGGTGCTGTACCCAAAGGTGAGTTTTATGGAAACACATGGCCAAATCTTCCATAGGCTGTGAAATGAGGGCGTGAGTTATTGCAGTCCTATGAACATTTCAAGCAATTGACTTGTTGACGTCTGTTCACTAATGAAAAGTCTGTTGCTTTCCAATGCTCTTGTGTACCCCATTTGCCTTCTGCAGTGTAATTTCTCTGTATTTTATGATCAATTGTTAATGTCAAGTGCAGCTTTTTAGATTTATCTATTCCCCACATATTTTAGTATGTTATAATAGGGTTTAGGGAGGCTTAAATCTTTTCTACCAAATCAAATCTTCTCTCATCAAAATCGCATCACTGAGATGATTAAGTGGTGTGAAAAGAAAACATTCACATATTTATCACGTTCTCCATTTAATCTTGTGTAGATTTAAATAGTAGTTAGCTAATAAAGAAGTGCAAGTGTGAGTGATGAAACTGGCACTATGAAGGCCTTAGGAAACGCTTTGAAGGGAAGTGCCAAGCAATCACGTTAACTTCCGTTCCATCTAAAACAAGGCAGATGCAAAGATCAGACCTCAGGTTCCCACACAAGAGTTTCTGTTTTTGGGCAGAAAGAATTCACAAAATGAGGAAATGCCTTTTGCCAGGCTCCAGTCTGTCTTTGGTCACCGTATTAGTAAGATGTGCTAGTAGGCTGCATTATCTTTCACAATTTGCTAACACATTTGGTGTTGAAATCACAAAGGATGTGAAAGTTTGTAGAGCCTTTTAAATGGGTCGTTGCAAAACGCCACATGCAACATCATTACTACATGGCAAGGTATTGTACAGCAGGCAGGGCATGTTCCATTCTGATGACTTCCTGTGGATTGCTGGTAATTTGAAGCATTAATTCCCATCAGTCCCATCTTTGATTCCCACGAGTGTGTAAACAACAGAGAAGGACCCCCACCCCTAGCAAAGTAGTCCTCAAACAGAATGCCCTCATCACACATCACATGTGTCTGTTTGTAATAACTTTTGATAAATTATTTTAGATTATTTTAATTATGTTTTTTATTCTCTTTTTGCCAGGGCTCCCAGTTGATAGTCAGTTATGATGAACATGAAGTAAACAACACCTTCAAGTTTGGTGTCGTGTACCAGAGATTCAAGCAGGTGAGAACTTCTCTAAGTAAAGCCTGGCTTTTCAATGTTATGCACACTTTAATGCATAAGGTTTGGATTGAGTGTGAACTGTACTGCTATCATAAATAAACTCATCTCACTGCTCCCTGACACTTGACCACATACACAGCATTCTATCACTATCAGAACCACTATATCAGATAACAAAGTGGTTATCGTTTTTGCACCTATGCAAGAAATCCACACAACATTTCTGCAGAGCACAGTGTAATACTAAACCTACTTACTGGCTGCTTTTATGCATACGTATGCTGTCTAAATGGTACCATAATCTTGTCTTGCATCTTCCTAATGCCCAGATCATAATCTCTTTCTGTCTCTGTCTCTCTGCTCTGTTGGCAGATGTCTGAGGAAGAGCTCTTCAGGAACAACGAGGAGACGCCTGCTTTCACAGAGTTCCTGAGTGTGCTGGGAGACTGTGTGGATCTGCAGGACTTTAAAGGGTGAGGGGAGAGAGAGAGAGAGAGAGAGAGAGAGAGAGAGAGAGAGATAGGGAGAGAGAGAGAGAGAGAGAGAGAGATAGGGAGAGAGAGAGAGAGAGATAGGGAGAGAGATAGAACTGAAGGAAGAGACACAGACTATTAAGAAAGAGTGACAGAGACAGTCTGATAAGAAAGAGTAAAGAGAGAAAGAAAGAAAGAAAGAAAGAAAGAAAGATAGATAGAGAGAGAGAGAGAGAGAGAGAGAGAGAGAGGGAGCTGAAGGAACAGACAGACTAACAAAAGAGTGAGTGAGTGAAAGAGAGAGAGAGAGAAAAAGAGAGATATGACCAGACAAGCAGTGATGGACAGAATATTTGATAAGTGATGATTCAGAAGAGGGTCTCAGCAAGGAGAGTGTGGGAAGCATAGGATATCTGGTAGGAATCGTTTGGTTTCGTTCGGCTGATGTGAATAAAAAGTGGCGAAGTGCTAAAAATGAGTCACGGTAAACATTTAGCATTTGCTTAGCAGTCCCCAGCAGTCTTTACAGCGCTTAGACCAAACGTACCAGACAGCGAAAGCAAATATTGAACACACCATAGGAGTTCAGCCCATAACCTTTGAATAGGTATTGATCTGAGCCCAAGCAGATGTGTGTCAGGACGTACTGATACAAGTTAAGTGCACACGTGTGTGTGTGTGTGCCAGAGTGTGTGTATATTTGTGTGTGTGTGTGTGTGTGTGTGTGTGTGTGTGTGTGTGTGTTTGAACATGTGTGCTTCTTTGTCAAACAAAGGGCACGCTGTGTGTGTACTGAGAGTGAATTGTGCACGTGTGTTTATTTCTCAAACAATGGAGAAAGTGCATAGATGTGTGTGTGTGTGTGTGTGTGTGTGTGTGTGTGTGTGTGTGTGTGTGTGTGTGTGTTAGAGAGACAGATAGAGAGAGAAAAGGAAAGATACAAAGAAAGAGAGACAAACATATATGCGTGTATCATACCACCTAACCTTCTCTCATGTCTGTCTGACAGGTTTCGCGGAGGCCTCGATGTCTCTCACGGACAGACTGGCACACAGTCAGTCTACACAGTGTTTCGGGAGCAGGAGCTCATGTTCCACATCTCCACAAAGCTGCCATACACAGAGGGAGACACACAGCAGGTATGGCCAACACAGTCATCCAGAGGTGCTGATTCGTACACAGGGTGACCTTTTGAGCAGTGTTGCTGCCCCATGCAGTGTTATGAACAGATCCCATCAGAATATTAAGGAGCCTGTAGTTGCCTGGCAACATTGCTCAAAAACTTGCCCCATGTGTCATAACCTTTAGACTCTAATCCATGTAATGCTAAGTAATTATGTTTGGGTAAACTGTGTGAAGTAATCCAGAATAATTTCGTTTTTCTTGAAGTATTATGCGTAACTGAGTATTTCGCGTTCTTCACGAAACTGAGTATTTCGCATTCAACATTACTTTATATTACATTTATCTGATGCTTTTATCCAGAGCAACTTAGTAAATTAGGCACAGGGACAGTCCCTGGAGCAATGTGGGGTTAGATACCTTGCTCATGTCTTATGCTGTAAATCATTAAAAACAAAAACTTTGCCATGTTCAAATTCTGCAAATAGAGAAAAGAGTATTTGAGGCGAATGCAGTTTTTGAGCCTGAAATTTGGAACATTTTAAATTTGTCAGTTCAAATGATTATACTTAGTTTAACATGTACATGTATTTATAAATAACTAACTCATCAAACTGCACGTGTTCAAAAATGTGTTGCCAGAGAAGACTCAAGATTTTAACCACAAGCATATCTTTGGTGACACAGTTTAAAGAAGTGACATGGTGCAAGAGAGAGTCTTTGAGCAAATTACCCCCTAAATTACAAACCAACTTCTTGTCAGCTGTTATATGGTCATCAGTTGTCATCTGCATGCATCTCTCTCTTTTCCCACAGCTGCAGAGGAAACGGCATATAGGGAATGACATTGTTGCAGTGGTGTTCCAGGAAGAGGCCACACCATTTGTGCCTGATATGATTGCGTCGAACTTCCTCCATGCCTATATCATTGTGCAAGTGGAGAATCCATGCACAGATGACACCACCTATAAGGTACCTACAGAATAGAATAGAATAGAATAAAATAGAATAGAATAGAATAGAATAATGCCATTTTACTGGAAGCAATACCTTCTTTATTATCACTGTGGCAATCCATAATACAAAAGATGTTATTTAAGCATTAAATTATTGCCAGATTGGTTGTTATTGACATCATTTAAACATTGTTTTAATTGCATTTTGCTATCTGGGAATGTAAATCTACATTGCCTGTAGTGAACTTATCCTTAGTGGGACCCTCAAGGGAATCAATTATCACCAGGCCCACTGACAGTCTTGGCTGGGCCCGGGACAAGATAATGTGGTGGGGCCCCCCTCCCCATATTCCATGATTTAAGAAGGGACCAGTTCTGGTCCTCCCCCCTTTCCCAGGGCCCAGGACAAGAGACCCGTTTCTGCCCCCCATCAGCGGGCTTGATTATCACCATGTAAAAAATAGACCATGGATGCCTTGGCTCACTGACTTGGCTCACTGACTTGTGTTGTGCAGGTGTCAGTAACCGCACGTGAAGATGTCCCATCCTTTGGCCCACCACTGCCAAACCCAGCTGTCTTTAAGAAGGTGAGCAAATACTAGCAGCACAGCAGCCTTCGATTACATTTGTATGAGTTTAGAAAGACCCCAAGATGTGACAGTAAAAATGTGATCATTTAGACACATTTTGTGATTTTGTATTTTAAAGTGTTGCTCTGAATATACAGATTCACAGGTAATTTATTATTCAAATTGGTGATGCTGTTTTGTTTCTTTACAAGAAAAGATACCAGGACACAATTTTTGATCATGTTTTAGGATACATGGCTTAAAGCAAGAAATAATTGTATGTTTAAAATGATCAAAATGTTTCAAAGTTGACTGTTTACTACCAAAATTTAAATGCACCACGCCTGATACCAGGCACCATGCCTTAAAGATCTTTACGCCCTGAGAATATCATCTACAACTGGCATATTTAGCATTATTTCACAGTACAGTCACAAATGTATGTGAGTATTACTATTGCTTTGAGTGTGCACATGTTAAGGAATCTCTCTCTGCCTCTTTACCAAGGGCCCAGAGTTCAGAGAGTTCCTGCTGACAAAGCTGATAAATGCTGAGAATGCCTGCTACAAGTCGGAGCGCTTCGCCAGGCTGGAGGTGAGTGAGGGCCCAGCGCTCTGCGAGACTGCTTTTGCTATGCTTTTCACAGCAGTCCGTTAAAATTGCTCCTTTTCAGGAAAGCATTCTCGTGCCATTGTTCCATTGTTGCATTAGTGCTGAGTTTGGGTGTGTGTATATGTCTGTGTGTGTGTGTGTGTAGACAGAAAAAGTGCCTTTTATACAGTTATAATAGTTTAATACTGCATATGATAGGTTTAATCTTACACCTGTGTTTGTCTGTGGATGGGTACATGACTATAATGCCTGCGCTTGTGTGTGTGTGTGTGTGTGTGTGTGTGTGTGTGTGTGTGTGTGTGTGTGTGTGTGTGTGTGTGTGTGTGTGTGTGTGTGTGTGCGTGCGTGTGTGTGTGTTTTTTGTAAAAAAAATCCCTTTTTCAGGAGAGGACGCGGGCTGCCCTGCTGGACAACCTCCACGACGAGCTGCACAGGCAGACTCAGGTCATGCTGGGGCTGCCGCTCAGCTCAGAAGAGGACAAAATGGAGAACGGGGGTCACAGTGGGCTAATTGAGTCCATTAAGGTTCGTAGCCACAGCACAGCAGCATTACAAAAAACAGAAAGCGCTTTAAACATACCTTCAGCTTGAGGTCTGTGCTTCATTACTGCAGCGACTAGGAGCCTTATTTTATGCCTATTACTGCCTCACTGCTTAATATGAGTGACTGGAAATGGATGTTGTGTGCCCTCTAGTGTCTGTCTGTATGTATGCATCTCATTTGACGTCCTTGCTTTGTTCCATCCATCTATCCATCCATCCATCCATTCATCCATCCATCCATCCATCCATCCATCCATCCATCCATTCATTCATCCATCCATTCATTCATTTATCTATCTAAATATCTATCTGTCTGTCTGCCAGTCTGTCTGTCCATCCATCCATCCATCCATCCATCCATCTATCTATCTATCTATCTATCTATCTATCTATCTATCTATCTATCTATCTATCTATCTATCTATCTATCTATCTATCTATCTATCTATCTATCCAAAAATAATATTTACTCACATTTATCTCACAGCTGTCTGCCACACGCCTGTTGCTCTTTCATCTTGACCCTCCTTACGCCCCTCTGCATTCAGGCCTTGGCCTGATGCACGTTTAGCATTAATTTGACCGTGGAAAGCCATTAAGCGTCTGCTCATTACGCTCTCATTACTTTCTGCCATTTGTGCATCTCACCCAAATCACCCATCACCCAGTGCTCAAAATCTCAATTATCTCTTGTCTCCCCACCCCCGCAGCGTGCCATGCGGGTGAGGAGTCACTCCATGGACACGATGTCAGGCTCGCACAAGAGCAACCGGCACTCCATGGTGGGCGGGGGCGTGCCAACCAGCCTGAGCGGCGGGGGGCTGACTCAGGTGGGGGCGGACAGCGGCAAGAGTGGCCATGTGGTGAGTGGAGGTGTCATTACTTGGCTTTCACACTTTCAGGAGGAAGACAAGGGCCCTTTTCAACTTGTGTCAGTAATGGGATGATGGCACTGTTCGGTTTAGACCATTATCACATACATATCACATTTTTTTTTCTTCCCTGTCTAACAGATGTCTCACACTAGGTTATTCAACTCTGAATACAGTGTGTTATTTAACTGTCATTACTGTCTCTCTCCTCTACTTTTCCTCTTACTTATTCTCCTCTCATTCCCACTCATCTATCTGTTCCTCTGTCTCTTTCACTTATTTTCTCTCCAATTTTTGGCTGTCTCTTGCTCTCTCTCTCTCTCCTCCCCCACTCTCTGTTTTTTCTTTCTCTCCACCCTCTGTTAGTCTCAGGGTTCCTCAGGGCCAAAGTCTCCGCTGAAGAGTCCAGTGAAGCGGCGCTCGGGGCTCTTCCCTCGGCTGCACACGAGTGTGGACGGCCAGACGGAGCGCCTGTCACGCAGGTTAGCGGCACACTAAGCCGGAGCTAAGCTACCCAACCATCCAACCAAACAGGACTGGAGCTCCTATCCTCCCTGAATACAAAGGGGGCTAGCACTGCGTTTGCCATCCATTATCTATATTTAGCATTTGAGCTAGTGCCAAGACACAGGTGCTTTATGAAAGAAATTTATGAGAAGCAATCATAAAATGGCCGTGATATGTGAGATTAAGAAAACACATTAAATTGAAATCCTCATTTCACTGACAACAATAAAATAGTCTGAGTATTCACATTTTAAAACTTAATTTACAGCCCACAAATTCTGCTAACATTTTAGTTCTTAGGGGACAATATCGACTAATTGTATACTGGACACAGGAGTCAGGTTTTAGTCAGGATAGCTCTCTTCCCTCAAAGGTACTCTTCCTTGGTGCACAAGTATCTTGTGTTTTCTCAAATTACATTACACTTAGCAAATGTTTTTATCCAAAGCGACTTACAAAAGGAGGGCATAATAAGCTAACAGATGTGTAAAGACACAGAGTAAACAGACTACACACATACACACAAGGAGATACATGTGCCTTAGCTAAGTTTCCCGGGGCAGGGACACTTCAGACACACACACCCCCTACACACTCATACAAGCACAAGGCACCCATGTAAAGAGATGGTTCGTAGAGATTAGTTTTGTTAGGAAAGGAAGCAGTCCCGGAAAAGAAGGGTTTTCGCGAGCTTTTTGAAAAACTTCATGTTGTGTTCTACCTCTTGCCTCTGGATGGTGGAAGAACACTTTACAGTCTTAAATTTGATTGCAGCACCAGTTTGCCATCCATTATCTATATTTAGCATTTGAGCTAGTGCCAAGACACAGGTGCTTTATGACAGAAATTTATGGCAACCAATCATAAAATGGCTGTGATAAGAGATTAGAGATTAAGAAAACACATTAAATTGAAATACTCAAATAGTCTGAGTATTTACATTTTAAAACTTAATCTTACAGCCCACAAATTCTGTTAACTTTTTAATTCTTAGAGGACAATATCGACTAATTGGATACTGGACACACACTAAGGATTTGTCACCTCAAGCGATGTCGCCTCAGAGGAGGTGTATAGTGACTAAAGGCCTGAAACACCTACTGATCCTGAGGTGCATTACTGATGAGGTGTCCTGAAATTTTCACAGACCAACTAGACCCTGCGAGCAAACAACCCCAACAATAGAACGATTGACTCAGGACTCAGGAAATAATTGAACAATAATACACCTCAAAAGTGTTTCTTCCAAACAATAGTATGTTTGAGGTTTTAGTCAGGAAGTCTCTCTTCCCTCAAAGGTACTCATCCTTGGTGCACAAATATCTCGTGTTTTCTCAAAACTTAACGTTGTGTTTGACCTCTTGCCTCTGGATGGTAGAATAACACGTTACAGTCTTTTAAATTTGATTGCAGCAGCAGTTTTGGCCACAATCATATACGTAGCACCTTTAAATCAAATGACTTGCAGGTGGTTTGACGTGTACTTGCAGCATGTCTGTAGCGGCTGTAGTGGCTGAATTTTGATCTTAATTTCAGTGACCAAAGGAACTCGGATAGCAGTCAGCCATCACAGGAAGTGAGGTCAGAGACCTCGTCCAACCCCAGCTCTCCAGAGATCTGCCTGAGCAAGGAGAGGTGAGAGGAATGGATCAGACAGACATACACCTATGCTGAAAACTTCCACTATCTATTTGTACAGCCTCTAACTGTTTTTCTAGTCTCATAATATCCACAGAATAACCTCAGATACAGGGCTGATAGTACAAACAAATCCTGAGCCTGAACTTTTACTACACTCAGTCTGGCAAACTACTTTTTGGAATAAGATTAGATTAACCTAACACCCTTACTGAAGTGTAATATTAGCATGATCTTAGCCTAATGTTTCTTTGGATGGGTTCTTCTTATTAGACCTCTCTGGGTGACTCAAATGTGACAACATCCCAGCACTGACAAGCTTTTCCTATTAAATATTCTCGGTGTAGACCTCTTTTTTTCCGCCAAGCCTGAAATCAGGCACGGTGCCTGAACACCGTCAGCTCTGCAGATATGACAATTTAAATAACACTGTCTACAGTAAAATGCAAGATAGGGGCAGTAACAGTGATTGAATGTGTTTGTTGGCAGAGATAGAGTTGGAGAGTGTGTTATGTGTTTGTCTTTTACAGTCCCACTCTTATTTCTTGCCCATTTCTTTGATTTTGCTTGTGCAGACCCTTCACGAAGGTTAAAGACAGCAATGGGAAGCCCAACATCTCCAGATCCTCCTCCAGTACTAGCAGCTTCAGCAGCGTACCAGGGGATGGGGACACGATAGAGGAGGCAGACCCAGTAAGTTGCACGTTGTGATTGTGTGCGTGTGTGTGTGTGTGTGTGTGTGTGTATGGGAGAGAGAGAGAGAGAGAGAGAGAGAGAGAGAGAGAGAGAGAGAGAGAGAGAGAGAGAGAGAGAGAGAGAGAGAGACGAAAGAGAGAAAGAGAGAAAGAGAGAAAGGAAGACAGAAGCAGTCTGCAGGAAGACACAGAAACAAACTGTTAATGCCATGGCATGCTGCCTTCTTTGTCCTTTCCTTCTAGAACAATCCGGTTTCGCCAAGTTACCCTCCAGTGTACAGCCCCACTCTCAGTGTGGAAGGTCAGAGTTCAGGGACGCCAGTTATTATGTGCAGGAGCCCAACAGGTAACAGTGATGCATATACACAAACAATAATAAGCATACATACCATACCTGTGTATAGTTTTGTTGGTGGTATACTCTAGGTAGTGTCATGTTCTGTGAGGCAAGACATTTCATTATTTATTTTTACCTCTCTTTATGTCCTTTAAGAACTCACACAATAACCATGACTACACATTACAGTCATAGAATCTCCTTACAAAGTCAGAGACTAAGAGTATATTAGAGTAATACATTGGACTTACAGTATGTTTTGAGTCTCCCGTTCCTGTAATCTCCATTGAACTCCATAATCTCCACTAAACTTTAAACACATCTCTCTCACTTGTTTTAAATAATGCCAAGATTTCAACAAAAAGACATCACCTCGATCCAATCTCAAATTCCGCTTTGACAAGCTGAGCCATTCCACAGCAGTAAGTAGGTGCTATATTTTATTATAATTTTCTTCTTTCTTCTTATTCTTTTTCTTCTTATTCTTCTTATACTATTATTATTATTATTATTAGTAGTAGTAGTAGTGTTATTATTATTATTATTACTATTATTATTATTGTTGTTGTTGTTATAATTTTTATTGTTGTTGTTATTGTTATAATTTGTATTGTTGTTGTTATTTTTGTTAATATTATTATTATTAACCTTATTCTCATTATTATTTTTTCTGTTTTCTTCACACTGGTATTGTGACTAATTAACGTTTTCCATGCAGGGCCACTGAGATAATTTATGATTGCAGAATGAAGGTATTGAAGGTAATACACTTAAAACGGCCTCTTATCCTTATCGTTACAGCATCCTTTCACAACCCTATTAACCAGATAAAGCCACATGCTGAATGCTGTTTCCTCTATTTTTTCTGGCAGCTTGAAGCAGTGATGTGATGTGCACTTCTAGAAGTAGCTCAGGGGGATACCAGTGGAGATCACGAAGCTGCACAGAAGCAGAGTGCGAGCAGAGGAGGAGAGAAATGTGGACATACTCTTAATTTGGGACCTCAACATTCTAAAGCCTTTTCAAAAGACAGAGTCTGTGAAACACACACACACACACACACACACACACACACACATTTGTGTGAATCGTAGACGTCAGAGTCTATGAAGCATAGTCTATAAAGCATACACACACACACACACACACACATACACGTTTGTGTGAATCATGGAAGTCAGAATCTATGAAGCATAGTCTATGAAGCATACACACACACACACACATACACGTTTGTGTGAATCATGGAAGTCAGAGTCTATGAAGCATAGTCTATGAAGCACACACACACACACACACACGTTTGTCCATCATGGATGCTCCTGGCTTCATCCATCTCTTCGCTCCACTGTATCCACGTTATATTTGCACAGGTCAAGGGAAGTAGGAGTGTCCATACTGTGACTAACAGAATCTTTTAAGCAGTACATTAAGACCTTAACAAGTTCTTACTTGACTGATGGAAACGATTTCTTGCAAGACAGTCACTGAAAATGCACTGCCACCCATCTCTCATGCAGTCATATAGCCTCTTGTAAGTTTGTTGTCGTTGTCCTGTTCATGGAAACGTTAATAAGTCGTTAAAAAAAGGATGGCATTCAAACATTTGTGAGCTACAAGGACCTGTTATGTGGATCAACTGATGTAAAATCTGCTGTGTGTAACACTGTCATGTGATCCCATATCCGAAACTGTGTACAGCATTACGGCTGCATGTTCTATGTCGCTTACCTGTACACCTTGCACATGTGTCTGTAGATATATCTAAAAAGAATTGTTTTAAAAGGTTAATTTAAAGGCATATTGTAATTACTGACATGTTTGTAATGAAAAGAACCACTCATTGTGTGTACATCTTTATATATTCACACTGTTGGCGTGGTCTAAATACATGAAAAGTGATGAGATTGCTACTGTAAAAATGCAAGTGCAAAGATACTGGAAATCACTTGGTATGGTATAAAGTATCCGATGCCATTTGGTCTTTCTTTCATTGCAGTAATCATGCCTGATTACACACTTATTTCTTCATAGTTAGGATGCAGGAACTGGATGTTAACACTTACTGTTGTACATCAGGACTGGCACTATAGACTGAGAGTATAGGTGCCAAAGAGTCTGTATTGTGAAGATTTGACAGTGATCCATTGTACTGAAGTTTGTGTTACGAGTCTTACCCTTTTGAAGAGCATTACTGTTGTATCAATAATAGCTATTTTCCAATGCATTTGTGTGAATTTAAATCTATTGCTGATTGACTGGCTAAATAAAATTTAAAGAAATATGAACTGTAAAAATTGAACATGATTGTACTTTTACATGTTAATTAGTTATATGACTGTTTCAACTTTGATAAATAAAATTCTGTATTTTATGTCTAATATGTGCTGTTTTGTGCATTATTTTTGTTTGATGCTTGTTAGGAAAGCCTTCGTGATAACACTGTATCTGGGAAATTAACATGTTACATAATCTAAAAAACTAAAGAGGACTAACGTTAGCCTATGTGTGGCCATCTACATTGTGCAGGCAACACAAAACATGTCCCTCATCACTATAACCACTAGAGGGCAGAGAGGTAACACAAGCAGCAGGCCTTATGAACCAGAGACTGTATTTGCATTGCAATCGCCCCTATTTCAATTCGACTGTATTGGGGAGAAGTTACACATCTCACAAGGTTGAAAGGACAGTGTTTTTGTTCCAGTAAGAAACCCAGAGCAGAACCTTTAAGTTGCTTAATGGGCTGACAGGTTACATGGGAGGGGAATTTTAAAGAATTTGGAATGTTATTTTTTGTAACATCTTTTTCGGTTATCCAGTAAAGGCTACAATTTAGGCCTGCAGAGATTACATTTGTCCAGACTTTGCTCAAAGAAAGAAAAAAAAGGGGGGGGGGGGGGGGGGGATTAGTATAATTTTCATAAACTGTGTGGCAAACAGGTTTCAACAAGCCAACAAAGCCCAAAGAAAAAGAGCCACCTTAGAAACCCTTAATTTAAAATTATGGGGTGGAATATTCTTCGCAAGAGCCAGCATCTGATGTCTGTCTTTCTTAATAAATGTTCACAGTTAATATACCACCAGGTCATGTGTATTCATCACGTATATGTAGTTTACATCATGTCAGTTCTGGTTATGTGACCAAACACTGGATAACACGTATTTCCATGGTGCTATTTCTTCTCTGATGTAACTATATGCTTCTGGCCAAAACAAGGGGTTACCTGCTGAATGCCCGTCATCTGCATCGCTCTGAGCAGAGGACTCTGCAGCTTCAGAGGTAGGCGTGCCAGATTCTTGCCCGCAGACATAGGAAGAACTTCCACGATTTTGGCTTCCTCTTTGTGAGGTAGTAACCAGACCGGTAGACAAGCAGTCTAGCATGGCGGCAGTTCACAGCTTACGGGTGTCCGTCAAGCCAGAAAGCGCCTCGGAGTCAGATGCCGAAACGGACTCGGATAGAGATAACCGGGACCCAGAGCCCATGGAGGTAGAGGAGGGAGAGGAGCCACTGGAAACCATTCCTGTTCGCTGTTCTCTCAAGGAACTGTTGCCGGTGAGTAGATAAATGAGCTAGCTGCTAAGCTTGCTAGCTAATTTAACCAGTGTTAGCCGTGCCAGGCCGCGCCATCCATGGACTACTAGCATAGCACACATCTGACAATTAAAGGGCATTGTACAGACAGGAACAACCCATCGTCATGTTTGTATGACAGTCCCAACAAAGACATATTTAGGCATCGCCAATACATACACTGTACATTGTACATTGTTCAGTCGCCCTATAAATAACGCGAACAGTTCACAAGCTCGTTAGCTAATTAGCTATAGTTAGCTCATGCTAGGTTGGAGCTACAGGCGTCAGTTTGACCATTCCAATTCTACTGAAAACAGTCGGTGCAAGAAAGCGAAACTATGCAACCCTGTTTGTGTAATTACGGTTAGCTAGTTTCTGGTACTTGTGCTAAAACCCAAATTGGGGCTCAAGCAAATTTTGGGTTTTACATGAAAGTTTACACTTGGACAGCTTACTTCCACCCACTAAGTGACCTAAGTATCTCGAAAGATTGATAAGGCTAACTTTGCTAATCACACGTTATCAAGTAACATTACACATTTATTTCAGTGATGTTATAATACGCATTAGTCGCTGTCGAGGTTGTAGCGATGATGTGAGATCTTTCATTGACTCACAGTAACTTGTAAGATATGGTGCTTTTTTCTGAAGTGCGCTAATTTAGCCTGCTGATTATAGACATATGACTCAACTTCGCGCTAACACACGGACAGTGTGACGTCGTCTCCTCTGCTCAACAGCTGTACAATAGACACCCAAACCAGGAGACTTGTATACATTAACACAGCTATAACTGGGAAGCTGATTTATCAGGCAGTATTGCACACATCTGTTACCGCCACATCCTGCTATGTGTAAGTGTCATGGTGTTTCCACAGGATACCAGTCGAAGGTACGAAAATAAAGCTGGGACTTTCATCACTGGGATAGATGTCACCTCAAAGGTAAGAAAAGTATTTGTTTGACGTGATTGGAACGCTGGTGTCTGTCAGGGCACCATTGTGAAGAAGTTTGGAAGACAGAAGACAAGGAAAAGTGTTGACAGTAGTTGAGCTCAGTGTTTGGTGTGACACGCTCTGTAGGCTTTGGCTCATTCTCATTCCTGTTATTGTCTCTGTGGGTTACAGGAGGCAGTGGAGAAGAAGGAGAAGAGAGCAAGGCGCTTCCACTTCCGAGCCGAAGAAAACGTTGCTCAGCGAAATGTTGTTTTAGACAAGGAGATGTTAAAGAAAGGTACAGGTCCTTAACTTTATTTTTTCATGTTTTGCTTGTGTTGTGAAGAGAAGAGGCTGGCGGTAGCAATTTAAAGTACTCATCCGTTTCCTCACATTCGTAAGAGTTGTTTTTCGACCACATTTGTGTGGAGCTCCTAAGGTACATGAGTCCTTTAAGTATAAAATGCCATATGATGATGATGATGTGGTGGTGGTGGTGGTGGGCGGCGGCGACATTTCCATAGCTACTGACTTGGAAGCACTTGACACATTACATTTTAAAAATTACATTTTGTCAGGTCTGTTGGCAGTTTGTACTGGGACTGTAGATGTATTCCCCTTACAAAATACTGATTGTTGTTTTTGTGAGTGCTTATATGTACAGATGTCAAAGGAGCTAAGTTGTAAGCAACTGGACTTCTTCTTGGAGCTTGAAGATGTTTCACCTTTCATCCAAAAGCCTTCTTCAGTTTTGGCCTGATGTTGGGAAACCGTCTTCAACCGTCTTCAAGCTCCAAGAAGAAGTCCAGTTGCTTACAACTTAGCACCTTTGGCTACCATGACCTGGATGAATGAGAATCTACACAGACATCTAAACAGTTGTACAAGAATTCTGTTTCTTAATGTTGTCTCTCTTTGTCACTGTAGCCATTCCAAAAATTCGGTTGGAGGCTTTGTATCTGTGTGGGGTGGATGACATGAGCACCAAAGACATATTTGGATTCTTTAAGGAGTACCCACCAGCCCATATTGAATGGATCGACGATGCATCTTGTAAGTATCTGTAACATGTGGCTGCATACTTTTCTTTTGTGAAGAATTACATGATACGAAAAGCAAAAACATAAAATATTTGAACCAGGAGATTCACATAGGATCCCATGCGTAAGGGAATAAATCAAGACGCAGTTACCCACTGCTGTGTCTGCTTTGTAACTGTTCCCCAGGCAATGTGGTATGGCTTGATGATGTCACTTCCAGTCGCGTGCTGCTCAACATGAGCCGCATGCCCGACCCGGAGCAGACGGCTAACAGGAGCCAGTCCAAACACAGCGACCCACAAGAGCATAAAGGTTTGATTTCCCTCTGGTTCTTGTCTTTATTGAGTATGTGTGTGTCTGGTGGATGAGTATGCTGTGTCTTTTATTGTGTGTTGCGTGTGTGTGGGAAAGAGGTGGGTGTGAGTTGATGAGTGGGGGAATATATAAAGGGGTGAGTGTGTGTGAGGGGGGGAGGGTATTCAAACTAAAGGAAATAGAATAAAATAGAGAGGTGGTCATAGATATGGTCACTTGTACAATGTGGGAAGCCTGTCTTGTGGCAGGAAAGTCTGATCTAATTAAACCTTGACAGATTTCTCTGGTATTGTATTTAACTTGATATTTTTATTGAAAAAAAGGATGCTTCCCTGAATTTGTTTTTGTTGCACTTCCTGGTATCCTTACATCTTGTTTGTTCCTACTTTGCCGAATAAAAATAGCAATAGTTACAGAAAAGAGCATAAGGCAGTGCTCAAGAGGGAACAAGCCCCCAGACTGCAGTTTTTCTGACCATGCATTGTTTTGTCATTTCACATGTTTTTGAGGGTCATGTAAGTGTGCTGTGATGATATAGGCATGAAAGAATGCAGTCAGCTAGATTTGCAGTCATCACTGCATTATATGCCTTCTGCTAGTCGTCCTGTGAATTTAGGCCACTACACACAGTGGAAAAGATCCTTTCTGTTGTTGTTGCTGTAAAATGTCTGTGCAGCACAAGTTGTCACAAGCGGCTCGATATCTTTCTTACTCTCTCCTCTGTGTGTTTCTGTCCTTAGCTCGGCGTGGGCGTGAGTCGGATGACGATGACGATGATGAAGAGGATGATGTGGAGGAAGGTGAAGTGGTTGATGAGCAAGACACTGAGAAGGGAGACAAGAGCAGTGAGGGAAGCGAAGGGAAGGCCAGCGACAGCGAGGAGGAGACCGAGAAGAAACCGGTGCCAGAGAACGCGGAGGTAAAAACACGCTGTGTGTTCCCGCAAGTGGGGGTTCATGTGTAGCCATGTAAAGCAGCCCCTCCTACGACATTTAATTTCTTACAGAGGGTTTGGCTGTGCTGCATTGAGAAATGATTGCTTTGTGGAGGTGTAGACTCTGGTGAAGTTTAAAACAATTGGTTCTGCCTTTACCCAATCACTAACGATTCTTTGTGTATGCAATCATCCTGGCAAAAAGCCTGCCTATGCACTAGAATTCAAAAGTAGCACACCAAGTACCACCTTGTTTTCAGCCAGATGACATTATTCACTACCCCCACTGACATTTTTCCAACTGGTAAAGGAATCGATCTTTTGACCTTTCGATTCTTTGGCCAACTTCTTAAGCATTAGGCCACAACTGCCCTCAAACATACATGCTAGCTAAATTTCAAGTTGCAATTCAGGTTCAGCAAGGTTACAATCTTTGTTGATACGCTGGCAACCGCAAACCAACAACTATCTCATTTTCTTTCCCTTAAGTAAGTGGTTTTCCTAAACCATTAAGCTTGGCTACTGGACCTCTTTGAGAGGGCTCATTGGATGGTTGTGGGTTTGCATCTTCTGTAGCTCATATCAAAACAATCTTACTTTCCTTCTATTTGATTGCAGTTTATTCTATATGTGTTGTGTAAAGCATTTTGTGCTCCACCAGCACGGTGAAGTAGAAATAACATGGCTTCCACGGTTCCTCAGTTTTAGTTCAGCCGGACCATTGCAAGCTGCAGTACATTTGGTGATGGGCAGCTAAATGAGATTTACAGCACATGATATGCACAGAGCAGTCGTGTAGAGCTGGGCTTTATGTCCAATGGACAATTTTGTCTAACGGCACATTTACATCACTGTGTATTTGCCACAGGTCACATTGTAGGCATTTTTGCTTCTCTAAACCGTCAAAAATGTAGTTGCTATGGTGATGTTACCAAAATGTAGGACAGCCTGTGTTTTGTCATTATGGTTTGGCAGTCGTGACTTGTCCAGAAGAACATCTGTTCCCCCCCCCCCCCCCCCCCACAATTCTCTAAAAGCCTCAGTGTCAAACATGGTTTTGATTTTAATGTTGATGTCTAATGTATTATTTTTTTTCCTCCAATAGGCAGATGTGCTTTCTCAGGCAGAAAGCGATTCTATTCTACGCAATGACTTGCGTCCAGCGAGCAAAGGCTTTAAAGGAAACAAGCTGTTTTTAAGGTTCGCCACTCAAGGTAAGAAATTTAGTCTGAGAGACGTTGGGTTGGGTTGGGAAAGCATGCAGGATTTCACAGAATGGATAGGCATCAAGTTCATAATAAATAAACTTTATTCTAGAATAGAAGTTAAAAAGTATAAGTATACAAATCTATGTAGAAGCAGCTTTATTTTGTAAAGGTTACTTTTAATATGTGATGGTGATGACATAACAGCCCAAGACCAATACCATGACATTTCCTTTTTCACAAGCTACGTCGTGTTCTTTTGGGGTAGGGGCAGAACTGGTGCCTCATATGCGTTATGTGTTATTATGGCGCGTAGGCTGGATCAGAGATGCAGACTTTTATGGTAGTCAGACTACAGTGCAGGTCATCACTGCTCATGTCGCGTAAGGCAGTGTGAGTGCAAACCATTAAGCCAGTCTTTAAAAACAGTCGTTATGCCTTCATTTCACCAGATGACAAGAAGGAGCTTGGTGCTGCCAGACGGAGCCGCTACTACATGAAGTATGGCAACCCCAACTACGGTGGCATGAAAGGCATTCTTAGTAATTCGTGGTAAGTCTTGCTCTAACTTTTTTGAACTATGTACTGTGCTCATAGTAAATTTAATTCACTTGTCACAAAAATACCATCTCTGCAGTCTTAATGTATTAATTATTTCATATTGCTTTATCGGGACATTTTTTAAAAGGCTGTAGATTCTTGCAACACTAGTTCTAGTTTTGGTGGTTTTACCCCCAAATACCCAGAAATCCTTTCTTAACTCTGCAATGCATGAATGATCACACAATTTTCGCCACCTATTTCACAAGATCTGGGGTTCTAATGCATAACTGTAAAGCATCTTACTTTGAAAGCATTCCTGTTCTTTGGGCCTAAGGTCTTTCTCCACTCACTAATACCTACAGGAAGCGCAGATACCACAACAGGAGAATACAGAGAGACATTCTGAAGACCAAAAAGCCCCTCATAGGCGACAGCATGGGACACACTCCACCCTACACACACAGACACTCTGGTAAGAAGAGTCTACAACATTGTGGCATTCCATTGGCTTTAGGAAAACACTCCTCATTGTGAGAGATGGACTGTGATGGTAAAGGTGAAAGTACTTTAAGTATTGTGGCCAGAACTGGTACTGCAGTCAATTTCAGAGTGCTGCAAACATTGTTTTCCATCCAGAGGTAAGACACAAAGACAGAACATAATTTACAGCAAGCAAAGTCTGTTTATGTTTTCAAGTACGCGTACTCTGGCTGTATTATTCTTTTCTTACTGAAAGTGCTACTTCAATTTAACATGTTTCCATGATCTCCGGTAGCAGCCTGTTTTATGAGTACTTGCCATACATGTCTTACATATAGCATATTTAAGGTAGAGCTAACAACTTTCTACACGTTAAGTGGTCAGGTTAGGTTAGGTGTATCACTAACCACACCAATCCATGGAAATGCGAGGTTCCTGAGTCTGATCACCAACTGTGTTTTACAGCCGACCTGGTGAATCTGCCAGAGGAGCCCATAGAAGAGGAAGAAGAGGAGGAAGAGGAAGGGGAGGTTGACATGGATGCGGACGATCGCGTGGTAGAGTACCGCATGGAACGCGAGAGGAACCTGCGCATCACGGGCCTAGGGGGCTCGCGCAGTCGCCCTGACGGGCCTTCACCAAACGCCTCGTCTGACTCCGACGAGATGGACTACGACCTGGAGCTGAAGATGATCTCCACGCCGTCGCCCAAGAAGAGCATGAAGATGACCATGTACGCAGATGAAGTGGAGGCCAACCTGAAGATCCTGCGGTAAGTGCAACGCTGTCTTTCGTTTTTGTGTTATTGTGGCTTGAAACGTTTTATTTTTCAGTTTACAGAAGTATAACGTATTGGAGTTGTTGAGTGTAGACTGCATTTTATTTAGCCAGATGTGTAGAGCAGTAATTGTTAAACTAGGGGTTGCGCCCCTACGTGGCCTCTGATAGAAACAACATAACTTGTTGCTCCCACTACCCAAACTCAACTTCTTCCCGCTTTGTTAATCAAAACAAAATTACATTAGGCTACTAGCCAAATTTCTTGTGCTGTTACCCAGCCTGGAAAATGGACAGGTCTAGTCTGCCCAATGCAATTACAATGGATTTGGGGTCGCCAGACCTCATCAGTTTTATTGTGGGGTCGCCAGTCGCTTGTTTTCACAGGGTGCTGAAGAAAATCAGAACCTGCTTGACACTAGTTGTGAAGTAGTAAAACAACATGTCCTCTTTCTCCCTTCCCCCTGCCTGTTTTGCAGACAATCCAGTTCGGATAGTAGTAGTGTACGGAACAGGGTCTGGAGCGGAGCAGGAAACCGGACCAAATCTGCAGGGGAGAAGGTGACTGATGTCCGACAGCTTCTGGAGGAGAAGAGACAGCAACAGAGACCACAGAGTGCAGCAGCCTCGAGTGGAAAGACAGGTATGTCTGCTTCTTAAAGACAAGTATGCAGTATCAGCACATCATACACATCACATCATACCGAATCAGCACATTAGTAGAGTACAAGTGAAACAGAAACATGGTCTGGATGAGGTTGTGTAGCTCAAAGATCAGGATCCCATTCAGGATTTTGTGCCATCTTTTTCTGATTGTTCCCACTAAGGGAATGGAATTTCGAAACGAATAAATAAAAAGTAGAAAAGCACTCAAATAGCGCTGACCTCCGCCAAGGCAGCTATGATCACCACCAAAATCAAATTATTTTTAAGTTAGGCCATTTTTTTTGACCTACCCTAAAAATGTGATCAAAATCCATCCATCCGTCTTGAATTACAAACACACATGATTACAAAACCTCCTACAAACCTGGATCCAGATGGTGATCCGGATCACCACCAAAAACTAATCAGTTCTAAGTTAGCCAACTTTTGATCTATCCTGAAAATGATGTGAAAATCCGTCCAGAATTTTCTGAGTTATGCTATTAACAAACAAACGGACAGACAAAAAAACAAACCAAGTTAAATGAAAAATCAATCAGACACAGAACAGAAAACCTAAGCACAATCACAGAACCATTAGGAACTGGAAATGTGGTGGTGTGAGGAAACAAAAAGCTTGATGGAATCATACACAGCATGTGTTTGTTTAACCCCTGTGTTAACCAGACATGAGACAGAGGCTGGGTAAGAGAAGACATTCCCCAGATCGACGGCGCTCTGTGTCTCCACCGCCAAGAAGCCTGTCCCCTCGCCGCGAGCCTCTGTCGGACGTGCACAGCCGACTGGGGGTGGCCAAACACGACGCCCGGAACCTGTACTCCGAGCCAGCCAAAGACAAGAAGAGTGGTAGGCCCTTAGTCTGCTCACCTAATATCATGTCTAATTCCATGTTAGCTTTCTTGATCATTAGTATTGGAGTAGTTGAAGCAATGCAGATAACATTGTGTTTGTAAATGAATAATAAAAATGGTGTACTTACTATTGGCAATCGTTAATGGGCAACCGAGATTCAAAAGCTTGCAATCCAGTATCACCAATTTCAAATCATGTAGTTCCACCTGTGTGCTTAATACAGATAATTTCACTAAATAATTCCTCTACCTCGCTGAAGAGTTGTGCTAATTAGAATGAGGTGGTTTTAGTGGATTAGTGGAGCAAATATGTGCTACTGGATTGTAGCTTCTGAAGCCATGTTGCCCATCACTGGCTATTGTAGTTATTTAAATTTGACACACAGTTCACAGTTTTCAGTGTGGTTCAAATTAACAAACTTTCGGTTTGTCTCGCAGGAGGCCTCTGGAGTCGACTGGGCCCATCTCACGACGGTGACCAGCGATCCGCCGGCCAAGGTGAAAGGGCAATGATGTCGTCGTCCGGATCGTCGAGGGGGGTCCCCCGGCAAAGCCGTCGAAGGGAGTCAGACGAGGAAGAAGAGGAGGAGGAAGAGGACGACTCTCGGCTGCAGAAGATGTGGGGCGCCATGATCAAGGAGAAGGAGCTCCAGTCCAACAGGATGAAGAAGAGCCGGCTGGACAACCTGCCCTCGCTGCAGATCGAGATCAGCCGAGACAGCAGCAACGGCTCCGACAGTGACTCCTGACTTTGTGTCGTTGATCTGTGTGTGTGTGTATGAGTGTGTGTACGTGGCACGTGTGTGATGTTTCACCCACCATCTCAGAGGTGACTGGGATCGTGCTCTGAAAAAGGACAATGTAATTTATCAGAATGCCATTTTAACTGCCTGTACAGGTTGTGTTGCATACCATGGGACCCAGAGCTCAGTTTTTTTGTTTTGTTTTTCTTTTTGTTATGAAGAAAGGGTAACTGAATCATACTAGTCAGGGGATCAAAGCTTGGTAAGCAGCCTGACATTACTTTAAATGTAATAATTCTGTGGACCTGTTACATACTATGAAATGTCTAAATATATTTTTTTGTATTGAGGTCTGTTTTTTTCCCTTACCCCGTTTCTTCCCTGATCATGCTCTTAAAGAGCTCGTGACCCATGGTGCATTTCTGTGCCCACGGTGCCAGGAAGTGCAGATGAGTTAATATCGTGATACGGCTTTGTTTGTATCTGGCTGTGTCGTCAGCAAAATATTTGTTTGCTTAGGTCAGACTCTGACATTACGTTGAGCCCTTGGTATTGTTGCATATGGCTTCAATTTCAGTGTTTAAAAAATACGAAAAACAAAACTACACATACATGATGGTAATATTTTATCAAAATGCCTCTACCGCTCTGGCGCCACCCAGTGACAACCATGAGCTCGAACCCTTTTTTGTATTCTTACAGGCAGTTACTGACATTCTGGTTTGGGGTGGAACGTGAACTTTGTTGTCATGGAATTGATTTAAAGCACAGCTAGCAGTTCTGTTGACCCCACCCGAAATATTACAGTGTGGTTTCTTGAATAAGTTTTGTATTATTCTCAAGTCCACTCCGACAAAACTGTTTTGCTGCTGATAAAGAATTCAGAAAAGGACTGTTGTATTTACTTGTTTGTTTTCGGTTGCTAAACTCAAACCACATTGGTTAAATTCAGGTCTCAGTTATGAAGAAGCCTTTCTACAAACTGCAAGCTACATGAAAATTATTAGGTAGCATTAAACAGAGGCAGTTATTTTATGACACATGCAGGTCATTTACTAAGTCATTTGTGTTGCCTTCATATATTCTTGACTTAAGAAAAAACTTGCACTGTTCAGCTTATTGCTTATTAATGTGTAGGCTGGAAAAGTGCAGCCATTGTAATATTTATGTATGAGAAAGGAATGATGTCTGCAGAAGCATATGAAGTACAGCCACAATCCCTATGTAAATTGTAGAAGCACACTTTCACTGATGCACTGGATTGAGAGATTACAAAGATTATGCAGTTAGTCCTTTGGTACGTTCTCTGGTAATAAACAAAAACATTTGGTTGGTTTAAAAATGCAACTGACAGTGATGAATGGCTGTAGCTATTCAAAAAATGTATGAAGAGAAAACAATGGCCTATGATGCCCAGTCCACAGAGGAGCACCAGTGGAGATCCTGTGACCAATTACTGAATAAGAACACATAGATTATTTTCAATTCATACTTTCTGTAGACTGCATACCCCTGAGAGACAAAAGGGGCTACAGTCTATTTTATTCCAACCTGTTAACAGTACAGTGGTGGTCCAGCGCTGCAGTGTATAATTGTGCAGTGCAGATGCCTACTGTGTCGTGCAGTGGTGCAGCTGTGATATGCTGTAATTTAATTAAATTATATGGGCTACACTTTCACCACTGTGTTCGAGTGCATGATAAATAAAGGAAAATATCGGTACAGTTTTAGGTTGATAAAATCGTCGCTACAATGTCCTTGTGGCTACTGATTCTTCTTCTTCTTCTTCCTTCGGTTTTATTGGCGGTTGGCAATGTGGCTACTGATCTTCTTCTTCTTCTTTTGTGTTTTACGGCAGCTTGCATCCAGGATGTTGCATTGCTGCAATCTACAGGATTACAGCTCTACACGACAGGTCTATATCCTATTGTACAAGCCAGTGTCCAACAGAAACTTAAGCAAATACGGTTTCCCTTTAGCACTCATTCCAGCATTCATCACGCTTTTCAGGGATACTTCTGTCATACCACAACGCTTCAGGTTCCTAATCAACATTTGTCTATGGGAGTCATACTGTCTACAGGATAGTAAAACATGATGCACTGTCTCCACCTGCTGGCAAGAATGTGGCTACTGATAAACGAGCGACTGAAATTTATTTGTCGTGTTTGCGTACTTTGCACTCGACGTCGCTTGAGAAACACGTCACGCAGAATTTCTATATTAAGTAGCTCCTTTCACCGGATCAGTCTCTTCAGGCAACTTGAGCTCCTCGAGGATGTCGATTCATCAACATAGAAATCTACAGATGGCAGGGATCCTTGCAATTACTGTTCGTATAGTTAGTGTTCCCTTCAAGTATGAGCATTTGTGTGTCGGAACTTGATGGAAATAACACCATTGCTTTGGCTAATAGTACCCTAGTGATGTTCGCTAACATTGGGTTAGCGCAACACGTGGTGCCCATCAACGTGAGTTCTTGAAATCGCTGTGAATCCTTTCTGATAAAATAGCCATTTCAGTAAGTACGTCTCCTAAATAAATGGCTTTATGCTAAAATGTACGGTGATGTCGAAATGTGGACAAAATATCTCAAATATGCATGGTTTGTTTCCTTTGGCAGCAAGGGCAAATTCGAACATGCTAGTTGTATCTTGCTGTCTGCAATCACAATGAAGAAAACCTTGATTAGGAAGTGCCGTCTTATGCGACAACTGACGATTTTTCATTCAGAGTGATGCAGCAGTCTCGAATGGATTTGATGCGGTATTAAATTGCTTTGTTCAGTTATTTATTCATGTTTGCTTTGTGTTGCAGTTGAATGGATGGTTGCTGGAGATTATGGTCGAAGGTAAAGTCCTAACTTAATTGCTACAACTTTTTGTTGCCTTGAATATGTGAAATGGTTACAGTGTAGTGATGAGACCCTAACTGAAATAGCTGGAATTACCGTCAGATTTTCAGTGGTGATGGTCAAGTTTCTGAAAACGGCTACCAGTCTCCATGGGCCTTGTTGTCCGTAGTGTTTGTGAGATTGAGTGCTCTTTTTCTCCCCTTCAGGTCACCAGCGGGAGTTGTAAGCATATGAAGCCAATGCCATAGGTGAGTTTTCACTGTGCTCCTTAAAAATGGCCCATAGTGACTTTCATGTGTGTATGATGAAATACAACCTTAAAATAGCTGGAATTACCGTCTGACTTCTCTGGTGACCTTGGTTTTCTGAACATGCAGGTCTGTATGTTGACTAAACTGGCCTTCGTACAAGTTGATTAATGTTTGTGCTTTGCTCCTGAAGGCCCACGGTAAGGAAGGAATGGGACACCACAAGCAGGTGAATATATGATTTACATTTTTTAAATCTGTCTACTTCCCTGTTTCATGATGAAACCTAAACTGAAAAAGCTGGAATTACCGTCAGATTGTTCAGTGTTGATCCTCGGTTTACTGAAGGGGTTTGAGGGAAACGAGTCATTCCTGTCTGTTTGGCTGCTACTTACCACCTCTTTTTTTTTTCTACAGGTGAAGAGGTCTTGGTGTCCCTGTGTTGAACTCTGGATGGTTTGGATTATGATATTGCAATAAAGTTCAAACGAAAAAAAATTGTCAAAGTTTTTGATATCCCTACATTATCACAAACCAACATGCTTTTGGATTCTTTGTTTGGTTAAGTATTAGTCACTCCTGTCATTCTTTTGGGTTCAGCATTAACATGGACATGCAAGAGCAGTGGGGTTTTTGTAAGAGTTATGGATATAAAGGGCTTGTATTTGGCCTGAATGTTTTTTTTTTTTTTTTGTGAATTCTCTTAAGATTATAAAGGAATCATCCCTCCATGCCAGGTGATGTGCATCACTGTCAATTTATCTTTCATGGAAATGCATGCAAATTATGCAAGTTACAACTTGGCTTTTTAAAATGCTAATGTACCAGCAAATGATGGCGGTTAAGGTATCAGACCTGTGACCACAGGATTGCAGGTTTAAATTCAGGGTTGCCAGTAGCGCCACTGGGGTACACTGAGTATGATGCCCTCTCCATGCACTGCTCCCTGGGTGCTGTCATGGCTGCCCCCTGCTCATGTGTGTGCGATGGGTTAAATGCAGAGGTGAATTTTGTATGCACTGTGTGCTGCTATGTGCCATGTGATCGCAATGACAAAAATGGGACTTCAACTCACTACGACATAAGCCGTGTAAAGGCAGTAATGATCCCAATTCTCCATGATAAATATATCACTAATGGAATGTGTCTAGATTATAATGTTAATTTTGTATAGACAGGTTTATGGTTTGGCTATAGCCCCAATGTTGCACTTGTGCAGTATCAGTGTACAACTTCAGCATTATGGTCACCAAAAACATTACCTCAAGAGTTGATGCCACTTAAAATGGCTAAGCTAGGGAAATATAAAGTACCCACCCAAGATGAGAAGGAATGCAGGAATTACATTACACTTAGCAAATGTGTGTATTCAAAGCAACTTACAATGGAGGGCACAAATAAATTTACAGTTCTACAAAGACAAAAACAGTAAGTAAACTTGGGATTTAAGAATTATTGCAGTCAGTAAGATGAAAGTGCGTATGAATGGTTAGGTTAGCATTGTTAAGAAGGGAGATGCTCTCCAAAAACCATAACCACAGCGTGTTATATTACTTTGTCATGATATGCCTGACTTTATGGTGTTAGTAAAAAAAGATTGCATGGGGGTCCACTAGGCATGTCTTGCTTGTCTATCATATATATATATATATTTTATTTTTTTATTTTATTTTTTTTAAGATCAGTAAGGTCAGTGATAGTCATTGTTGCGCATCTATACTGGACAGTTTCAATGTACTGGACTGGACAGTTTCAAAGGCCATCTAGTCCTGTCAAGTCTGACTTGGTTTCTCATTTTGTCCTGTTAGCCTGGTCCTGTAAACATCCTAAAACGTTGCCTACAATCTGCTGTTGTCCTGATGGGCCCATGTCACGGCAGCCAAATAGCAAGACAAAACACAGGTGCTATTAATGAAATTAACAAAGCCTCTGTACAGTTGCCCAGTCAGAATCAGAAGCCTGCTTGATGGAAAATTGTCTGCTATGGCATGGGTCTATCTATGGCCACCACTGTCTTAACTTGCACTGCGACTGACACTGTGCCAGAGACTTTATTATGCAGAAAGTCAGAGTTTGGCTTTGGCTCAGCCAATGCGGGTTGGTCCCACCCACCCCGGAAAAAGATTATTGCGCGCGGGTTTATTGGCTGTGACATCGTGTGTGGAATCGGCAGGGAATCAGGCGCTCGTGTGTTGCCGGATGATTGACGTTGTGAAACCTACAAAGTGTGCCTTTTTATTTTTTCATTGAGCCATAAGCGACTTCCTGTGTTTCGCAGCGGTCATCGGTTTGGTTTCCAGACATTCGAGTTACCGACTGATCCGTAGACCCAATGACTGAGACTGGCCAAAACATCATCGATAACATCCGTCTACCTCGGACCTGACTGCCAGATTCCTCTTTTTCAGCTTAACGATGAACCCATGGCTACTGTTACATTTACAGATATTAACATATATTGGTGTGCTTGGAGAATCGGGGTTTGCACAACTTGATGGCGCACCACCATCCAGAATCGGTAAGCACTCTGGGCTATGCTAACTATTTCAATTGATACATTCAATGAAAACATGCAGCTGCAGTCATTTGATATGTCTGTGTTCACTGTTGTAGCTCTTTAAATCGATGCTTGTGATTAATTTATTGTTAGCAGGACTGTAATGGCGTCATGGATGTAACTAGTCCTGTCACTTCAAAATCTTGGAATTAATTTCACCCTTTATCCTCTTGGATATCTGCAGCGGTAATCGGGGCTGGAATTGGTGGTACTGCGACCGCTCATTTCTTAAGGCAGCATTTTGGGCCTGAAGTGCGCATTGATGTCTTCGAAAAGGGAACTGTCGGCGGTCGGCTGGCTACAGTCACAGTTAATCACCACGACTATGAGTCCGGCGGATCCATTATACATTCTCTAAATCTGCACATGCAAGACTTCGTCAAACAACTTGGTACGTAGGCTGTAGGCCTATCTGAGGACAATACTATATGGTGGTTCAAGCTCTGCTTTGCATTGTAGGCCCAGTAGACTTTCCTGGGTAGGTGACATAATTGTTTAATATAACTCTCATCAGGACTGAAGTACAGGAGGAATGTTGCTGGGAAAACAGCTGTGTTCAACGGCCACGAGTTCATCCTGGAGGAAACAGACTGGTACCTCCTCGACCTCTTCCGTCTGTGGTGGCGCTACGGGATCAGCTTCATACGCTTGCAGATGTGGGTGGAGGAGATCATGGAGAAGTTCATGAGGTGAGCACAGACTGAGGGTGCAATAGCATCCAGGAAGAGTGCTCAAAATAACAATTCCCAGTCAGTGTAATGGGTAACAGACGTCCTCCAGCATCTCTCTCCTTGACATCCCTTCCCTCACCCCGCTCCAAACTCATCTAATATGACACAATCAATTCTGAACCTGATACCCTCTCTCTCTGGGTCTGTCTGTCAGTCTCTTTCTTTCTCTCTCTCTCTCTCTCTCTCTCTCTCTCTCTCTCTCTCTCTCTCTCTCTCTCTCTCTCTCTCTCTCTCTCACACTCACACACACACACACACACACACACACACACACACACACACACACAGCTTGTTTTTGTTACCCACTGCATTATCTGCTCATGTCATCTCTCCCTCTCTCCTCTCTTTGTTCCCCCCACTCCATCAGGATCTATAAATACCAGGCGCATGGCTATGCTTTCAGCTCTGTGGAAGAGTTGCTGAACTCTCTGGGAGGTTCAGGCTTTCTCAACATGACCAGGCGCCCTCTCTCTGAGTCGCTGCTGGAGCTCGGCGTGTCTCAGCGCTTCATTGACGAGGTCATCGCCCCCATTATGAGGGTCAACTATGGCCAGAACATTAGCATCCCTGCATTTGTGGGTAGGGGTTCGGTGTGTTGTATTAAACGACAGATCTGTCTGTGCAGATCTGTCTAGTTGCACAGCCAGTTCTTTTGGAGCGTACATATTTACATATAATCTTTTCCGCATTCTGGCTCTGTCCAAAATACTCCATCGTTCACTATAGTGCATTGTACAGTGCATCAGTTACATGGGCTCATTTACTACATAGTGTACTGAACATTTTGGATTTGCCGCCTTTGTTAATTCGTGCATGGGTACAGACTGTATTGCAAATGCAGAACTAGAGTACATTCAGTTATTCCCTCAGCAGCTGCTTGCATCTATCAAAGTGGGTAGCATAGTGTGAACATATGTATGGTGAGAGAGAGCATGGTTTGCCTTTTCTGTCTAAATCAAATTAAGATGTGCACACTGGAAAGCTCCCACAAGTTCTTTTTTACCTGGTCCCCGGAGGAATTGACCAGGTATTGCAGTGATGCTGTTCATCTTTACGTCTGTGTGTGTGTGTGTGTGTGTGTGTGTGTGTGTGTGTGTGCGCATCTGTCTGCCCATATGGGGGACCAGGTAGCTATCTCGGATTGTGCTTGTTTATTTTAGTTTTAGTAGTGACATTTTGAGCCCTCACGTAAGGCTGCTCGATTATGGAAAAAATCTGAATCAAGATTATTTGGGCCAAAACTGAAATCACGATTATTCAAACGATTATTTTGTTTTCCTCAGTAACATGCTTCATTTATTGAAAATGTATTCAAAAACATTTCGAAAAAACATTCTTGTACCTTTGGATTTTCCCTAATACCTTTCTTCGTAAACATTAGTAAGTCTCCTTTGATGTCTAATGTACAAACAGTAGAAATGTCTAATGTATACATCTAATGTACAGTACAAACAGTAGAAAATAATTAGGACAAAAACATTGTTGCCCTCTGTAGAACATTTATGTAATGTCTTTGTGTTTCCCCATGTTGTTACAAGTAAACACTAGAGTGCGCGTGCACTTAATGAAACAGTAACATTCTAATTCTAATTTTGTCAGTTGGTTACTAGTACGGTTACAGTCAGGCTGCATATTTGTAATGCTCTGAAATTAATTAAGTAAAGTATCACACGGAATCCTGAACCCGGTTTACTCATATCATTTATCAACATGATACACAACACCCTCGATTTTATTTGTTTTGAGATCGTTTGGCACTGAAATCGTTATCACGATTAGAATTCGATTAATTGAGCAGCCCTACCCTCACGGCCCTTTCTCAGACTTCAAACAAGTGTTCACATGGATGTGCGTGATTGAAACCTTGTTTGCCTTTTCTGTCTCCCAGGGGCTGTCTCTCTTGCTGGCGCCCAGGCTAACCTGTGGGCAGTGGAGGGGGGCAATAAGCTGGTCTGCTCCGGGCTGCTAAAGCTGGCCAGAGCCAATCTCATCCAGGCACAGGTCAGTGCCATATCCCCTCAGGCTTCAGGTATGTAACTCGGCTCCGTTTGACTGACACTGTTTGTATGTAGACAGACCTGGGGTGCGTTTCCCAACACCATGGTTGCTAACCAGTTAGCAACTTAGTTGCTTGGCAATGGGCACATGCATTGCAACCAACAAAGTAGCTAACTTAGTTAGCAACTATGGCTTAGGGGAACAGACCCTGGTATGGTTGTGGATGTGGGAATGAACATCATGCTTTTTAAAAGCAGGTGATGCTATATCCTGCTGTAGAATTCAGATGCATGTTTTCACTGAATGCCGAACTCACACATTATTTATTTCAAATGACAAATGGAAGCAAACTGTTACATATGTTTTTATTAGAGGCTATTCCTATGAACATCTTGATGGCACTGTTTTATATTCTAATCTCACATCTGTGCCTGAGTTAGCTCCTCAATATAAGGGCTCATTTTCACCAAACACTCTGCGTGTACAGCGCATGCCCGTTTTCTGTCTGTATTCATTTAGAATGCACGTTAACAGATTAGACCATTTCCATCGCACGCGTGATCTGAGCGTATTATGTCCCTATACAAACCTATTGTACACGGATGCGCGCTGTACATGCTCAAGTCGGTGTAAATGAGGCCCAAGAAATACTAACTGCTAATTATACTCTTAGAGACAGCTTGGATATCAAAGGCATTTTGCTCTTCTGTTTACCTTAAGGAGAGTCAACTCAGTATCGACTCAGTTACACCACACAGACAGAGAAGCAGGTGGAACTGTATGACATTGTGGTGGTCGCCACCCCACTGCAACCTAACGTGGGCTCGGGCATCTCCTTCGAGGGCTTTGACACCCAGCCCCCTCCCATCGCCGGAACTTACCACCACACTGTCGCCTCCATCGTCCATGGCTACCTGAACTGTACCTACTTTGGGTTTGAGGATCCCAAGCTGTTCCCTTTCGCCAGCATCCTGACCACGGATACGCCCGGGCTGTTCTTCAACAGCGTGGCCAACGTCTGTCCGGTGAACATCACCGCCGGCTTCCGCCGCAAGCCTCCTCAGGAAGCCGGCGTCTACAAAGTGTTCTCCCAAGAGCCCTTGGCTAAGAAGGAGTTGAAGACACTGTTCAAGTCGTACTACTCTGTGCAGGTGACGGACTGGCAGGCCTACCCGCACTACTGGAGCACCGAGGAACTCCCGCCGGTCATCCTCCATGATGGACTATATTACCTTAATGGTATCGAGTGGGCAGGAAGTGCCATGGAGATGAGCTCCGTGGCAGCGAAGAACATCGCCTTGCTGGCGTACCACCGTTGGAGTCGTCAGGTCGAGATGGTCGACCAGAAAGACCTGATGCACAAGATCAAAACTGAACTGTAACCAGAGACCCTTTAGACAAAACTTATTGTGCTTTTTTTTTTTTTTTTTTTTTTTTTTTAAGCAAATAGGCACTTAGCATCTTTTGCTTATGACTGCACATTTACAAATATCAACTCTACTAAATACCACAGTAACATGTGCATGATGGCACTCCTGTTTAATTGGATGACATGTCAGTACACCAGCCTTTGGCTTATTGCTTGCTTTTGTGTCAAATTATTTATTTGCATTAATTTATTAATTCCTAAGAGCTTTCTGAAAATGTGCATACTTTTTTCAGAAGTGCCTCAGATGCTGAGCTGTGTGTTTCTTTTAGCTTGATTGTTTTAAAGGATACTGACTGTAATAAAAGAATGCTATTTTTTTGTCATTACTGGATACCTACTATCTGTACTGGCGTAAAATGTCAGGTGTTACTGTTGCTTAACAGGCACCGAATGTGTTTTGACTCAGTGAAACGTGTGCTGAACACAATACTTTGATGGGGAGAAAAGAAGACCCAGTGCAACCGTTTTAAAGCATTCGGCAAGTTAATTATGAAGAACCAGTCCTAAAACTGACTAGCCCCAAAAGTTATCAAATGCTTCTGTTAACTTCATTGTATTGCCAACAGCTTCAGAATATTACACAGCAGAATAATCTTCCTTAGCAGCTATACTGTTTATGAGAATAATGCACAGTACAACCAGAGAGTGTTGAGGAAAATTAGAGAAGTAGAATCTAAGATCTTTGGTACAACTAAAGATCAAAAGAAGAACAATCGTCTCTGGTACTACTAACCAATCAGCAGTTCTATGAGTCATGTGACTTCTGTTCCTGATATGTTTCTGAGTACGTAGTGAAAGTTTGCTGGCAAAAGTTGTTCTACCGGTATACTAACCAGAAAGTGTTAAATACACTGTATTCACTCAGAACGTAGCCATGGCAGAACACACTTTTGCTATTTCGATGGCTGTTATCACTCTGTTTTGGGGATTTGTTGGAGGAGTTGTCCCGTGGTTTATTCCAAAAGGACCGAACCGAGGGTAAGTTAACCCAGGGTTGGCCTAGCTAGTTATGGCTAACAACGGGAATAAATCACGAATTGGCGGAACTCTTATTTAAACTATCTGAATCTGTTTTTAAGTTGTTCTTGTTTAACTCATTACATACTTTAAAACAAACTAAGATTGTGGTTAATCTGATGGACGTTGACACTTCCCGCAGCAGATAATTTAAAATGTTCAGTAAACTTCATGCTAACACTAGCCTAGCTACTTCAGAGAACTCAAGTTTTGTGTATGGGCTCTGTTGAGCACTATGACTTTAATTGAGGGCTCTGTTGAGTTTATTGAGCACTTTGACTTTAATTGACCCAAAATGTACAGAATTAACTTCACTCTTAAGCATGGTAATATGCAAGCAGAGGGAGGTTGCCTGTGGTTGTACATGGACTTTTTAACCTTTCACAACAGTTTAATCATGTGATTTTCAGGCAGCTGTCACAAGAACACAAAAAAGTTTTTTTTTTCTCTGATTGCTTAATCCTTGTCACCCACAGGGTCATTGTCACCATGTTAGTACTGACGGCCGTAAGCTGCTACTTGTTGTAAGTAGACTTTATTTAGTTACTTGGTCTTCATTCTGTATTAAAATTGAAAATCTGCATCTTCCCAATGTGTATACATTCATGCGGGCACAGGTGCCAGAACTATCCCTTTGTTGACTGTCAATCTAAATATAATTTTTTACATCTAGCCCATCATCCCACCAAACATGATATTTTATTATGATTAGTAAATACTTCTCTGTTTCTTAGCACGCCTATAAACGGAGTGAACTGAAACGCATGCCATGCTCTGAAGCTAGGGGGCAGTGTGCGTGCTATAAATGTATTCAGTCGATATTGTTGGCCAAGGTTGTTTTGAAACAGAAAGTCTTTTGTGTGTTTGTGAGCTAGAGGATCAGCAAGCTTAAGAAATGTGTCTTTTCATACCTTGCATAGCTAAGAAGTTGGTGGTTGTTAAGTTCCTGGCATCTACATTTTACCTCAGTCAGGCAGATGTGGATGAATGTCTTGGATATCTCTTCTGAATATTTTACAAATTACACTTAGTTTTTATCCAAAGCGACTTACAATACAGGAAATAAACAAGTACAGATATGCAGAGGAAAACAGAGTAAGCAAAGGCGTTACAAAGTTTGTGCAGCCAGGTTACAGGATAGTATTGGTGAGTGGAGGTTAGGTTTGCCATCTTTTGGTTTGGTGTTTCATGTTGTATTTTTTTCTTTTCTTTACTTAACTGGATGGCTGCTCAGTAATATATAATACACATTTTACCAGTTTTATAAGTAGACTAAAACACATTATAGCTTCAGAACCAAAAATAAATGATCAAAGATGGGTAAAACTAGCATTGTTTTGGTAAGACCATTTTATTGATTTCATGCATGGATTCAGTGAACAGCTTTTTTAAATAAAAAGAAAGAAATTATGGCATCAGATGTCTGTCCTAATATTTTGTAGAAACATTTGAAATGTACTTTCTCATTTACGTAACAGACATTACTTTTTTCCTCTGAAAATGTGGTGCTGCCACTGAATCTGAGAACCTTTAATTTATAGCATTTTACCAGAGCATTGTTCCTCAGTAGCACCTCAATACTCCATCAAATATGTAATTCTCTTGTGCAAGGGAACACATTTTTAAAATACTTGAACTCATTCCAGTGGGTATTAGCCTACTATTCATATGGTCAGTTACGGCCTGTCATCATGAGACTCATACACTTTTTCAGTGCACTTTGTATGGTGGCACATTTTGCATTAAAACCTTTAGGCTTAAGGTTGCACTTTTTTTCATTAGTTCTTTTTTTTCTCGGAAGGACAGTCGCGTGGGAAGCTTCATTCTTGATCTTGTAGCACTTTACTCAATAAAAAGCAACGGTGCCAAAGCCAAATGCCCCATGTTGTGATGTTCATGAAGGCAAAAAGAAATGATATATATACTAGGGCTGCACAATATATCGAAAATATTGTGATATACATATCGCAAAACATGGCTTAACTGCAATAATTGGGACATTACTGTAAGATGCTTCACGCTCCACATATTTGGGAAATCAAATGCAGTCCTACTGCCCTTGATATGCCCTTGGTATCCACCCCCATAGGCTGCACGCTGGCTACGGCCTAGCGGTGAAGATTAAGCTGAAAGATGTTAAAACTATATTTAAATATTTAAACTGTATTTAAATTTAAAACATATCGTCATTGCAACATTCAACAATGTTACCGCATATCGCACATTTTTCCAATATCGTGCAGCCCTAATATATACTGTGGGATTCATATCAGTGACAAAACTTTATGGATCCTTCCTTTATAGGTCCTTCCTTTTACTAAGTATTGTGAAAATTGGCATTATAGTTTGTGTTTAGGCTTCTTTAGTCCTCTTAGCTGAGGTAGTAGGTTTCTTCATGAATTTAGTGTACTTTTATGGATTACTTTTGTACAGACCTATTTAGGCATGTTTTATCACATTGAATAAAGCATGCAGATAATCTTATGTGAGATAATTAATTATGGAGAGATAGTGTTTTTTTTTCCCAGGAATAACGACTTTCCTTCTCTTTGCTTTGCAGTTGGCTGATAGCAATCCTGGCACAGCTTAATCCTCTGTTTGGACCAGCCTTGAGCAATGACACCATTTGGTACCTTTCGCAACACTGGTCCTAAACCGCAGTTCACCACACCAGAGAGAAGAGTTTCTCAGCACTTCTTCAATACAAGGACCAAAACATAACTTTTTTATCTGCACTCACTCACAGATGAACTTGAGCTTGTAACATGATACATTTCGAGGAGTGTTTTTTGTTCAGATACCTTGTAATGAGACTTTATGGGCTAATGAAATGCAAAGGGCATAGGAGCTAGTACTCAGTAGCTCAAAGTTATCTACAGTCCAGCCAAGATGAATGCAGTATGTTGATTTTAAAACTATTCTACATGGAATAGTTCTGTCTCTAGACCGACAGAAAAAGCAGGTTTCTCATCAGTACAAAGGATTATTCAGCCTCTTTCTTTCTTTTTTTTTTTTTTTTAAGTTTTGTGTTTCTGCTGAGTAACCTCTTATTTAGTGAAAAGGCTGGCACGAGGCCCTGGAACGCAGGCAGATTCTAAGCAGCGGGTGCATTGCAGACTCTTCAAGATTGCCCAGGGCCTTGGACTCAGGCCTAAACTGACAGTCTTGGACCTTCCTACCACAGTAGTCCAAACCCCCACCACCACCACCCACCTTCTTATTGAAGCCATTTCAGAATTGCCTTGGTAAGGGCTCAAAGAGGTCTTTATAAACCACCAGGTTGCAAAAACTGCTTGAAATATTGAGTGCAAATTCCCACGCTTTGTATGCACCCATGTTTTTTGCCGTAGTCCAAATAATGTAAGATGACTGAGTGCACAAGGATAAGTGACGTCATGCAGGTGATTAATTTTATGTTAAGAATCCCTATTTACATTTGAAGCTTTGCCAAGGTATGTCTGTCTAATTATTGAGGTCTTTGCATTTTTGAGCTTAATGGCACAATTTAACAGTGGAATACACTGACCTTTTTAACATTTTTTGTTGTTGCGTCTTCATTCTTGTGATTTAGATTGAATACTGCTTGTATAGACCTTTGTGTAGGTATTTCAGTGTACATTTTGTTTGGTATGTGACATGGAATCGATACTATTTGGAATTACCAGTTTGTTTAGAGTGACTGTGAATTATTATGTATTTAATCTGCCACTCCACAACATCAGAGACACTATTTCCTTATAATCTGACACAGATCTCAAGATAACCAGTCGAGTGTAGGTGTTGATGAATACTGGAGTGTGCTTTGCTTTGTGTGTGTGTTTTTCTTAAGAAAAAAAGCAACCCTGTTGTATGAAATAAGTATTGTCATACTTTGAAGTCTATCCAACTGGACAGTAGTTGACATAAATTCGAATACATGCTTTTCCAAAGAAAGTTGGACTTTGCTAAACAGTGCAAAATCAAATAGGCAGTTTAACTTTTACCAGGTTACCAGTAAAAGGGAAGGATTCATGTACTGTCTAATTAGAGTGTAATTATATGATAATCTTGTCTTGCCTCCTTCCTTCATACCATATTTTTTTTACCTTTGTGGTGTTATATGTTAAACAAATGTTCCAGAAATGCAACCAGACTGGTATGGTTATAATGTTAACGCAAAGGCTATATGAACGAAAATGTATTTTTTTGGGTCAATCCCTACTTTCTTCTCTGATTGGTCAAGGGGAAAGCACGTGAAAAGAGGGTCACGCGCTTTCCAGGAACCCGTCAGGAAGAAGATAAACAAAACAAACCAGAGAGGATAGCAGCGTGGACTCAGACGAAATGACAGAAAGTTCGTTTAAAGACGGACAAATACGGAGATAAACCATATTAAGATAACTTCATGGGTGTTATAAAGGTGAGTCTTGCGATATTATTAAGCTTTTACAGAAATGCAATCGAATTTCTTTCCCGGATCTCTTAAAAACAGTGTCCTCTCTGGTTAGCTCCCGTGCTAAGTTGTAGCCTGTTGGCTAGCAAGTTAGCTATCTCGTTGCCACTAGAGAGGGGAGGGACGGAGGCCATAGTTATTGAGAAACAAGATTTAGTTCCGCGTTAAACCTGGACATATGTAATGAAGAATGTGTGGTTAAGTCACAACAATTAGTCTTTCGAGTGTCTTACCTACTTGTTGTATTCGTGTTTTGAGAATTTTATGGTTCGTTTGTCTTGTAAAAATTTGTCTAAACATTGGTCCTGTTTTGGACGACAACAGACGAAGTGCTAGCTAGTGTTGTCAACATTTCAATTTGCATTATTAGCAGATACTCCGTTAATCTAGTTTACTCGACCTTGTCACTGAATTACGACTGATTTGAATTGAACAATCTTGCAAGCTGTGTGCAAATAACGCTACTGTTAAACATTTCAGACCAAAAACAACTGCAGTCGTCCATGGCCGCCTCTATCGATTATTAAAACTAATACTGGCAGTGTCAAGTCCAGTGTTTTTCCGCAAGTTTCGTTAAAGCTGATCATGTGCAGCATTCATTTTCCAATCTAGCTGGTAGTAGGAAAGAACAGCACCAAGGGTCGTTGTACCATGTTCAGGTAACAAGCCCATACATAACATGTCGACCGCTGTATTTCTTGTCATTGAAATTGAAAGTAAACTGTGTGGACATGTGTCGCTACATTTTGAAAGGTTACAAGGATAAAATATACGCCATATATCATGGTCTCACAACCAACCAGTTAATGGATTTATAGGTCAAGTAAAAGCAGCATTAACAGTTCCATAATGGTACACGCCCCCATCTATGCAATGCCCAGAGGAAAATAGCTCGAAAAGGCAGCACGCTACAGCAACGGTCTTTATATGCATGTGAATTTCTTCGTGTGAACATCGCTTCAGGATTTGTGAGATGTTAAATGTTATTGGCCCCGTTTTAACCCAGATACTGTACTTTCAGCGGGGCCGTTTGTTATGTTTTACGACCAGGTATGTTTGTCGGTTGCTTCCTTTGGGTATTTAATCTAATGCTGCGCGTATTGTTCACGTTGTTTATAAATGTGCTTCACTGGAAAACGTGCGATCCCATTTCTTAGACCTATCTATATAGCACTATGCCCTCAGCCATTTATGTAACGTGATCGGGCCTTTTAATATTGTTTGTTGCTTGACCGTTCACCCTAACTTGAAATGGGCAGGGTATTTATCGAAAATATCTTCCTTGATAGATGGCACGAGTTGCCAATCACATTTCGTAAGAGGCGGGCTAACAAAAGAGTGATGGCCAATAGCACGCCGCCATTCCGTGGGCGTTGGCGTGAGTTGAAAGTGGCTAGGTTGACACATTATTTGTTTGCAAAGAGGTCCATGTTGAGTTCAGGGTGTTTTCGTGTGTTAGTAGGTCAAAGGAAGTTATTAGACTGTACACGTTTTAATGTGCGGATATTGACGCTGTAAACGCACGAATTGTGTTAATTTTTAACTATCAATTTGACCATATCTTGTTACAGCACGAGAAAAGCCCAGGGTTAAGCGCAAGTTACTTGTCGCAGTACAGGACTGTTGTTTGTTCGTAGATCAACCCAATTACCGAACAGCTGAAGGGTGAAGCACATAAGGTAGCATTGTCCGCCCAAAATACCATGCAGAAGCATCGAGATCAACTAGCTCTGACACACTTTTCAGCTGTGTTAATGTGTAAAATGTTGTGGTTATGACCACGGCTTTAAAGTCCACGAAACCTTCATTCACATAGCGTACAAGATTATCGCAGGTGGACGGTCTTATTTTGAGTGTGGAAATTAGTTGAGTGGGAGTCGAGTGTGTGCTAGATTTGCAGCTGCAAATTGTTAAAGAAGCAGGTGTTTTGTCACCGAGTTGTAACCTAATCCAAGAACTGCACAGTGATAACTGATTAGTACCTTGCATTCATATGCAAAAAATTTTGCATCATTTTTCATTCCAAAGACAATGTGTTTATAGGTTATCAAAGTCTCTGCCAAAATACACTAGTCAGCATACCACAGCAGGCGTGCACAGGCAATACCACTGTTTAAGCATGAAGCCAGTAAATTATTGACATGCAAGAGACTCGACAAATGCTGTTATGATTGTGTTTGAAGCACTCACAGTTAATAAGACTGTTGTTTATCATGTAAATAAATTCATCTGAAAGCTGCAATGGCAGAAATCTTTTTGCATATCAGCCAGAAGCCAGACCCCTGCTTGGCTGCTGCTTTGTGAATAGTATTTGTGTGTGTGTGCGTGTGTGTGTGCGTGTGTGTGCGTGTGCGTGTGCGTGTGCGTGTGCGTGTGCGTGCGCATGCGAGCGAGCGAGCAAGAGAGAGCGAGCACATGCATGTGTTTTGCTTCTGCTTATGGGCACATTCAGGCTGTGCTGAGAATCAGTGGCGCTGTCATTAGACCTAATCTGACAGATTGAAAAGTGCTTTTGGTTGATTGCATTACTTTAATGAAAATGAGGAGCTTGCTTTTGACACGATTGACAGTTTGCATTTCCGATTATATTAGCAGAGCTGCAGCTTGCATGCATGCTTGCATACACGCGTGCTTGCATGCATGCCTGCCTGCATGCCTGCCTGCCTGCATGCCTGCCATCAGCGTCTCTGAGGCTGCTGATGTGGACACTGCACGCCCACACACACAGACATCTCACTCTCTCCAGCCTTTGTACAGAGACCCTCACAGTCTGACCACTACACGGGGAATAGCAGTGGCAGTAGAAGCAGAGGAAGCTTGTTTTGACTTTCGCTGCTGTGGCTTTCTCAGCCACTGATGGTAATTGGCAACAGCAAATCTGGCTAGCCTTTGTGCTGAGTTATCTGCGGGTCTGTATGCACTGTTTAATCTGTCTGTCTTATTTGTCTGAAAAAAAGAGACTGTTTGTTTACGGATGTTGGTTTGAACCCAACCTTAACCAACAACTTGTACTGGGAGGTCACAAGGCTTTGATGTGGCTGCTTCTTGAAGTTTTGTTGCCAGACACAAGCAATGGGAATGAAAAGACAATTTTTTACCTTTTTGGCATGGCAGCTTTGTAGCTGATTCTAGTAAGTAGCTTACTGTAGTGATATTACCTTATGTCATGGATGAGTAATTTGATTATGGCACAGATAGACTTGTGAGCTCTTGTAATAAAGTAAATGCCACCACAAGTTATATACTGTATAATAATAATACTGTAAAGTATGCATATGTAGGCCTGCACATAGTACAGGAAATAGGTGAAATAAGTAACAATGACTGATATTTGTTCCTAGGCAAATATTAAGCCACATTTGGTGATTACTTTGAAATGTTGAACCTTCAGCTAATATGCCGTCAGATAAAACAATAGGGAAGTGATCTCATCCGGGTAAACTTTCACAGCTACAAAAGGGAACTCGGAGTTCCATTCATTCAGCTTCCAGAGGTACAGGACTTGGGAAGGTCATTTCCGGCTATATTTCCAGCCATTTTGTGTTGTTGGTCTTCAATAAAGAGCAGTATGTAATAGAATATTCTGTGTACATTACTTTATATATTATAATATACTGCTACTGTCCCCGGACACGTGCTTTAATTGTTGGTGCAGTCCAGTGTTTCGCCACTTGTACAAGACTCTGAGGTTTCCGCCGTAGGTTCAGCACACTAGCATTGCTGATGACACAGGGCTGACACGGACGGATGGAGGTGATTGATTAAACGGCAGGATAATGGCTGTAACCTGAGTTCAGAGGCGGCCCAGCGCGCTTTCCGCCCGCTCTTGTTTTTCTCTCTCCGGCCGTGTGATCTCATGTTGACTCTTGTCGGCTCATGCACGTGTCTTGCTTCAGCGCAGAGCACCTGCTGTTGAACCTTATCCCGTGGCAGTATTGCACACATCCCACACATATGCGTACACACACACGCACGCATGCATGCACACATACATACTCCATTCACCAGCAAACCATGTTCGTCTGTCAGAAGAAGAGCTGTGAGTTGTCCTGGCTGCCTGACATGGCTGTCATGTTACGGCAGGTGTGCTGCCATCTCTTGGCTCGGGATTGTGTGCGTTTGCAATGAACAGATGGGTAGTGAGTATTGTGTCGCAGAGCAGGCTTATCATGATGGAGAGAAGGTATGCCGAGTTGCCATGTTTTGTTAGAGGTGTCCAACCAGTTCCTGGTCCCCTGGGAGAAGGCGTCCATGGCAGATAGCATCTAAGTTATTTCATTTTGTTTGGATCAAGCCGTGGCTGACAGCATTTACTGAAGAACAGAGGCATGTAAGAAACTCCCTAATGAACAGTCCCTGTGTACTCGGACCAGGCCATCCAGAGAGTAATCCCCCCATTGTACTTGTCCTTGTGGTGCTGTCTATTTGTGTGTGTGTGTGTGTGTGTGTGTGTGTGTGAGTGCGCGCGCGCATACCTGTGGCTGTGTTAATGTGCATGTAGGTAGGTGTGTTTGTGCATGCATGTTTACGAGTCTGTGTTAATGTGTGTGTAGGTAGGTATATTTGTGTGTGTGTGTGTCTATTTGTGTGTGTTCCTGTGTTAATGTGTGTGTAGGTAGATATGTTTGTGTGTAGGTGTGTGCAGGCATGCTCGTATGTGTGTGTGTAGGTAGGTAATGTCTGTCTGTTTGTGCAGGTCGGGCTGACCGAGTTGTCAGAAAAGCAGCCTGCCCTTAGCATGCAGTAGGTTAAAGGGCTTCCCCCGCAGTCACTTCTGCAATAACTGCCCTGAGCACCGCTAACAGGTGGGGCTAGTTTAACAGGGCAGAAAGCCAGCCAGCTAGTCTAGATAGCCAGCTAGCTCTTGTTCTGCTTCCTTTAGTGACATGTTGGCTTAAAGTAACACTAGATATTTATTTTTTTAGCTTTAAAATAATGATCCCAAGATTGTTTCAGTGGTTCTTCAACTTGTAACAGGGTGAAAGTCACTTTTAAATTAGCTTTGCTGCCCTCCATGGGCTATAACCCCACTAAGTAAGGTTGGAGGAGTGGGCCGTCCCTCTGTAGTTCGAATGAGAGACTATTCCGTTTCCAACCTGTAGGGCGAGCGAAGACGAAAACTACTTAGTGTCGCTTTAAGAGCTCTGCTTTAGCCTAACTTGCTGGACTCTTGCACAGGTGTTGAACAGTTGCAGCCAGGCAACTGCAGTTGTCAAGGAGTGTCTTGGCAAAGTCTGGTGAGAGAGTCTGGAAAGAGAGAGGGTGAGAGTGTGACAGAGAGAGAGAGACCGTGACACAGGGAGAGAAGGTGCGAGAGAGTGAAAGCGAGACAGCGTTGTGTGAGTTGTTGTTTTTCTCTGCTGTGGGTCGTATGCAAAGCTTGCTGCCATGTGCAGAAGCTCGCGGATGATAAGATGCTTATTTGACTCGAGACTGCACACCGACAGGAAATGATGTCATCAGCCACAAGAGGAGCTGGATTGTTTTGCTGTTGCGCTGCAGCTGGCCAGCAGGGCTCTATCTCTCACTCTCTTCATTTCTCTCTATCTCTCTCTCTCTCTCTCTCTCTCTCTTTCTCCCTCTTTCTATCTCTTTCTCTCATGGTCACTCGCAGATACCTCTCTCATGGCTTATCACAACTGATTGGTAATGCAGAGAGCGTTTAGCTGTAGCTATTTGGGTCTTTGTTTTTTTTTTGTGTGGTGGCGATTTTGGTCCTCCTTTTTAGCAGCGGTGGGGAGAGAGAGAGGAGAGGGAACTGTGACTGTTACAAAAATAGCCCTCGCGTTTCGTCTCTCTCCCTCTTTTACTCTCGCACATTCGCTCTCATTCCTCCTCTCCGTCTGTATCTCTCTCTCTTCCCCCTCTCTCTTCCCCCCGTGTCTTCGTCAGTCCAGGCTGCAACACCCGGCTGCTGTGGGAGTCCGTCCATGGATATGACCAGACTTCCCCCGCCGACCTCCGTAACTCTGTTTGACCATGGTTAAAGAAGTGGCCAGCCACGAGGGGGGAGGCCATCTTTCTTATTTCTTTTCTTTTTTTCCTTCTTTCCTCCTTTTGTACCGAGCAGACTCTCGTACTCATCGGTGGCGAAGGTGGTGCTGTCGGTGGGGCCGTGAGGGCTTGTCCTAATTTAAACACAGACGTTTTTGACAGGCAGTCTCCTCCTCGCATCTCTCGCACTCTCTCGCTCTCTCTTTCTTTTTTTTTTCGCTGGCTCTCCCCCGTCTCGATTTGTATTCGTTCGCTCTTTTATTTGTCTCTGCTTGTTTGCGTTTGATCACCAAGGCTGCTTTTCTGTCTGACACTTGTTCCAGAGGAGAGTAGTTCATCATTGAATTTGTTTTGCTTTTGGTTATGTTTTGTTTTTTTTTTTTAAATCTGGGACTCTTAAAAGCCTAACACCTTTCTCACCTTTTTCTTCTCTGCTCTTGGTTCTTGTCCTCCTGTCTACAGCGACCAGACTACGGACGTGGACAACACAGCTGTATCTAAATGAGCTGTTAGGCCCTCCGGATTAGAAGAGAGACAGAGGACAAACAAGGACTCTGTTTACCACCCAGGAACCAATTTTTTTTTCTCTGCTGCAGTTTTCGGAAAAAGCGAAAAAGAATAAAGTCGCAGAGGGGAGTGGGTTTCGAGAGGAGGCAGAAAAGTTTCCGATAAGGAACTGGCAATCTGTACTTGGCAATGCCTCAGGTATGTTGCTCAGCTAATGTCAGCCCGATACCATATGGTTAGAAACCAAGAATGTCTCCCAAATATCTCTGTAAAGCCCTTAAGCCACAGTGAAAAATCTCCCCCTCAAATATGACAACCGAAGATTTTGCTCCTTCTCTATTTGTTACGTCATGGGTTCAGAGGGTTCGTCAGAGTAGCACCACTTACCCATCTCAGATAGTCAAGTCAGACTTATTTATATAGCACAGTTAAACTCAACGGATTGATCCAAAGTGCTTTCTCTTCAATTACAGATAGTAAATCATAGGCATATATTATGAATGTCTTGTCTGTATAGCTTAAAACGCCTTGACTGTGTGCTACGTTGTGTACAACAAGTCTGCCATTTCATCCATAGTTTGTTGGTGGATGTGTGTTTTGTAGCCCAGCGTCAGTGGGATGGACCCTCCCTTTGGGGACGCCTTTCAGAACTACACTTTTGCTGACCAGGCACTGACTAGCACAGATTTGTTGGCCAACAGCTCCGACCCAGACTTTATGTACGAACTGGTGAGTAGCCATAGGTTTCAACCATACAGTGAGCAGCGCACCATTCGACTCTATGTTGAATAGATTCAATTTTTGCATATATCGAAAAGTCTGTGCCACATATTTTTGCTCCAACCATTCACCAAACCAGCTGATTTGTAGTTAGCGAGACTAGTCTTCATCTCGGTAGATGTACCAATCAGTATAACTGCTCATGTTAAATGTACAGGTATAATGAAAACATGATGATATATAAACATGATAATGAATACATTTTTACTTTTCTATACTAGTGTTACCCACCTCTGCTCTACTTGCTTTTTACAGTTATCAGAATCTTATAAGCATATAAGCCTCTATGGGTGCATCTTTTATGCTCACAGGATGCTTCTCGGGCTCTACTACAAATAAGGAGCAAATGTAGCACCTGTTTGTGACTAGCCTGTTTGTGTGTGTGTGTGTGTGTGTGTGTGTGTGTGTGTGCGTGTGTGTGTGTGTGTGTGCGCGTGTGTGTGTGTGTGTGTGTGTGTGTGCGCGTGTACGCACGTGTACGTGTGTGTCATTGTGTCTATCTAATGCCTGCTCTCCTCCTGCACTACGTGACCTTCCAGGACAGGGACATGACGTGCCGGCAGAGCCCCAAGGGCGAGATGCTGGGTGGGGTGGGCGAGTGTCGCGAGATGGAGGGCATGGAGCCGCTGGCGGAGCTGGGGGAGGGCAGCGAGGTGGCTTACAGCAGCTCCAACTTCGAGCAGTGGGACACCTACTGGGAGGACCTGACCAAATACACGCGGCTGACCAGCTGCGACATCTGGGGCACTAAGGAGGTGGATTTCCTGGGCCTGGACGACTTCTCCAGCCCCTACCAGGACGAGGAGGTGATCAGCCGGACGCCCACACTGGCGCAGCTCAACAGCGAGGACTCGCAGCCCGTGTGCGACGTGCTCTGCTACCCCGACCTGCTGCTGGCGGGGCCCAAGCAGCCCACGCCGCTGTCCTCGGCGCAGGGCAAGAAGGCCGGGCGGCCACCTGCCTCCTCCCCGTCCTGCTCCTACTCCTACTCTCTGTCCTCCGCCGCCCTGTCCTCCGCCGGCCAGAACCAGCTGCCGGACTTCGCCGAGGGCTCACAGAAGGCCACCAGGCCCGTGGCGTCCAGCACGGAGACCATGGCCAAAGCGGCCTTGTCCAAGGCCCACGGCACAACTTCACTGGAAGGTGGGGGAGGCGGTGGCAACAACATTGGCACGGGTGGCGGAAGTGACTTTGTGCGCAAGGCCAAGGTGCGCATCAGCGGACCCCACCACCACTTCCCGGGCAAGCTCCCCCAGGACCCCCAGGCCAGCACGTCGCCCTCCAGCCCTTGCCCGCTCATCGAGCTCCCCAAGGGGGCCGCCGCGACCGCGTCGGCCACCACCAGCAGCAGCCAGGCGGTCCCTCGCCCCGGAGCCAGCAGGGCTGCCGCCCAGACCTCACCCACTGGACCACCACCTCCACCGGTACCACTAGTGGACAGGAAACTGGTCACCGAGGGCTCCGTCAAGCACGAGATGCCCGTGGGTGCGGAGATGGGCACGTCCCGCGGCCTGCCCGCCAAGCTCCACTTCTCCGCCATGCCGGGGGCCAGCGAGGGGCTTCTGCCCGTGGTGGGTGTGGCCACGGGGGACGTGGCGTCAGCAGCAGCGGTGGTTCTGGCGGTGGGGGAGAAGACCAAGGAGGAGGAGCACAACTACTCGCTCTTCCTCACCAGGGCCCGGCTGGCCGGCAAAGCACTCGCCATGGAGGAGGAGGAGGAGGTGGACGAGGAAGAGGAGGATGAGGAGGAAGGCGAGGAGGAGGACGATGAGGCAGGGCTGGAGCTGGACGACGAAGACCACGACGAAGACCACGACGAAGGCTTCGGCAGCGAGCACGAGCTCTCGGAGAACGAAGACGACGAGGAGGACGAAGACTACGAAGGGGACAAGGACGACGACATCAGCGACGCCTTCTCCGAGCCAGGTACAACAAGTTAACACAGCACATAGCACAGTAACCCTATCAACAGAGGGGGAAAAAAAGTCATCTCATAGCTAGGGAAATATTCTAGAGCAAGGGACACTTCTTTGCCATGTTTAGAGCCTTATGATTTTCACAATACGGAAGACACAAACAGAATCACATGCCAGTAATTCAGCTAATAAAACTGAAACTGACACAGACATGCACCTGTGTGAACATTTCTGTAGAAAGTGAAAGTAAAGTAAAAATACATTTTGTAGAGCCGTAAGCAGCCGTTTTGCCCAAGGGAGTAGCTCAGGTGCATGTATAATGTCACGAGCTGCTCTGCTCTTTTTAATGTCTCTAGGCTCTCATTCGGTGGCTTCAAAGTTAACACTCTGACTAACTAGATCGACACATTCCTTTGCGCAGTGAACCTTGTGGAATAAGATCTCACTTGTTACAAAATATTGAGACTTTAACAAAACTGGCCATTGGGGCAGTATTTGTACATTTTTGCAATAGCCTAACCATCAGGCTTAAAATGTAGGCTTTATGTGTCTTCCACTGTGAAGTGTCTCACCAAAAACTGGGAAGTAGGCTAATTTCCCTGTAAATAGACCTGTGCTTTTATTATGCTGTTGGCTGGAATTCATTTTCAAAACAATCATAGGCTATTCTCTGGAGTAAATTAGCACTGCAACCATAATCTCCCAGTTTTTTTCTTGTTAACCTGTTGCATCCTAGACTGATGAGACTGCTTAAACACACGGTAGCGGATGTCTGGAGTAAAATGTTTATGTCATATGTACAATCAAAACGTTAAAAGCGTTTTGATTGTACATATGATGTAAACAGTAAGGGAATGGATAAAATTTTAAGTTGGGGGGAGGGTGGTAGGAAAAATACAGAAATTGGCGAAAAATAATACAATTTGGCAAAATTAAGACAGATTTTAGAAAGCCTTGCATATCAACAGAACCCCTTGACACGACAATACAAGTCACGCAGTCTGACTGTGCATCTGGTCGGCCCATCCCTCAGTAAGGTGCAGTCGGGCTGAAAGGAGCCCTGAGATGGAAAGAAACCGCTGAATTCTGCTCAGTCATTGCAGTCAGCCTGGGAGATTAGTGCCTCTGCCTGTGCAGTCGGGTCGCCCTGGTAGGTTTTTGTCCGAGCGCAGGCTCGGTAAACAAGGCTGCAGTTATTGAATATGACTCATTCTCCTCCTCTCCTCCTTTTTGCTTGTTCTCCTTCCTCCCCTCTTCCTGTCACGTATACCCTACTCTAATCCCTCATCCCCATCTCTCTTCCACTTTCCTCTCTCTTTCCCTCGCTTTCCCTTTCTCTTGCCTGTGTCTCTCTGTCTCATTCCCCTTCTCTCTGCCCCTGTTTCCATCTTGGAATGTTCACTCTCTTTTGTCCTCTTTATCTCTTAAATCTCTGTCTCTCTGTCTCTTTCTCGCTATCTCGCTCTCGCTCGTTCTCTCTGTCTTTCTATTTCTCTCTCTCTCTTGCTTGTGCTCTCTTCTCTGTGTCTCTCCAATCTCTCAATCTGGCATTGCACTTCTATCTTCCTCTATTTCCATTTTTCACATGCCCCCTCTGTCTCTCTCTCTCTCTCTCTCTCTCTCTCTCTCTCTCTCTTTTGCTCTCTGTCACGGGCCCTCCCCCTGTCTCTCTTCTCTTTTGCTGTGTGTCCCCCCTTCCCTCCCCCTTTTTATCTCTGAATGTCTCTCTCTCTCTCTTCCCATCTCTCTCTCTCTCTCTCTCTCTCTCTCTCTCTCTCTCTCTCTCTCTCTCTCTCTCTCTCTCTCACGGTCCCTCCCCCTCTACCTCTTCTCTTTCGCTGTGTCCCCCCCTCCCCTTTATCTCTGAATGTCTCTCTCTCTCTCTCTCTCTCTCTCTCTCTCTCTCTCTCTCTCTCTCTCTTTCTCTTTCTGTTTCGCTCTCTGTCACGGTCCCTCCCCCTCTACCTCTTCTCTTTCGCTGCCCCCCTCCCCTCCCTTTATCTCTAAATGTTTCTCTCTCTCCCCCTCTCCCTCTTCTCTCTCGCTGCGCCCCCCCCCCCCCTCCCCCAGGCTGTGATGCTGACATGGTGGAGGATGTGAAGGGGCTGACAGCGGGGCTGTCGCGGAAGAGGGGGAAGCGGCGCTACTTCTGGGAGTACAGCGAGCAGCTCACGCCCTCCAAGCAGGAGCGCATGCTCAAGCCCTCCGAGTGGGACCGCGACACCCTGCCCAGCAACATGTACCAGAAGAACGGCCTGCACCAGGGTTAGACACGCACACACACACACGCTCACACACACACACACCCTGCCCAGCAACATGTACCAGAAGAACGGCCTGCACCAGGGTTAGACACACACACACACACACACACACACACACACACCCTGCCCAGCAACATGTACCAGAAGAACAGCCTGCACGAGGGTTAGACACACACACACACACAGACACACACAGACACACACAGACACACACAGACACACACACACACAGACACACACAGACACACACACACACAGACACACACACACACACACACACACACACACACACACACACACACCCTGCCCAGGAACATGTACCAGAAGAACGGCCTGCACCAGGGTTAGACACACACACACACACACACACACACACACACACACACACACACACACACCTGCCCAGGAACATGTACCAGAAGAACGGCCTGCACCAGGGTTAGACACACACACACACACACACACACACTCACACACTCATACTCATAGTCACTCACCCCCATACACACACACACATATATTCAAGTACTCATACTTCTTTTTTTTTTAAGTGCAAAAACAGCGTTTACCTGCATTTACCCTGAATTAAACGTCTTGTTGAACTGATTACGTGTCTTTGTGTATTCACGCCTGTGTTTTGCACACGCAGGCAAGTACACCCTGAAGAAGTCACGGCGGACCGACGTGGAGGACTTGACCCCGAACCCCCGCAAGCTCCTCCAGATTGGCAACGAGCTGCGGAAGCTCAACAAGGTCATCAGCGACCTGACGCCCGTGAGCGAGCTGCCGCTGACCGCCCGCCCGCGCTCCCGCAAGGAGAAGAACAAGCTGGCCTCCAGGTGCGTGTTCAGGGCCGAGGCTGAGGCGTGCCATGTTACGTTCTGCATCCTCCCCCTGATGGCCGGTGTTTGCGCTGCAAGCGGAGAACTGTCTCTGTCTCCAAAAGCTGCTCTTGCATGCTGCTTTTCTCTACCTCTTTTTTTCTATTTACCGCCCTCAACTCTCTTTCTTTCGTTCTGTCTCTGTTTCCCTCTGTCTCTCTCTGTTTCCCTCCCCAAAGATGCCTTTAGCCCTCTCTCTCTTGTTCTTTCCTTCCTTTAACACGCCTCGAGGCTCTCTCTCTTTCTCTCTCTCTTTCTCTCTGTCTCTATTTCCCTCCCTAAAGACGCCTTTAGCCCTCTATTTCTCTGTCACTCATTCTTCCCCTCCCTTAACACGCCTTTAGAGTCTCTCTCTCTCTCTCTGTTTCTCTCTGTCTCTCTATTTCTCTCCCTAAAGACACCTTTAGCCCTCTATTTCTCTTTCACTCATTCTTCCCCTTCCTTAACACGCCTTTAGCGTCTCCCTCTCTCTCTTTCTCTCTCTCATTCTTCCCCTCCCTTAACACGCCTTTAGAGTCTCTCTCTCTCTCTCTGTTTCTCTCTGTCTCTCTATTTCCCTCCCTAAAGACACCTTTAGCCCTCTATTTCTCTTTCACTCATTCTTCCCCTTCCTTAACACGCCTTTAGCGTCTCCCTCTCTCTCTTTCTCTCTCTCTTTCGCCCTCCCTCCCTCCATCCATCCATCTCCTTATCTTTTGCTGTCTACTTCTCTCTCCGCCTCAGGGCTTAAATACTCAATACTGCCACGCTTAGTCATAAAAGCAATCGATACATGTGAGGAAAAAATAACATACAAGGTCCGCTTGTGACTGGTGCGCCCAGATGCCATGATGCCAGTGTTAAGTTGCATGTTGTCTCTCTGTTTCTCGTCCATCTGCAGGGCCTGCCGGCTGAAGAAGAAAGCCCAGTACGAGGCCAACAAGGTTAAACTGTGGGGACTTGGCACTGAATACGGTACATTGTTTCCCACTGGAAACCAAATAATCCTAGGCTACATTCCTCAAACTACCCTTTTTCGGATACTGCCTTGGTTTGCCTTGCCTTCCTAGCAAGGGCTTCTTAAACAGGTTATATATAAGTCATGTGGTTTGGTGTCTTCTACAGTTGTTGGTAGAGAAATTATGATACAGTACTCAAATTATGTTACTCAGAGCTTTGTGGAAAAAATGGATCCTGATAATCTGAATGCAGAGGAATGAGTTTGTCGGGGTTATTGAGAATGTCTGTCCCTCTGTGTGCAGATCGATTGCTGTTTGTGATTAACGCCATCAAGGAGGAAATCGTGAAAAGAGTGCAGGATCCGTCAGACGACAAGGGAACAAGTATGGCCGAAAAGCTCGACAAACTCATTGAGGAGACATTGGGTAAACTTCTCAGTCTTCTAATGGTATTCTCACAGTGCCAGTTTGAATATAAAACAGCCAAAGGTTTTTTTTTTCAGAAGATGGCAGGCATGGAGTGTGGCATTTAACACAGCTGCCAAAGAACACTGAAACAATACACAGATTCTTGGGTGAGGTTCTAAGATAGAGTTACAGGAAGATAAGAATCCTCTGTCTGTGTGTGCCTGTGTGTGCCTGTGCGTTTGTGTCTGTGTGTGTGTGTGTGTGTACGTTTGTGTCTGTGTGTGCCTGTGTGTGTCTGTGCGTGTCTGTGCGTTTGTGTATGTGTGTCTGTGTGTGTGTGTACGTTTGTGTCTGTGTGTGTCTGTGTGTGCCTGTGTGTGTCTGTGCGTGTCTGTGCGTTTGTGTCTGTGTGTGTGTGTACGTTTCTGTCTGTGTGTGCCTGTGCGTGTCTGTGCGTTTGTGTCTGTGTGTGTGTCTACGTTTGTGTCTGTGTGTGTGTCTGTGCGTTTGTGTCTGTGTGTGTGTGTGTACGTTTGTGTCTGTGTGTGCCTGTGTGTGTCTGTGCGTTTTTGTCTGTGTGTGCCTGTGTGTGTCTGTGTGTGCGTTTGTGTCTGTGTGTGTGTGTACGTTTGTGTCTGTGTGTGTGTGTACGTTTGTGTCTGTGTGTGTGTACGTTTGTGTCTGTGTGTGTGTGTACGTTTGTGTTTGTGTGTGTGTGTACGTTTGTGTCTGTGTGTGTGTGTACGTTTGTGTCTGTGTGTGTGTGTACGTTTGTGTCTGTGTGTGTGTGTGTACGTTTGTGTCTGTGTGTGTGTGTACGTTTGTGTCTGTGTGTGTGTGTACGTTTGTGTCTGTGTCTGTGTGTACGTTTGTGTCTGTGTATGTCTGTGCGTTTGTGTTTGTGTCTGTGTGTGTGCGTGTGCGTTTGTGTCTGTGTGTGTGTGTACGTTTGTGTCTGTGTGTGTGTCTGTGCGTTTGTGTCTGTGTGTGCCTGTGTGTGTGTGTGTGTGTGCGTTTGTGTCTGTGTGTGCCTGTGTATGTCTGTGCGTTTGTGTCTGTGTGTGTGTGGTTTTTCCGCCTTGCAGTGAAGTCGCCGGTTGCGGGGCAGACGTCGGACTTTGTGAACCAGATTCTGGAGAACACGGGCCGGGGCGATCCCACAGGAGGGCTGGTCGGCCTGCGCGTCCCCACATCCAAAGTGTAGAGGTGCCCCCCTCCTCTCTTCTCCCTAATCTGCGTTGGACAGACGGGCACTCGAGAAAAAAAAACAAAAAGCCATCTGCACCATCGTCCTCTTCGCCTCCGTACCAGCCCGTCGTCTGCATGACCCTCCTGGCCCGGAAATGCATCCCCGACCCCGACTCCCCCTCCCCCAAAATCCCTCAACACCCCTTATGCCCTCTGCGGCCCCTTCTCCGTACATACATGCCAGCCCCGGTATCCAGTATGTATGTCAGCACTCAACTCAACGCACATATATACATATCTGTGTATATGTATGTATGTATTCACCACACGCATAACACACAGAACCGTGGTAGTCGTCCCTGCACTCAGTAGTCTTTTTCTCCAACCATCTCTGCATGTGCTGGTAATAATAACAACAAAAAAAACTAAAAGAAAACCTGTTCGCAAGGGCCGCCATTTAAAGCCAATATACAAGATACCTCCTGTGAAGATTTCTCTTTTTTTTCTTTGTTTTTGTCTTTGAAACATTTTCTTTTTTTTTGTTTTCGAAATTTTCTCTAAAATGAATGAAAGGAAAAAAAAAAACACAGAAACAACACAAGCAAAATAATAATCCGATGTTGCTGTAGCTATTTCCTGTAGCATCCAGCCAAGGCGGCTTGTGTGAGACTTCTCTACCAGCAATGGGAAAGCAGGTGTGGATTGCAAAGAATGTCACTTAATCAGCCGTAATGAAAATAGACGCCTTTCACACTGCCTGCTTGTTTATAAGCCAACAGTGATCACAGCTGTGGGATTTGTGCAGTTCAAGAAAAAAAAACAATCAAAACCTTTTAGAAATGGCCTTTTGTTCATTTCGCTGTCTTGGAATTAAGCAGATAATCAGATGACCAACCATCTCAGCCCATGTTATGCTCAATTAAGTGCAGCATTGTGCAAACATGGCCGCTCTATCGGTTTCAAAAATGTGTTGGATTGATTGGAGCTTTTCAGACATCCATCCATCCATCCATCCATCCGCTTTCCTATTCAAGTACAGAAGTTTCAACAGGCTGTCCTTGGCAAACTCTATCAAAAAAAAAAATCAAGAAAAACAACAGATGTGAGGAAAACAGAAAGAGAAGAACCCTTTCTGTAAAGTTTAGGGATAGACTCAGAGGACTAAAGCTCTGGTGGTATTTATGTTATATAGGTGGGAGAAATCGGTGGGAGTTGTTCAAAAGGGGCTTGGTATTTCTGTTCCTTTATTGCCGTGGCTGTTTCTTGTTTATTTTCCCTCCACAGAGATGAATCTCTAAGATAATGTTGATGAACAGATGTTTTAAAAAAAAAAACGGGAATAGGGTAGGGTAAGTAGGGAGGGGAGCAATACTTCTAACTATAACCTTAGATGGAGCCCCATATTGACAGCCCCATATTGACAACCCTACCCTAACCCCCAATCCTGTTTTCTCTGTCTTTTTCTGGTAGACGTTTCTTCACGTGATCGGAGGGATAGCACACACCCCTGGCTAGTGTGGCAGTGGCGGGAGGAGGGGCGGGGTTTAGAGAGGGGGTCAGGATGTTGGGGTGGTGGTGTAGGGCTGGACTGTGTGGGTTGGTTTTTGGTGGAGCTGTTCACACAGTGTTGGAGATTCCTTAGAGGGGTGTGTGTGTGTGTGTGTGTGCGTGTGTGCGTGTGTGTATGTGTTTGCCTGCGTGAGGTCTTATTTGTACTGAATAACAGATTCATTGTGCCTTGTAGTTGAAATGAGCTGATTTCAGTCGTCCTAGTGGAGAGCCTGTCGTGGACCATTTTTATCTCTGAGGAGGGGGAGGCAGCAGAGATGCCGGCACGTGCCCCTTGACCCGAGGACGTGCCACGCACCTCTGCTCTTAACAAAAAGCTATTTTGAATGTACATAGGAGCATGGGAAACTGCAGATATATGCCACAGAGTCTGTGCATTGTACCATAAGATTGCTCTGATCTAAGATACTTTCACTTTTACTCTTTTTCCTTTGGTACTCAGAAAAAGGGGGGTAGATTAACGTGGGGACGGGGAAGGCGTTTGGGTTGGGAGGGGGGGGCTCTTTCAAAAAAGATGAATATTCGTATATTAAATATATATAAAAAAATATTTGCACACTATATTTTGATTGCTTTTTTTGTACCAAAGACACATGCAACGATAAATGGCTACTACGCCAGACTAAGTAAGGTTTTGCACAGCTTACCTGACACCGTATTGAATGTAGGAAAAGCGACTGGGGTCAGGGATTTTTTTCGAACGAACTGTGAAATTTGCTTGGGTCCAATTATCAACAGAAAGAAGCATTCACGTGCATGAGCGACGTGCTCTCCTGTACTGTTAACATGGATGTTTGATCCATGGCAGATGGGGCACTTGTTGAGTTAATTCCTGCAGTTCATTTTCCCATTATGTCTAACTGTTTTTTTCCGTCAAGGTTGCTTTTGTGCTTAGTGAGGGCGAGCGTATATATATATATATATATACACAGAGAGAGAGAGAGAGAGAGAGAGAGAGAGAGAGAGAGAGAGAGAGATAAAATTAGCTTACCTTTATGTTAGCTTTATTTTTGCCTGTGTTGTGTAATTATAAATAACCAAAAGGTTTATGTTTCTGTAGTTTTATTATTTGTAGATTAGTATATAAATCCGTGTATATGATTATGCATATATACACATATGTACTTGTCTGTTTTCTAGTACTGTATTGATCCATTCATTAAAACCACACAAGAATTCTAAAAATGCCACTTTACCAAGCATGCCACATCAAAGGAAATTAGAAGGAAAAAGATACAAGAGTCTGTATATTTTTTTACCAATGGCCTTTCTGAGTCTTTCTGATAGGGTTGCGGAAATGACTGTGTTTTTCTTGTCTTTTTATGCTCGGTGCGTGTTTGTCAGGTGCACAGGTAGCCTTCAGCACTCCCCTTTGTGAATAGGTCACCCTTAGTTTTGACACTCGAGGAACTGAGAACAGAATTATTCGATATATATATATAGTAATCACTCAGAGGATTCATTTGATCGATCCCCTTCGAGAGTCCCGGTGTGGGTCTCACCTGCTCAGTGTGAATTGCTGTACATAAATATTGCGTATTTGGGCCTCTGTTACAGGGTGTGTCTTTGTTATTGTAGCTCACGAGATTTGTCTCTAACGACAGTTTTGACAAAAGGGAACAAAGCTGTCAGATTAATTCCATTGCCAGTTGCTAGCTTTTTTTTTTTGTAAAATATTTGCAGAATGATGAAGCAAACATTACTTAAATGATTCGAGTGTCTGACTCTGAATTACAGTCCAACATTTTGTAGTGCTGAGTTAGAGTGCAGACAAGAAGCTATTCTGTGTTTCATTCAGTTATTCTGTTAAAAACAATCCCTTAAATCTATTCTAAAAGTATAGCCCATGTTGGAAATAGCTTTACTCCTCTGATTTGTACATCAGATGGACTTAACCATTTGAATTTGACTTGCACTTTGTTGCACCATTGCGTTGAGCAGCATGACTAACATCTGTAATTAACTGTACCTAGAATGAACGAATGAATGTTAGGTTGTCCAAATAATAACTTTTTTCCCTTGTGAGCGCAGCCATGCAAGCTTACAGAGATCGCTCTGTAAGTCTTGGACCTGGTAGAGGTGTAGGCTGCCCTCTCTTTGTGTTTCTGTTGAGCGCTGATTCACAAATCCCTTCAGTATAAAACCCTGCCTTTCTCCATGTAGTTTAAGTCCCTGGGTATGACCCTGGTCTGATATTATATGTATTTTTTTGGTTTAATCCAAAAAGGGAAAGGATCCTTTATCTGTATCCAAGCATGGTTGATATTTAAATCTTCGTTAAACAGAAAAAAGAGAATATGGCTATTTTTCTTCTTATCAGTGTAGTCTTCAAATTTAAATTTCCTTTATACCGTCCAATGTTTTATTATTATTGTTGCAGTGTTCTCTCTGTATTGTCGATATCTATATATTATGTATGTAGTTATATTGCAAGCTCTTTATTACATGTAAAAGAAAAAGAAGCACTTTGTTTAAAAATCTGAAAAATGTTGAGAAAAAGAAAAGAAATGCATTTTCCTTCCATTTTTGCTGCTAAAAACTGGCCTTGTTTGAATGCTGCAGAGAGTACTTGACTTAAAACAACCTGAGCAGGTCAGAGATGGGTGAGGGGGTCTAGGGATGAGACGCCTCTAAAGATTGGGCCCTTTGTGTGTGTATGTAAGCGTGTGTGTTAGCGTATGGGTGCGTGTATGCCTGATGACTCTGATGTCATGAATTCATTTGCCTTCGGTAGACATTTCCTATGGAAAATCAAATTCTGCTCTGGGTTCCTCTTCAGGTCGATGTACAGTGTAGACACATTTCTTCTGGGCTGTTTCCAGAGAGTGATGATGATATTGTTATATATTTTTAAAAAGATAAAATTGATAATTGAAAAAAAAGTAATTTGTACTTGTACGCAGTGGGGGAAGCTCTGAGACGCAGCAGAAAAACCGGCGTGTGTTTTTGTCCTGTGTGCGTAGCTCAGAAGGAGATCTATATCACTGTACTGTATGGCAAAGGCATTTGCCACTTTTGGGGAACTTGTACTGAAAAGCCTACCTTTTGCCTTTTTCCCCCCAACCCATCCATATGTTTGAGAGAAAAAAGCTAAAATGCATGTCTAAAAGTGCAAGTTTATTCTTTTTTTTGTCCAAAATAAGTAGTGTCACTGAGGCGGTGTAGAAACATCTCCTTCATAGTGTTGTCTACAGTGAAGCAGACATACCGTACGTACATGAAAACAGTGTATTAACCTGTGCGTCAGGCTCGGAAATGGTATCCACCCATCTGTATAGCACAGGGACAGTCGGAGAGGATGAGTAGAGGATTTTCCATTGACCGTGTGGATCGTCATCTTTTTTTTTAAATAGGGGTTGAAAGCTCGGGGCTCGAACAGGGGCAACAGTGATGTGTTAACTGCAGGTTGGTTTGTTTGGGGTTTTCGTTTCGTTTTTCGCTTTTTTGACATTGAGCTGAAAGGACACAAGCTGTGCAACTTAATATATATCAGGAGACTCTGTGGCATTTTAACAGTCAAGGAAAAGGTTGTAATTCAAAGCCAGTAATTGTTTTTGTATGTTTTATTTCTTATATCCTTACATACATCACTAAGAAATTAAGCTACTGCATCACGCTACTATATATACTTAGTTGGATTCAGAGAAAATTAATAAAAGGGGGCTCCTGTTGCAGACCAGAGTAGTTTGTCCTGTATATACGCTTGAACATAACCAGAACTTCGAAGGAAGAAATTTTATCAGATCGTTTTGGTTTTCATTTGCCATAAAATGTCCTTTGATTAATTAGGAATAATTATCAAAGAGACTGTAAAAAATCAACAGAATGCTAAAAGATGCACCAGTGACTTGTTGGCAATCACTTAGATTAGCTCATTACATTGTCAGACATCTTCCAAACAAGTCATATTCCTAGAAAATGCAAAAAACGCTTACTTGTATGATTAGCACTTGCTGCTGCAAAAGGGAATGGAAAATTGGGTCTCTACTTCTGATCTGCCCTGAGTTTTGACCATAGTTCTCATCATGTAATGAAGTTTCGGAGAGATGCTATAATTTACTCCGCTAAGACCTCTTGCTGTTTGGTGGCATGAAGGTGTTGTTGGCAGGTGCTTGAGTAAGCTAGCCGCCCTATGCCTCTCTATGGAGGACGTTGGGAGACCCAGAGGTGCTCTAACAGACTCCAACGATCTGTGTAAGGAACCATTCCTTGATGTCGCTTTTAATTGAGCTGTCTGAGGCTTTCAGCGCTTGTGAGACCCTTGTAGTGCGATGATTGACTGAGAGAACAAGCAAGAGGGTTCTGGCTGTGCCCATGCTCCAAAACACAGTACCATGGAACCTAGGTGGTGGTTGTTGTTGTTGTTGTTGTTGTTTATTTTAAGTGATTATTTGAGAACAACAACAACAAATGGCGATTGTCCACATCAGAGCTAACAGTAGTGTGCCTGTCCCTTGCTCTGTCTGTGCTCTCTACTCGACTGATTTTTGGCATGCATATCCTTCTAGTCGTGTTTGGTCCACGTCTAGGACTGTAGGGATCCTCAGTAGTGCGCTATGCAGGCTTATATTCCCTTGAGTATGGCACTATGTGTTGCTGTGTGCAGTCTCTATCTCTTTTACTGGTTTTTGTTTAATTTTGTTTTTTGTTGACAGTTTTTTTTTTCTGCATTTTGTACAGAACATTTACCCCCCAACTTTATGGATGCTTCCTATGAAGTGGATTGTTCTGATGAGTTTGGTAAAAAGAATATCTCCAAACTTTCCAGATGAATTGTGGGTTTTTGTTTATTTTCTTTTTCCCTGTAGAGAGGAAAAGGCGTAAAGCATTGTTTAACTATGTAAGCTTGTGTTAGTTTTGCTAAATGAAACATCCTATTTTCAATGTATTTAACCTGTTAAATGCTGTAGGCTTTTTATTTCCTTTTTTGTTGTTTGTCTTGTTTTTTTGCTTTTTGTGCACTTATTTTATGGACCTATTTGTAAAAAGCTTTTCAGTGCAACGCTAAGCTCTTGTGACACTGATCAGACGTCTCTTACAAAAAAAAGTGCTCCAGCATTTGAAGAGCTAAACTTTCATAGACTTGTATACTGTATTACACAATCTTACAGATCCGATGTTGTTGTTCAGAAGCATTACAGAAGCATTCCTACATATCATCACTGCAGATATCCCTCTTAGCTTGTAAGAGCCCATCCCCTGTGCTCTGAAATTGTATGTGTGTGTATATAAACCTTTATTTTTGGTAATGATATGGTATCTTTAACATGAAGCACTTCGATGCAGAGAGTATGTGAAAGGCATGGACACTGTGCATGTAGATCCTGCTCATTTTTGACGTGTGTGTTCTCTTCTGTCACTGGAACAGAGTTGTTGACACGAGCGCTTTTGCGTCAAATGGGGGCCGCTTGTGGTCAAGCTTACCACCCACCATCTCCAAGCCTAACCAATGAGCACAAGTGTAAGAAAGAGGAGGATTTGCAAAGGGTGCCTAATATACTCACATGCAGTTAAGCTATCCTTGGCGTTCCAAGTATTTTTATGACAAAAATATATAGTACACGCCACAGAAAAAAAACAGCCCGTATATTGCACTCGTTTTATTTTTGTTTTCCAACAAAATGTCCAACATTTATTTTTAATACGATGCCTGCAAAATCAGGTGCCTTATTCAAAACCAACAAGAATCCAAACTTGATCTACATATACTCTTTGAAAAAAAAAAAGTAAGTCTTGACATGTTTTTTTACGGATACACAATTTTCCTCCTCCTCCCGTCATGCCAAGAATCTAAACACAATTTGTTGTGATGTTTTCAAATTGTAACGGAGTGGTGGTGTGTGGTAGTGGTGGTGGTGGTGGTGGTGGAACTTGCGCGGATGGAAAACTGTCGCTGCTCTGCCTCCTTGCAGGCTCCATTTTAAATGATGAATGTAGTCTTCCTTCAAAGGATTCAATTCAATATTGAGAGAAGAACTTCTTACTCAAAGAATTATGTGTCTGGTGTATAGACAATGGGTGGGAGGCTTTACAAAGAGTGCTGTAATCATGTTGTAGATTCATTTGAGCTATTTCTGTGGTTGTGTGTCCTTCTTTTCTGTTAAACATTTTTTGTTATTCTTTTTTTTTTTGTATTTATGCTCAAATCTGTAAATTGGTGCACACGTTTGAATTGTTTGATGGAATTGTTTATTATTTTGCCTTTTGTATTTGGCCCTCAACTCAAGACTTGCCATGCCATTTTTTTTCTTGTTCACCTTGACTTGTTCTCCTTAGTTTTCACTGTCACTGACATTGAACTTCAGTAGAAATACATGATTCCATCCATGATGATGATGTTGAATTATTCTCACTACCCAGATACCCCTACGAACTGACTTCCATGGGGTCTGCGGTTTTGAGAACTCTCCACTTTTGCGAAGGTAGATCAGACCTGCTTAAGACAATGGCAGAACCTCAAGAGTTGTGTCTCCTCAAAAACGTACAAGATAATTGTGCCTCTCAATTTCCTTGGTCTCTACTGTGCCGCAGACTGCTGGCTTTTACTCTTGGAGCAATGTCTCTCACACTCTCTCGCAAAGACACACACACAGACACACATCCACAACCAAGAGTACAAACATACATGTGTACACACACACACATACACACCATACACACAAGACAGACACACACACACAACAACCCTTTTGCAAATGGCCTTCAGCAGTTATTCATAACGGACAGATGAAACAAAGGTTCGCATCAAAGCAACACGACACACACACACCGAGGTGCATATTGCTGGATCCTAGATCTGTCCGGAACAGAAGACAGCCACACACAGAAGTGACTGGACTGGTTGCAGTTGGTGCTTTGGACTGGACTGAAAAAAAAAGTGGTGCTCACAGACCAGCTCACGGTTGGCCACAGTGGTGGAGTATGGGATCGGCTGTGTTCCTGTCTTGTCCTGCCCTGTATTTCTCCTGGAAGGTTGACCACCGCTTTGTTTTGTTTTGTTTTATTTTTCTTTTTTTAAATTTCCTTTTTGGTTCTTTGGAGCAAGTCTGTCGAACCTCAGTCATAGTAAGATTTAACACACAACTTTCATTTTGGGGACTTTGGGTAGGAGTTGTGTCTCACCGCCCATGGTGCTGAATTAGAAATTAAAATATAAATGAAAAAAAGAAAATCCATACTTGAACAGCCTAAGTGACTGAGTCAGACTTGGCGCAGCATTCTTTCCATTTTTCTTTCTTTTTTTTTTGTTTTTTTTTTTGTTTGTTTTTTCGGCGCAACTGAGGAAGGCACCACCGCAACTCCATGTGGCAGTGGCAGAACCATTACCTGCTTCTCACTGCGTTAGACACCAGTGCCAAGGCCTTGCCCCCACACCCACACCCCCAACACACCTCTCCATGTTGATGATGGCAATCTGGTCAGAGGGACTGGCTCGCGAATGGGCAATGGGAGGAAATTGCCCAGGGGCCCTCATATGGAGCTGAAGGCAGGCAAAGTGGAACTGGGACTGGCGTAGGGTGGCTAACGGGCACAGATCTGTCTCTCCCCCAGCACTGAGGTGTTTGGGCCACCCTCCTGCACTGGACTCAATGTAGACCGACAAACACACACAAAACAAGACAGCCAACCGACCCGTACTGATGATAAAAAAAAAAAAAAACTCTCAACTTGTGCACATGCAGGCAGACAGACATACACATTGCAGTGATTTACATTTCCTTCCAAACTTGCCAAAAAATACATATATAAACTTTAATGGTGTGAGAGCAAATTTGGCCCTCGACATTAGTTGTGGTTACAGCAAACAAGAACCACCGAAATCCATACAACGCAGTCAATTCAAGTACAATTAAAAAAAAAACGCCTCACCCATCGTTTCAGAATGGAAAAGAAAAAAAAACGGAAGAAAAAAAAGTCACACGGTAACTCATGATCTTGATGTAATGCTTCGGATGTTGTATGGTAAACTTTTAGATAATTTAGCATGGGATCTCTACGTAGCTAGTACTGTGTGCGTACCCCCCTCAACTGTAAAATCTCTTGTCACTTTAGGAAGGCTGTATTTCATTGCTAAGTGCTCTGTTCTAGAACTCTTGGTGAAATTCTTAAGCAAATCTGCAGAAGCGTATCCTGCTGACTTTAACATTAACTTGATCCTATTAGCAATGTCTATATTTGTAGTTCACATATATGCCTGTTCAAATACAATATCTTGACAGTTGTTATATTTATGTTTAAATGTTGTGCTGGGCTTATACTTTTGATGGTCTACTTTTTTCTTCTTTTTCTTTTATTTTTCACGTTTGTTTTGATTCTTTTTTATTATTATTATTATTTTTTTGAGGCATAATTATTTGGAGACTTCATCTAGATCATTAAGCTTTGTAAATGTCCAGATGTGAAGTAGGCTTTTAGAGACTCAGTGCTGATTGATTTTGAAAAGATGTCTGCTTGTATAATTGTGCCTCTTTTTTGTTCGTTTTTCATTTTCTATTATTACCCTTAATTATGTCACACCATTGTATCAGCCCGGAGTTGGTACCACAGTTTTGCTTGTAACCATGATAGTCTAATTCTGTTATTGATTTTAATATGGAATAAACATTAGAAACCATCTATTTTTTTGCTTGTGAATCATGTCTTACTTTAAGCAGTGTTTAACTTACTGTGTTAATGCATATGATGACTATGGCATTATTTAGCCAAGATGAAAACACCAGGTTGTGTACTTAAGTTTTGTGTTGTGGAATATGCACTAACACGCAAAGCAGGTGGGCCATTAAACAAGTGAAGTGAAATCTTAACCAAAGACTTAGACATATGTGTTTAACTTATAGTATTAGGCCTATTTTCTTATCTGTGGAGAAAAGATAAAAGAAAAAATCCGTTTCCATGGTTGCACAGTAAACTGCAGCACTCTGCAAACGTAGTCTGGTGTACTGCTTGTAAATGATATATAGGAATCATCAAAAATGATTGTTACATTGGTCGTGATAGATGGCACCTGTACTGATAGCCTAATAAGATATACACATTTCGTATGCGTAGTTAGGCCGATGGGTGGCAGTAATGTGTCACTGAAGTAATCGTCGACCACAAAAGTGTACACAGAGCATTCTAGCCAATCACTTAACACCATCTTCAAAAACAAAAAATATGGCGGCAGTGTCAGATGTAAGCGTAAGGATTTGTAGTCAAGAAATCGTTAAAAATGATTTACAGCTCAAGGCACTTATACAGGTAGGCGCAAACGTTTCCTCATCATCTTAGGTTTTATTTAGCAGAACTACTTGAGCACAAAACGTCACGGATATTTCGTAAAAGTTAACGAACTTTTTATAACGGCTCTTGCCTTAATTATCTTGTCTTGGCGTAACTTAAGAAACTTTCAGAATGGCAGAATATGTCTTTCTGCACAAACTGCTAACATTCTTTGGTCTTATTCAGGATATAAGAGATTGCACAGGACCTCAACTTGTACATGATGAATTAAATTTCAAAGTCAAAGACAAATTCCGTCAACTAAGACGCAGGATACAGGTGAGTTGTCCATTCCCTGTTTCTTCTTTAAAAAAGGCTAGTCATTTAGCTTAAAACATAATTTTGTAACTGAGTGCTGTTTTTCAAGTCTAGTTCTTGGATGGGTCTGGAGGCCAGCATGCAATATTTCATTTCTCTTTCAGTATTTTTCTCCTCCTCAGACAGTTCACATTGGCCTTTTTTCCTTATCAGAATTTAGAGCAGCTGGCAAAGGAACAAGACAGCGAGACAGATAAAAGAGACATTTTGTGTGAAGCAGATGGTCATCGAAAACAGATGGTGAGGTAAGGAGTTGCTGAAAAAAGTGGGAGAATTTCCTCATTGAATAACGCCACACACCCATGATAGAGATTTAGTTCAAATGCATTGTAGTTTTTGGCCATCCCTTGGCTGTGTACTGTGATTATGACTAGGATTACAAAGTAACCAGTGTGCTTTAGTAATCAGGCTACGTGGCGAAAGGCAAATCTAGCTTGCAAGCTCCTCATAGACAACACAGAGAGGGATGAATTATTGAGTGCAGGGACCTCTGCAGTCAAAATCAGGTGAGCCGTCCAAAAAACACCTTTGCCAGTCTCTCTCTCTCTCTCTCTCTCTCTCTCTCTCTCTCTCATGCTTGAAACCTGTATCATTTGGCTAAAGGAAGGAATCATCACTATAAAGTTGGGTGTTGGTTTTCATCTTACTGTCTTACTGCAGGAAATCCGCCAAGGAGAGCCTCCAACAGACGTCCAGTGACATCACTGAATCGCTAATGAGCATCAACCGTCTGATGACTCAACAGGTCCAGCAGAGTGCAGTGACCATTGGCAGCCTGGGTAAGTCAATATGAGTTATGATTGGGGGCAGCTGACCATGTATAAGCACATAGACTTAAATAGATTTTTTGATGGCTTGGCTAATTGACTGATTGACTGGTTGGTTGGCTATTTTGTCAATTAATCCACCCCATTATCAAAACATCACTTCAAGCTGGCATGTTTCTGTATGATTTGCCTTGTGTCTTCCCAGCCATTTCACTTATTATTAGTACAGGCTTTGTTTAGTATCAGACTTTTGAAAGTATACCTCTTCTCAGCTGTAGGTACAGGGTGTGAGAATGACCACTATATTAGTTTGTTGTATTTTTCACCTGAATATTCTTTCTTTCTGCAGTGACCTCCTCAAGGATCGTACTGGAGACAAGCGAAGAGTTCAAGGCTCTGAACGGGGCCATCCATTTAGGCAGGAAACTGATCTTCAAATACAACCGACGAGAAGTTACGGACAAACTTCTCATCTTTTTGGCCCTTGCTTTGTTTCTCGCCACTGTGCTCTACATTGTGAAGAAGAGACTCATTCTGTACCTTTGACCAACTAAAAGCAAGGTTTTTATAGCTGGAAATTAAGGTGCTTTTTTGTCAAAAAAAAAAAAAAATAGAAAAGGATACAGGACATTTGACAATACAGAGTGAACGAGAGGGAAATTAGGTTAGAGAATTTGGACTCCTACACTTGAGGCAGGAGAGGGTAATGACAGTCGTGTCATGTCAAGGAGGTAGGAAAAAATAGAGCAAAAATAATGGTAAGATGTTCGAAGCCTCAATGAGAGCCTTTTGGAATCCACTACTTGTTTACATTGGTTGCTGTGTTACAAAAGGTGAATGCGGATCATCTGTTGAGCCAGAGGAAATTTTGTTTTTTCTCTTAAGTATGTACACACTGTAAATGTCATAGGACTACTATTAAACTTGAATGTGTCTTAAGACTTCACAGATACCTAAAATGTAAAATATTCATTATCATATAATAATGTAGCTTTAGTAAATAATGTAGTGGTGAAATACATAATGTGCACATTTGTATGTGTGGCTGCCTTACAAAATTAGATTAGATTAGATTCAACTTTGTCGTTACACATTCACTGTGAATTAGTTTGATGCTTTAGTGTTTTATTTATTGACATGTTTCTACTTTGGGCTCTTTCTGGTTATTGTTCACTCCCTTTGTAAGACATGTCCAACCATTCCACTAGGGGGCAGGCTGCCTTTTCAAATTCTGGTGTTCCGTCTTCCTGGATGTGAGTTGGCCTAGGTGTGTTTTATCCTATGCTACCTTATCAGTCAGAACTTTTTAAGTACTACCTGTTATGTGCCTTTTTTACAGCCCTGGCATTGCATTGTGTGAAATGGTGTATTAAAGCAACACTAAGTAGTTTTTTCAACCTTAAAATAATGTTTCCAAAATCGCCTCAGTGGTTTATCAACTTGTTACAGGGTGAAAGGCACTTCTGAATTCACTTCGTCACCCTCCATGGGCTGTAACCGCACTAAGTAAGTTTGGAGGAGCGGACCGTCTCTCTAACTCTCCATCAGAGACAATTTGGTTTCCAACCTGTAGGGCGACCAAAGACAAAAACTACTTAGTATTGCTTTAAACGTGCACTAAAATATGAACCCAACTGAACTGTCTCACAGGACTCACAGGAGAGCATGGCCTTATTGCTGCAGACTACTGCATGACATGTGGTATCAAAGTTGTAGAGGTAGTAATAGATGCCCTCATAGGCTGTCACTAGGGAATGCCTCAGCTGTTACTTTTTCATAAAGCTGACAGATAAATCACATTGGTCATCCTCAACTGAGATGCTGTACACTTTTTAAAAATCATGTTGAAAATGTTGCTTTCTTGCTTGCTTTTGAAGAGAACACAAATAATTCAGAAGACATTAAAAAAACTGTGTATGATATTTATTATGGCCAGTTGTTTTTACTGACGCTTTCACATTCAGCTGAAATAGCATCTTGTATATGCTCATTAAAAACACTGCATTACACCATAACTTCTAATAATATTAACTTTAATTATAAGAAAAACATGGAAGTTAGTAAAAATAAGAAAGTATTTACAATATTTGTCTGACTAAAACACACTGCACATATGTATAAAACACTCTAAACAAGAGCACTTCACATTTGCAGCTGCACTGAGGTTAAGATATCATGCATACTCTCAAAAATAAATAAGAAAAATATGTATTGTATTTACAAGTCTTACAAAAAATGCAATGTGTGAAAGAAATAGTTACAACAAGTTTCCCTTGTAAAAAGTGAAAAATATTGTTCCTAAATCTGGATTGTTATTTGCCCCTGCAATATCTGTAACAGTCGTGAAGTGGTGAGGTAGATCCCTTGCTTTGATTTCAACAACTTTGAAGATACAGATGTAGATGTGTACATGTCATTCAAAACAGCTTGTAGGTTTCTGACAGTTAAAAAAAAAAAAAAAAACACTTAGTGCGGTTACATGCAAACAAACGATCAGATTTTTGTCTGATTATTCAACATACTTTGTTTAGAAATTGTGCAGAAGTTCTCCAGGAGTTCAATAAAAGTTACATTTCTGTGTGTTCACTTTACATGTAAATTGAGATATTTCAGAATTCTGAATACGCCAAGTAATGCTTAAATCTGATTTAATCTGATTTGCATGTAAACGCACTGAATGTCTTGCATGTACTTGATGAATATCTACGGCCTTCATACAGCATAGACATTCAGTTGCTTCACATCAAAAACAGCAAAGGCAGTCTGGCTAGTAACATAAAAATATAAGTGCCTGTCAGGACATGAAATAAGTGTGTGAATGTCTATGTATCAAAAAATATGACTCAGGATTTGATTTAAAGCACAAAACAGCACAGAACCCTGTTAAGTAAGCTTGAATAAATACAATAGGTAGCAAATCTTTTTATGATTAATATCTCGACTTGCAATGTGTGCTGTTTACCATCTAAATCCCCTGGCCTTTGGCAGTAGAGTGATTGTAGCAATGTGTATGATGTATGTGTACGATGATCCATAGTAACTTAGCTTATCGTTTTAAATGTGTGTGTGTGTGTGTGTCTGAGACAGGAAGAAAGTGTGTGTTCTACATAAATGGACCCACGTCATGGCAGCCATTTTCCAGGAAATAGCAAGGCAAGCACAGGTGTCAATACCATTCATTAAGGTTCTGGATCATACTGGCCAACTGTACAGAGGCTTTGTTAATTTAATGAGTAACACTTGTGTGTGCTTAGCTATTTCCTGCTATTTGGCTACTGTGACAGGGGCCCATCCTGTGTGAGTCAATGCACTGCCTTTCTTCCAATCCCCAATAGTAAGTTAGGAAGTTGAGGCCTATGTATGGTCCTTGTCCTAGTGGATCTCTCTCTGTCTGTCTCTCTCTCTCTCTCTCTCTCTCTCTCTCTCTCTCTCTCTCTCTCTCTCTCTCTCTCTGTGAGTGTGTGTGTGTGCTCTACTGTTCACTTTCAGCAGTCCCCTGAGTTTCAGTATTGACTGTGTCAGCGCTGTTGTCCTGAAGAGGCTGAACAGCACCAAGAGTCTCCTGAAGCTTTGCTTGGTCCTCCTTCAGCAGTTCCTCCATCCAAGACGGCTCCCAGCCCCCCTCCAGCTGACCTCCAGGGGGAAGCGTGTTCCCGTGGCCCCCCGGGGTGGCTGGGGTCGGGGTGAGGGGCTGGTCTGCTCCGACCCCTCTGGCCGCCAGAGTACAGCGGCTGAGGCTGCCACACAGCGCCCCCCAGTTGAGTTCACACTGCGCTCGGATGCGGCGGCTGATCGCTTCCCGCACCTCCTCCCCGCAGCCCAGCAGAATGTTCACAAGCTCAACGTGAGGCCTGGCAGAGAGGAGAGACTCTGGTGGTCAATCATCTGGTAGGATGACTAATCTCTACTAACCAACTCTTTACCTAGGTGCCTCGTGCTCATATGAGTCTGTGTGTGCAAGGGGTGGGTGTGTCTGAAGTGTCCCTGCTCCGGGATACTTACCTAAGGCACATGTATCTCCTTGTGTGTATGTGTGTAGTGAACTTACTCTGTGTTCCTCTACGCCTCTGTTAGCTTATTATGTCCTCCTTTTGTAAGTCGCTTTGAATAATGTAATGTAATGTAATGCAAGTCCCACTCCAAAACCATTACACAGTAAGTATCCTTAAGCATCATCTGACATGGCTTTGTTATGCATGGACACTGTGCTGGTCATCATGAGAGATGTCTGTAAGAGCAGTGCAGGCTTTTACAGATTATATAATCACTTAAATGCACCCTTTAACACCTGTAAACACTCTTCACCTAAATCCAAACCTGGAGCATCTTCACAGCGCAATATAACAACCTTTTATTCTTCTTTTACTTGTTACTTTATTGTCTTCACTTCCGAAAAGAAAGCGCGAAGCCCCTTTGCATTTGCTCTATGCATTGCGGTCCCAAGGTCGAACAAATGGAAACCACGAATACGTAGTATACGCTCTATACGTGATAGAGCTACTCACCCTCTAGGGAAAAGATCACTAAAGTGGATCATCTCCACCATCACATTGACGTTTTGCCGCACCGCGGAGCAAAGGTTGTGCTTGGTGTAGCACTGTCGCTGCAGCTGGAAGACGAGCTCTTTTACTGCCACACACCTACGGCTCACGCAACTGAAGCGCTGTCGCAGTCCGTGCGCCATACACTTCAGCGCATCCTTTATAAAGGACTTTCCCTGAGGGAAAATGTCAAATAAACACTATGGATAAACGTGACAAATGTGATATAGCGACAGCAGCCAGGCTAATGTTGATTTAGCTGTTTATAATTCAATAATAAGCGACAGCGCAGTTGTGAGAAGTGTGCATGTCTTTTACCTGAGAGTCGAACTTGCCAGCATTGTGCATGAACGTCAGACAGATGTCGTGCAGGCCACGAATCTCACAAGTATTGTTGCTGAAGCACTCGAACATACCACAGCCGACATCCCCGGCATTTAACAGACAGTGCTGAATATCGGCTTGACAAATACACAGAAAGGACAAATGTTCACTAATGATCATTACAATAACATAATCATAACAATAACACAGTGGTATTTACGTTGGCCTGTTGTAAAACAAATTATCCTCTGTAGTCATGATATGATTTTAATCACTTGCAGAAAAGCTTCAAAATAATTCATACTCAACATAGATTAACACATGCAGGAGCACAGAAGTGTATGCATGCAGGTGAACAGCAGCTAATCTTATATGACTTTGAATGCACAGAAGCTTAATTAATTTAAAGACAAGCCCCTTCACACGCGCCCTGTTGCGCCAAGGTAGCGTTTTGTTTTGCTAGTAATGCATTCCAAACATGTGTATGGACACGCCGCAGACCCCAAAGTTATGCCCGTGCAACATCTGTAATAAACGAACGCTGGCTGCTACCAAGGCGCACGAGCAAGTTATTACCTGTGTTTTGTAGGGAAAGTCTTCTCTTCTGCAGGTTCAGTGCTCTGTCCTGCGATGCCTCATAAGCCTCTACATCAGTGGCACGGACTTCATTCAAATTGAAAAATATGAAAATGACCAAAGTCAGTTTAACGCCCATGTTCTCCTAAACTGGTTAACGCGTAGGTGTAACGCAGTCGTTAAATAGGTTGATTATGCCTCTCTTACCCGTTACTAGCGCGAATGAGCGTTGGCGAAGGAATGGACGCTTTCTATAACGCTTATGTCAGTTTGTCTGAAGAAGCCAAGCAGGTGCTGTCATTCCGCCGCTGGCCAATCGCAAGTTACCAGACCCACGTCCAAGTTTGAAAGGCGGACGTTCAGTGTTAAGCAAGAGGAGACTTCGTCAGTAGACTAGACGGGCAATGCTGCTCACAGACAACGGTTTGTAAAAAAAGACAGTTTAACCGTGGTGTGTGTCCTTATATTAATAAGCAGCTCTTATCCAGTCAGCAAGTGAAAGGCCACTTGCCAACACGTTCAACAGCTAAAAATATGACAGCCTATACCTGCAAGCACAGGTGCATAGTTTCATTCACTCACAGTCAAATTAAGATATAAATACGATAATGCCTGGGGAGGTGATGATAACAGGCCAGATGAAACCTGTTTTTTTACTGGCAGTCAGGGGTAATTTGAGGCAGTCTGACATACAAAGCCTGCAGTTGTCATGTATTTTTTGAAAAACTGTTTCTCTCTCTCTCTCTCTCTCTCTCTCTCTCTCTCTCTCTCTCTCTCTCTCTCTCTCTCTCTCTCTCTCTCTCTCTCTCTCACACACACACACACACACACACACACACATACACACACACACACACACACACACACACACACACAGTTTTGTTATGTTGAAATAATATATAGGAAAGTTAGGGTATACTAGAGGGTGTGCTCCTAGTCTACTGTCTGTACTGTCTGTATACCATTCTTCCAGTACAGCTGTCAGGGCCTAATTCCCCGCCTTGTTTTGAATAGATTGCTGCAACTTGATGATGTGATTGGGACATCCAATGAGTGGGAGTTAACCGGCCGGTCAGTGGCCCACGGAGAGGTCAGGTCCATAAACATCTGTACCACTGACAACAGACCAGCAGGTATGCGCAGAATGTGCCTGTGCAATTGCACAATGACAGATGCAAGCTGCTTGCAGGGCTGTGTGTCCTGCTTGTGGAAACAAACATTTCCAGGTCAGCAGTGCTTGGGGGGACCGTAGGATTAGGAAGGAGGATGCCATTCCTTAGAACGGAGTGCTTGGGGGAAGCAGTGGATTTCGGTTGGTGCTCGTGCACGGTGACAAATGACACTGTGTTCCAACATGAAGCCTCAATGCATCAACACTGCTGTTTACATCAGCAACTATGTGACTCCATGCAAAGTTCATCTTCAGTAAACTGGGTCCTCCACCATGTTTGGGGAAAAAAAAGTCAGTCATGGCTAAACAATTCTGTTTTAATTTTTGATATAGCCTTCGATTTTAGCCCCTGATATAGCCCTCGATTATAATTCATTACACATTTTACCAAATTAAGTAAAATACTTTTTGATTGTATGCAGCCCTTGCTTTTTGAATGAGAAACAAAGAAAACATCTAGAACAGAACCATATAGCAATTCCTCTAATCAGCATACTGCCTAAGGAACATAGAAGGCAGTGATGTCATTAAACTTAAATGACAGTGACAATGACAGCGACAATGTCAAAGACTAAACCTTTATTTCACTGAATTTGATCTTGTGTCAGTTGTTACATTTAACACCAATTTAACCTCACATAACAGTTATTCCAGAAGGCAGGTTTAGTCACTTACCTGGGATTGTACACTCAGTGCAAGTGGTGAATCTACAAATAAGAAGAGCCGTGTAGTTTTGTGTTGCTAGGAGAATAAATTCAGGAACCCTTCTTTTGGGAGATTTACAGTTAAGTTAGGTGGGTTAGTCACTAAATCACCAACTGGGAATACCCCCCCTGACCTATAAACCAATATTTGCAGTGAAATAGTTCTTGCCAGAGCTGTTTTTTTTTTTTGCCTAATACCTGTCTTTTCAGCCTCTACGAGGGAAACACGGTGCACCACAGAATACAGCAGCCGTCATTTATGTCATTGTGAATATGTAAATATTTACCACAGTCACAGCATTCATCACTTAAGTGTTTACATAAAGGAAGACATAATGTACAACCTCATTCCTAAAGCGGCCTGCAAAATAACTGTGACGTGAAGTATGGGGAAAATGTGTGTTGGGCAACAACAGAGCTATACAGTGACTTCTGTGCGATGGTGCATCCTCTTTAGGAAGTAAAGAAAGGTTTGGTGCGCATCAGATAGTTGGCCCTCCCTCCTTCTCCGTGGATATCGGACTAACAGAAGTGGAGATCCCATCTTCACACAGTAGAAACCCTGCCATCTATTCCCTCTGCCTGTGCACTTAACACACTTATTAGCTTATCTACACTACTCACAAAAAGTCAGGGATATTTGGCTTTCGGGTAGGGAAGGTCACATTAAAGGAAAACTTGTAAAGTGTAAAATGAAAATTGGCATGTTAAAACATCATACTGAGTTGGTATGTTTGCTGAGGAGCAAAATTGTGCCATAAAATGCCATAAAACTATTGCCATAAGTGATGTACATACAACATATATACAGTAGACACACACACACACATATATATATATACAGTGCATATGTATATGTACTGTTTGTGTTTGTGAGTGTCAATGTGTGTGTGTGTGTGTGTACGTGTACATGTGTGTATGTGTGTGTGTTGATAGAGTGTGTGCCTGTGTGATGGGAGTGTTGATGGAGCCGGGGGGTCCTGTGCTAAGCTGGCCTTCTTGCCCGGTGGCAGATGCTGACGCCGCAGTGTGATGCTGAGGAGTTGCAGGCGAGGAAATGTGCGCAGACAGCTCGCACCACTCGCATCAGGCGTGCCTTAACGGGCCCAAGAGTGCTGCCAAAAGAGGAGTGAAAGAGAGAGAGAGAGAAAGACAGAGAGGTTGGGAGAGAAAGAGGCAGGGAGGGGGGAGAGAAAAGGAGAGAGGGGGAGGGAAAGAAAACTCCAGAGAGTCACCAGAGAACAGTAAGTTTGTTTTCAGGCAGGGACTGTGGCTCAAATAAGCACTTTAGCTCCATGAAAAAGAGCAGAGGGCTGCCTTGTGCTTTGCGACTCCACTTATGCCATCATCACCTCCATCTCCGAGCACTTGCTGTTCTCCTTGTGGACGTGTTTTTGTTTAATCGCTTGTCCGAGCTGTATTAACCTTGAGTCAGTTTCTGCTTCAGTCCATATCACATATGGTAATGAATATTAGAGGAGACTGGGTGTAGAGTAATAGTCTTAAATATAAACTCTCATCACTTTGTAAAAATGCAAGTCATGGGTTACCATCTCAATACAGGCACCTACATGGCACTGCTGGTACATTTAGGGGAAATGGGTAGGGTAGGTTGATGGGAGCAGATTTGCTGCAGAAGTTTCTCTCTCCTGTTTCTTATGCCACTGAAGGACACTAGTGGCAGACAGCTGAGGCACTGAAACACCTGAACTGTTATGTCACCATTTTGTAGGAGCAGTGGGGGTATACTACCATGGTGGTTAAGTGATAAACCTGCTTTAATTAACCCAGAGGTAGTTGTAAACCTGATAGTAGAAGAGCTCAGGGCTTCCATATTAGCCAGCTTGCTATTTGTGCCCAGTGTGGGTTTAACTCAGGACATTGAGGAAAATTACATTACATTAAGCTGACGGTCTTATCCAGAGTGACTTACAGTTATGTTCAGGGTTTCAGTTACAGTTCCTGGAGCAGTGTGGGGTTAGATGCCTTGTGCAAGGGCTTTTCAGCTATGGGTAGGACGGGATTTGAACCTGCAACTCTCCAATCCCAAGACCACCTCCTTAACCACTAAACCACAGCTGACCCAGATTGAAATGGAGACTACACAGAGAAGAAATGCCATAAAACTATTCATTTCAGTGCTTCCAAACACAAAAGAAAGTGAATTACAATACAACATATCCTGCACAATGTTCCTCATTTCTATTGCATATTTCCATGCAGTTTTATAAAGGGTTAATGAAAGGAAGGCCAGCCTGTGATGTGTGTGAGTGGATTTGAGATCTTGCATTCCCTTTAATGCGACTCCTGTAAATTTAGGTCATAACTGCTGATGCAGTAAAAGTCTGTTAATTGGCACACACTCACTCAGCACCAAGCCAGTTCAGGGCTTCCTGGGAACTGAAGATATTTTTAGAGGGTCAATTTCAATGTTAACTCTTATTTTTGGATTGTATAAGAGGTCAGCTGCTGGTAAAATCTTGTTTGTTTGTGTGTATGCAAGTGTGTGTATGTGTTTTGTCTGTGTGTATGCATGTAAGAGTGTGTGTGTACTTGTTTTGCTATGTTTGTTTTAAAGGTGTGCGTGTATATGTAGGTATGCAACAGCGTGTGTGTGTGTGTGTGTGTGTGTGTGTGTGTGTGTGTGTGTGGGGATTGGGGTGGGTAGTATTTGCAGTGGCTCTGCAATGCCACCCCCCCCCCCCCGCCACACATATTTCACTGCCATTTTCAGTGGGACCTGCGAGAGCGCTTCCGGCAGTAAATCTGCAGTGGCATTGCTGCTATATTCTGCTGCACAACGGTGGCTGCGCAAAATGGCTGTTGGTGACAGCCAAGGCACGGCAAACACGTCCCTCCGCTGGTATGGCCGTATCCCGCTTACTGTAACGCTGTCGTCATAGGCGCCTGACCTTTTGCACTCTGCAGGAACTTTAACCCCTGCTGTGCCAGTGGATATAGCGTTGGGCAGGGGGGAGTGGGAAGAGGATGTTTTTGCGAACGGCCCTGAAACCCGTGACCGAGTGCAGGACCTCGGGGCAAAAGGGATCAGATGATCGGTGACATCCCAAGGGCCCCAGGTCAGGCGATCGGTAATGAGTGTGGGTGGGGAGTGGAGGTTAGTAAACCAGAAGAGATACTCCAACCACCGCTCACCCCCACCCCAAACCACCACACACCACCCTAAAGTCTGTTTGTGCTAGTGAGGCCCCCCTGCGTCTCACCTTTCATACACAAACTCAAGCCACAAAAAACAACATCCAGGTGGACACTGTCACTTACAAAAAGTATTTGCCATGTATACTAACAAATCTGTGTGTGCACACACAGATACACACACACACACACACACACACACACACTAGCTTTAACCTCACCTGACTCGTGTGTTGTTTACCACGTGTCCTCGGTCCTAAAAGAGAAACACCGCCCCCACATGTATACATACACACAGATGCAAAAACAGGCCCACTTCCATTGAATACGTGAGTACTTATAACTGCTTAATATGGCACCATGTTCAAGAGTACATCTCATGACCTGCAGTGGTCTACTATTAGCATTATATATGTGCTAATTTATTCTTATACATGTATCTGCTTACATCTTCCGACAACTGTATAAGGAGCATAAGGACTTTATGAAGCAATGATCACACGGTAAAAAGTACATTGCCTGTTGCTCATCATGTACTAAAAATCATTCCTGTTGCTAGCAACATAGTCTTTTATCTAGGCACTTCTCATGTATGGCTTTTGTTTTTTGGATAGAGAAGAACAGAGAACATCAGTAACAATATGGCTTTGATTTTCACATAAGAAAGTCCTTATGTGTGCTTATGTTTTGTGTGCGCACGTGTGTGTGTGTGTGTGTGCTTGTGTATGTGCATGTGTGAGTGTGTGTCTGTTTGTGTATCTGAGTGTGTGAATATGTGCTTGTGTGTGTGTGTGTGTGTGTGTGTCCACCATAGGCTGTATGTGTGTGTGTGTGTGTGTGTGTGTGTGTGTGTGTGTGTGTGTGTGTGTGTGTGTGTTTACTACAACTCTTTCTGTGGTGTGCAGTCGGCTGGCCTGGCAAACATGGACCGCAGACACAAGCCAAAAACAAGTGGGTAAATCAATGAAATTACACAAGTGTTGACATCTGTAGTGGAGTGTCCACTTGGAGTCACGTTACTGTCGGGGCTTTCATCTTCGCAAAAAGGGTTCGAACTCAGGCCAGGCCACATAAATTCAGTGGGGTAACTTGTAATAGGCCAACACACCACATTTTCTGGCCTGATGTACTGAGTTAAACCAAACCAAAGTTGGTTGATGTGCAATCACTAGTTATTACACATGTTAAACACTTCAAATATGAGAGCATGGCCTGGCCTGGCCATAATCAACAACTTCATCCCTTGTAATCTTCATCAAATGTAATCCAATGAATTTATACAAACATGTTTACATACCTCCCCTTTTCACTGATCAGCACTTCATGAACTTGCATGTTGTTCCCCTGTGTCTTTTTTGCATTTGATTTGTGATGTGTCATATGTGTAAATTCCATCTCTGTTGGCAGTTGGGAACCTGCGTTGAAAGTGGATGTTTTAAGTGTAGCATTTTGGTTTTGGGTTTCCACCACCTGCTAAAATGGCTCAGTCCACCTGTACCTTGTTACGTAGATGATTGGACAGCCTACTTAGGGGCTGGTGATTTTGCACTTTGGGGACTGCAGGAGAAAAGATTGCCAATGGAAGAAGAACCAGGAATGGCTCAGCTAAGGAATCAGGGTTTTGTGAGGACAACTGAAATTCAAAGTGAGGTGTCGATGAATGTGCAATTAACCTTGCTTGCTCTAAGGCAAGAATTTAGGGCCAGAGGGCAGGGATTGCCCAGGGCCTGGTTCCTAGCTGCTCTGGGAACAGTTTCTGAGTATAAAAAGTGATAGACGCTGAATGTATGGACTCCTGGTAACCTCTTTTGGTCTGTCTGGACAATACATTTCATTTTATCTGTGAACTGCTGTCTCCGGGTGCCTCCTTGCACAACACATCCTATTGCACACACCCCTAAACATGGGATAACCGTCCAGCCATTGTCACAGTACAACTTTTAGAGACACAACCAAAAGTGGTTAAAATGTGTGTGATAGAGCAGTCCAGTGGGAATAGTACAAGGCAACAGGAGAATAAGGGAAGAACAACAACTATTATATATCATTTGCAATGGTTGGTCTTTGGCCAGTGTGATGTTTTGTAGGCGAGAGCTATAGTGCCCCTGATGAAATGAGAGAGTGTCCAGACTTCTCTGGCCTGACCTCGGTGTGCCACCATCTGAAATGCATCTCTCCCCCTAATGGGTCCGAAACGTCCAGCAGGCAATTAATGCAAACAGATGTGAGGGGCTTTCCGTAGGCTTGGTGGACTCGAGGGTGGGTAGTGGTGGTGGGGGTCATAATGTAGTTATGTAGTCTGGCCCCCCTAACAGCCAGGAGTCAATAGAGGCAAACAGCTGCTTTTCTGTGCAGGGGTTTCGGGTTTGGAAGGAAGGTGGTGGTGACCCCCTATTCCTTACCCCCAACCCATACCATATCCCCAACCCCATCCCTCACCCCCTATTCCTTACCCCCAACCCCAACCCTTACCACCGCCCCCCCACCCATTCCTCACCCCCTAGCCCCAACCCCAACCCTCACCCCAGCCCCACTCTCGACTTTCCTTCAATAATTACTCTGGTGATTTGCAATGTACAGAAGACAAATGCAATGTCAGCTGACACTTTTTTTTTCTTGTCCGTCCCATGATAAAGTGAATGTGTAATTTCACACGCCATTAGCAGACCCGCTCTGGGGCTCTCGGGGGGGGGGGGGGGGAGATGGGAGGGCAGGGGGGGGGTTAATTGCTGCATATCTCTGGCTAAAAATGTGCTGTGTCACTGCTTTTGCCACATACTGTACACTTTTTAGGACTGCACAGGCTCATTTCACACAGGCCTATTGTGTGCCCTCACGAGGGCCTGATTCCTAGCGTTACAGGCAGTGCTGAATGAATGGACTGAATTGTCCTTACAACTTGAAAAAAGAAAAGATTGGATCAGCTTGCAAATACTACCTCATTGCTACATGCAAGGTTTGAAACTTGAAGAAAATATAAAGCGTAAATACAAAAAGATTTATGGAGACAATCACACTACTTCATTGCATGTCATTGCATTGTTTCAGCCTGATTTTGTGATTATATCTAGGTTTTCCACCAAAAAATGTTGTGTAATATGTGTTAAACATATGGCAGTATTAACAAATGTAATAATCATTTCATATAACTTAAGACACTGACCCAAAAATCTGTGTGAACAAAAGCCCAAACATCAGGTCTCTGCTCTTCCATGATGCAGCTTAATGTCTTTACATATGACCAAACTGTGTATATCGGCTGGTGAAGACATGGTAGGTTTCAGTGTGGAATTCGCCTACTAAAATGTGTTAAGCCAAAGTTATAAAGTTATACAATTACCGGTAATTCCTTTACGAAGAATACCTTGTCTTCACTGAAATGGCATTGCCCTTCCAGGTATCATGGAAACTATGCTTTGTTTGCTGGAACAAGGAACATGAGCAACTGTAATATTCAGACGCACACATTAAGTCATTAAAGTTCCTAACCTATTAAACAAAGTCATGCAGATCACTATCTAATCAACAACAAATTGATATTAAAATGTTCACAGATGTCTGGAGCATCATCTGCTGCATTTTTGGAGAGTTCAGCACTCTCTTCGTGGTGGGTCATTCCGGGAATACTATTCCTCAAGGTGATGCAATGGAAAATAAACACAAGGTAATTAACTATATTTGGCTCTGAGATCATGCTATCCTCTTTGAGTTCACAACATACAGAATCCCCATTTTTATAGACCAGTTTCATTTGACATTTAAATTGATATTACAGCAGTAAAAATAACTGTAAATAGCTATGTATAGTCAGTTTAATTATCTACAAATTCTTATTCAGGTTTATATATATAAGACATGTAAACTATTGTTTGAAGGTAGTCTTTTTTTAGTTCCATATGCTCTCATCTGTACAAGACTGACACTGTAGCTAAAATAAAGTCAGCGCAGCAAGTACTTTATTTTTAATGACTAAAAATAAAGTACTTAAAGCGAATGTGTACATTTCCAATAAGATTCAGCTACTGCTTTGTTTTGACATGGCTATAATATTTAGGTTCACAGATTTAACCTATATGGCTTTGATATAGGAGCTGCAGAGCAAGCCATGTTTTGCCCCCTAGTGGTTTACCTCTTTTTAGCTGAAGGTCTTTGCTGATATTAGGCCACAAAGTAGAAGGAATGCCCTTTGGAAGCCAGCAAAAAACGTTCTCCGTACTAACATGATGGGCTGACAGACAAATTTAGAAATATATTTGACATGTTCTATAGTTATAGAGTCAGGCTGGTTCTTTTTTAACTTGTAAAATGTTTCTGAACCATACAGCCATCAACCTGCTGTGATTTACAATAATGATTGCTTTGCATTATCTTGTTGCGATGCCTGATCTGAACACTTTTACATTTAAATCAGACGCAGACATGAACAAAAAAAAAAACAGATAAATAGTGAAGTACCAAATGTGAAACAAACACAACAAAGGGATGTTGAGGCAGAAGGTCAGAGTATAGAAGCAGAAACTCATTTGCAGAAGCAGCTAGAGCTATCTGACTGACAAACAGCTGGAGGGGGCTACAAGGCTGGAGGGAGCCTCTTGCCACTAATGGTGAATGGTTCAAATTCCCTTAAGGGGGGGCACCAGTAGGGGCCAGCCTGCCCACATGACAGCTCCTGATCAGGGCTGTAAGTGAGCGCCGAGGGGGTTCATGTTTCTGGATGATGAGGGTGGCGAGGCGTCATCACCATCATCGGAGCTGGCTGATAGATCACAGTGATCCCATCTAAGCCCCATGTGGCAATTAAGATAACATTAAACGCCTATAAATAGGCCCAGCTTTACAGTACACACCGGAGTGCATGCATAATTTGACACATATGCATCAGTGTTTGGAGACCTCTGCTTTCACTGGCAATTTTGTATGTCATTGCCCTTACATAGTGGTACCACCAGTACCAGGCTAATTTTACATTTTCAATATCGTCACCACCTACACTAAAGACCGAACTTCATGCACACCCCCAAAAAGGAGCTGTCCCATCCCGCACTCTTCGCCCCAACACCTACTTGGTTGCCTGGTCAGCTGCCACAAGGTTGGCAGTGCCACGCTGTTCTTTGCTTTGCACTCCTGATTTGGGTGCAGGAGGCTCAGCGCTTGGATATGAGGGAGCCAAAGTCCTGGCAACCTTGCTGACCTCTGACTTGCTCAGCTATATGAAGGCAGTTTGTATTGTGAAAGCATTACTCCAGTTTAGTCAGCCCACTGGGCTGCTCAACCAATGCGTCTTCTTCAATTACCCATGTAGAAGGTCACGACCAGTTCGTAATCAACCAATCAAGTCTATGAACATGAAATTATTGCTTATTTGGGACCCATTAGCTCTCTGATAGTTGTTGTTATCATTGGGTAGATCTCATTATAACATTGTGTTCTTGGCGATGGTTAGACGGAGAAGAACGCGGTCTCGGGTCAGCATGCACATCTCTCTCTCTCTCTGGGCTACGCATTCTCAGACGCCAGCTGGTGAGAGACAAGTCCAGTCCAGGCTATCGCCGACCAACATCTCTCCCCCCCCCTCCCATCACTCCCTCTCAAGGACACACAAGCCAATCTTTGTCCCAGTCAGCAACATTCCCACTCTTCATAGCCTCTCCCCTCACTCTCTGAATGCAACTCACACACACACACACACACACACACACTCCTAGTCACTGGAGAGATGCTGCAACTTGGCCCAAATGCTTTCAATCACTTCGCACCCTGGCCTTATTGTGGGGAACACGGGGAGCTTTCATGGCATAATCTGCACTTGCACTGTCAAGATTCCAGATAAAATGGAAAGGCTGGAGAGGATTCCGTCTTTCCAAATGTTTAAATTGCCTGGAATTAATAAACAGAATCATGGCCAAGCTCCAAGAAAAGGACAGCCAACTAAAACCACTGTGATGCAAGAGTGGAAAATGTGTTTCTCCCCCCGAAATGAGGTGCTCAATTTGTCTAACTTTTTTCCCCTCCAGTTTCCTCTATGTAAGTACTGAGAAACTAATTAAGGAGAGCTGTAAGCCAACTCATGTCAAAAGTAGTTCTCTATTTTTTAAGTTTACAGAAAAGCAAAGGATGTTCAAATGTAGTTTATTAATTAAAAGGGAAGCCTAAAAGTCATTGGGTCATTAGGAGATTAAGCCTGGGAGAATGTACACCCTTTTTTGCAATACAACAGTGAAACACAAACATCTTTCTTCACTGAGCATACAGAAACAAAAAAATAGGGAAATATTTCTCTTTCCAACAGCTGATGTGCACATGTTCACATGCACACACGCTAACGAGTCCTGACTTCAGATTTCTGCAGGATTTTGTTTTCTTGCTTATCAAATGCAAAAGTATCCTCGTGATTATTTTTATTCACATACACCCTGTCAGGACACAAATAGCCCCATCTGTATGTGTAAACCTGACGATTGTCCCTCTTAAAATAATGGAAGAGAAAGTCCCTGGCATGCCTTAAAGGACTGTCCCGATTAAACTGATTTCTATCACATTCCCTGAAAAGCTCTGGTCTTGGTAGGTGGTCCTGAGCAAGTCCTGCTCACACCATTCAGGGACATGACCAAAACAATTCAGGTGGCATGTTGAAAACCTCTGCAGAAGTTTATTGCTGCATAGCAAAGGAAGTACTGTACACACCCACTGATTTCTCACACATCAAACAAACACAACCCAGAAAAACTCCAGGTATGTTATGTAGCTTTGACAGAATTGTCCATACCCTGAAATTCTGAATCAGTCAAAGCTGCCTTCTTCTTTCCAGTTTAGTGCTGCAAATTACCACCTTAACCGACGTACCGCAAAACTTTCAACACTGAGGCCAAACCACTGTGGCAGCCAATTAGCGCTGGAAGCTAGTGGAAGCCTACTCAGGTACACAAACTGGTCGTGTACTGAAAGCCAACCCCTCATGGTGTTTTGGGGGCTGCGATGCCAGCATCCTGCGGCTCTGCTTCTGTTGCCGTAGCATTAGAGGCTCCGTCTTCTTTCCTGTCCGTCACTAAGAAGTCGTGAATGGCGTCCTCTATATGTGGCCGGAAGATGTGGTTGAGTTTAGGGTCCACCACCTGTGTGATGATTCGGTCCACCCCAGACTCCAGCATGCCAGACCTGTTCACAGAGTAAAGCAAATTCAATCTATACGTCCAGTACATATTTCTTTATTGATAATTAAGCTGACTCTGACATCTCAGGTGCTAAAATGAGCTTGAGCTACTGACACCTATGGGATGGTGTATTGTTGCTGCTTTTAAAGTGCACTATGCAACTGATACTCACTGCACAACCGTCTGCCGTAGCCCATTTCGCACTTGGTTTTTGTTGATTGAGGGGTTCCATTCCTGAGTGCTGAGATGATTAGACACAAAATTGTCCACTTTCTGGCGTAGATTCTGATAGGCCGGCTGAGGAGAAGCAACACAACGACTGTTTGAAACCAAATTGACAGCCTCCGAGAAAGACAGTAGCTACATCAGTATCGACTTTTCAGGCTAGTGCAAACACCATGCCATTTTCCTTTTGATATTTTCTATTCACTTAGAATTCTGCGTCAAATTACTAGCCCCAGTTTAAGTGCCACGATCATCGGCAATAGATATTTCTCATTGATTATAGTTGATCAGACACTAAAGCCAGAGGGCTCGTGACGTGAGGTCTTTAATCAGGTGAAATTCTGGAGAAAGTGCTGGAAACAGTGGTGTAGAGCTGTGAGTACAACTTTGGCTAGTTGATAGCATGGGCTATGTAAAGTAACATGTAATCCTGTCCTGCATGACTCGTGTGAGTCAGTTAACTGTCAGTGTTACAGTGCGAAGTTAGTCTCCATTGTAAAGTCGATCAGAACTCACTTTTGTGTCAACATCAGCCAAACAGTCTCGTCTGAACTCATCGAAGAGGCCTCGGTTTTTCAGATGCTCAACAATCATGTTTATAAGCTGTGGGTCTCCGGGCGGAAGATTCGCCGCACTGCTACTTGTACTCTCCGCCATACGGTAAAAAGATTTGTAACGATGTAGACAAATATAGGTGTATTTTCAACCCCTCGACGACTTAAAATGAATATTTATAAAAAGAAGTCATCGAGTATGTTTTTCAAGAACTTAACATTTAGTAAGATACACCATGAGTCTCGTCAATGACCACTGCAAGTCGTCTCAGCACAATGTACTGTACTGCGCATGCCCCACGAAGAGGTTGCTTCTGGGATGTGTTGTACTTTACCAGTAACCGCTTCTTCATCAGATTCTTGATCATTTCAGTCATTTCAGCATGTCTAAGAATTTAATTTGACCTATAGAGAGATTGCACGTATGTATGTTATTGGTAATGTCCTTGGACACATATGTACTCATATTCCGATGGCACTTCGACGTTTCATTTCCCCCCCATGTGAACAAGGCCAATCAGTGGCCCCTAGACACACGCCCACTTGCGTTCACTTTAACTTTCATTTACTGAGAAATAGGTAATTGATTTCATGCACACTTGTAGCCTATTAATTATGTTGTGCAGCTGTTTATCAAATTTCTTAAATATTTCCTTTGATGATGAGACACAGTTAGCATATTGCAAAAGAGACACAACAAAAGTAACCTATCAAACGTAGAAAGTAGGAAATGAGCGTGATTCTAAAAGCCAGAAGCAAAAAAACATTAGTCTATTGTTATAATGAGCGCACTCACTAGTATCACCGAATGTAGGAATAAAACGACAGATCTGTCATGACAGGATCAGGTGACAGCAATTGTTGTTTTAGCGTATAGAGAAACTGGTAAGTGAAACTGAAAGTAATTTGTGCTTCTGAAAAACAGTAGCATGGCTTCCAACGTTGACGGTAAGTAGGCTAGAAAGAGTTTGCTATGTATCTTAAAGACAAAAGTTCTGAAGCTTTATGTATTAGTTAGGCTGTATCAGTGTTACTGTAACACTTTCCCCATTACACTGCAATTAAGTGGCATCTTATCCATAGGCTGAACTGCAGACTTCTGTTCACAGGGCTTCTATGAAACGGCTGCTCTGGATCAGTAAAATAATGTAGCTTGTGTGTATTTTCAAGGCTAGATTTCTAGACCAAATTTTCTAGACCATCTATCTTTGAGGCAAATACATAATTACAATGAAGATTGCTTAGATTGAACCAGTATTGCTTAAAATATTCTGAATCCCTATTGGGAAAATCTGATTTATGTTTGTATGTCTGTGATTGGCTGGCTGCACCACTTAGCAGACGAACCAGATGCCAGAGTCCAAAATGATGACAGCAGCAACTGGTCAGGCCAGTCTAGCTCATCCTTCGATGACTCGGACGACCAGTCAGGGAACACCTCAGACTCCCAGCAGGGAGCATCAGGAGGTCAAAGATCCTCCAGGGTCAGTCATCTCACCTCTTCTGTGGTCTTCTGTGTGGTTGTCTGCTAGTGTAATGGTAAATGATACAGTTGTCAGTAGGTCACACAAATGATTGGGAGACTCTGCTGTTGGCATACACCTGTTCTCATATTGTCTCTCCCTGTGTTCTGATATTGTCTTTTCATTGTTGACCTCCATTGTAAGGCAGTTTGTGTACAAATGTCTGCTAAGTGTAATGTAATATAATGTAATGACATTAGGAATGTTAACTGTAAATTAAAAAGTGACGTTGCTGCCTTGTGTGTGTGCTTTCATGTATCTTCTTTCAGTCAGAGCCTTGCAGGTTCTACAATGGCAGTGGCTGTCGGAATGGTAGCAAGTGTCCCGACCTGCACGTGTGCAAGTTCTCCTGGAAGGGCTCCTGTCGCAATGGACACAGGTGTCGTCTGAGGCACATGGCCGACTCAGATTCAGACGACAACGACGCAGGACGACGTGGGGTGGATGGAAGAGGAGGACGGAGGACTCCTGGCAGGGGGAATGACAGAAGGCCTCCAAGGAGATCGGCATCCAGTGGTAAGAGCATCCTGGTGCAAGATGGTTCCACACACTTGAGATTTTTGTCTTTTATTGTGTGGCACAGAAGGACGGTTTGACCATTGCTGGTCTTCAGAAGTATGCGTAGCAGAATGCGTTCCACAACAGTGTAAAGTTCTAAAATTCCACATTACATTCCATGGACTCCAGCATTCTTTAGAACGTTCATCCTCCCAGCATTCCCTTCCCATAGGTGCGAAAGTACACTCTTGAAAGTTCATATGAACGCTGATAGAAAAAGGACAGAAGGAATGGCATGGAAGACTAGGGTGTTGTTAACAACCCCATGCTGATGTTTGTTACAGGAGGTGAGGCGGAGGATGATGTAGTGCAGGGTCCGTACCAGTGGCAGCTGCACTGCGGTCGTGGATGGAAGAACATTGAAAATGACCACATACTTGAGGCCCAGTACTCGCGGCCTTGCACTAAAGGCATTAAGATATACAATACTGCTCATGGGTGAGTCTCCAGGGTGTGTGGTGATAAGAGACAGAGACAGACTGGTCTTGTTTGTTTAAATTATTTATGGTACTGTACATGGTTTTCCATCAGCACTGCCATTCTTTTTGCCTCTTTCAATGCAGGGCCATCTCCATAGATTTTAAACACATGCGAGTCCTGAAAAAGACGAACTTGAAGGTGCGGCGCCGTGACACTCAGCAGACTGAATGGCTCTGGTATCACAGGGGTCGTCAACGCTGGCATCAGTATGGAGAAAAGGTTGGTGCGAGTATTGGATATTGAGTATTTTGCAGATACTAAGCAAGGGAATGTTTTTGTGGTTTTAGACAGTACTTGTCTTGATGGGGTTGAATAGCACAAATGTAATGTCTGGTGTCTCTTGCAGGACTCTAAGGGAAATGTCCATACCATGAAAAGCTCTGTGTTGGAAGCAGAGTATCAGAAGGACAAGAAAGGGACATATCAGTTTAGTATTGGATCAGACAATTATGAGATAAAATTCAAAGGTTTGTACATTCTTCTTAACTGTATAGCAGCACATAAAAAAATTGATGACCGCTTAATGTAGCGTGCAATGACGTACTAACAGGGCATACGATAACCAAGTCTTTAGTGTTATGGAAGCCTGAAGCCTTTCTTTTGGTTTATGTACGTGCAGGTCAGCGAGGGTGTGCATATATTTTATTTGTGTATGATTTACCTTTTAGATATGTGCCAGATAAGCCTGTCTTCTGGGAAAAAGAGAAAAATGAGGCGACGTCCCATGTATAAAAGTTCTCAAGGCCAAAGAGGGTGAGTGATGTAACTGTCATTTAATGTGACAATATAGCCAAATAATTTATTCATAATTAAGATTATTAATCTATACTAATCACACTGTCTTTGGAGATAGGCTGACCTCGAGAATGCGGAACATGAACCTCTCCTCACCACCCAGGGATCCAAAGTGGCAGTTCAGTGGGAGAGGCAATCAGTGGTATGATTTCAAAAACAGGGTAAGGGCCCAGCTCACTGCAAAACTCAATACAACCGCCCTGATTTTCTGAGCAAGGGATTGACAGTTTAGTTTAAAAACCTGCTGGACTGGCTATAAGACTGTTCTTTACATGGAAGAGATGAGTGATGAAAAACAAACCATTTAAGCCAACACAGATCTATTTTATCACAAAGACTGTTGTTACATGAGTAAAAAAACACGATTGGAAATAAATGGAGAATCCTTGCACTCCAGAGTGCATGCCATATGACCTGGGTATAAAACAGAGCTTCTGTAAAACAGACCTGGAAGTGTTAAATAATTCAAGTCATTATTAAATTGTGCCAGTCCTGTTGGTGTGATGTTTTCTCTTGTGTGTTTAGGTGGGTAGTGACACTGAATGCTCCGTGACTAGTGCAAACATTGAGGCTGAGTACCAGCGAGACCCTCATGGTACTATGACCTTCATTGTTAGTGGAGACACTTACGAGCTAGACTTCTCTGGTAAGTCCTACAAAAACCACTCTGAGCCTGTTACAGTTGTGCTCATAAAGTTTACATACCCTGGCAGAATTGATGATTTCTTGACCATTTTTCAGAGGATATGAATGATAACACAAAAACCTTTTTTTTCCCACTCATGGTTAGTGGTTGGCTGAAGCCATTCATTGTGAAATACATGTGTTTACGTTTTTAAATCATAATGACAACAGGAGCTACCCATATGATTCTCTGAAAAATGCTTAAGAAATCATCGATTCTGCCAGGGTACGTGGACTTCTGAGCACAACTGTATGTATGTTCTTTAGTTGTTTCTTGGGCTGTAATTTACAGAGATATATCTGACTATAGATTTAGATAAAGGGCAGGTTAAAGTAGCTGTTAAAAGTGCCAGATTTGGAGAACAAATCTCAATGACAGTGGCTGTCTGCAAAACGGACACACACACACACACACAAAAAGTCATATTTATGAGGATCTCATCAAAAATTCTGCAACATACCCACAAATCGAAACAGAACAGTGTTGCTGTTTTGGTCAGTACAAAAAATAACAGGGCAGATCAGATAGCAACACAGCAAGCAATGCTGCGAGTTTGGTCTCAGTAGTATGACACAGAGTCTCATCCTGTTCTGCAACATTGCTGGTAGAGGGAGGAATTTCGATTTTTAGCGCTGCTAGAGCCTGACTCCACACCCATAGCCGATTATCTCTGAATATGCCTGTTTGAGAACACATCCCATTTCTGCCAGCATGTAAAACATTAAATGTTTGTTAAAGCATGTATGGTAGCCCCTGAACTAATGTATAACCCTGGCTGTGGTTTAGGCTAGTTGGTATTTTCAACTAAAATAAAACCATTAAAAAATATTACAAAGTGTATTTAAGTGGACTATGTTGGTGAGTCATGAGGTCATTTTTTGGATGTATGCGTTTCATATTTTCTCTGCTCTGCTACAAAAGCCAAGGTTGTACAGGACAGACACAGTGTGTAGATAATGTCAAAGTAACTGGTTTATGACTTTTGTCATGACTTAAGTTGTTTTCCCTTCTTTTGCACAGCCATGACTCAGACCAACATGACCACAAGTAGGACCCGCAAGATCCGCCGAATTTAAAAAAACTGATGGATTAGGCAATAATGTTTTGTAATTCACAACTGCACAACTATATATATATATATAAGAAAAGAATTTATTGAATGGGAAAATAATGTGGGTATAGGTGGATTGAGTAGATGGTTAATAATAGTTAATAGATGGTTAATGATCAATTACTTTATCTGCATTAGGAATCTAATGCATGCACCAGAGACATATTATCCAATTCATGGAACTTATGTTTACATAAAAGGATTACATTCATTAAAGAATGTAGTCTTTCTACTTCTTAAAAGCACAAAGACCCCATTGTACTTGAACCTTTACCTAAGCCTATAATGTTAAGCTCATAGTTTCTGTAAAATGTACATCTTAAATGTCCACAGTGATATATAACTGCATGTGGTGCATCTTACTCAAACCACATCCTTCATATAGTTGTTGTATTGTATGTGGATTGACAATGCCACACACGCACACATTTGTGTTCAGTGTGGACACACTGTGTCCTTGACCACCTCTAGAGGTTGTTTAGCCAACTGCAATCACAATCCTGCCTCATTGTATAATGGATGCATTTACACATGTGATCAAGCAATACCCTCATCTCCAGAACACTTTTTTTGAACTCCAGGTCTAAACGGGGTAATAGATATTCATATATTGTGTCAGACAATCATCTGTTCAGGAAACCTGAACCTTGTGATCATGATAATGGTGGGTGTTTCTTTCTTGAAGCTTGGTGAAGACCTTGTAAACAAGATCATTATCTTTATATACTGCAGTAAACCTCTACTGGATGATTTGGGTGACCTCTATTGTGTCACTATAGTGTCAGTGATTGTAATAAATAATAAATGACAAACTAAATTATTATTAATCATCTACAAATTTGTCACAACTAACTTCTCTGTTGAATAGCATCTAGGGAAAGTCTGTCTAAAGTTGTTCTTTTCATGGTAATTTCCTGGTAGGCAAAACACCCAGAACATTGGCTCCAAGACTTAAGGGCCATGTTTTGGACCAGAAGGTGCATGCTGTCTGTACACTGCCTTAAATAAAGTATATACATGTCAATGGATAACTGTCATTGTTCTCACGTCTCTCTGTTCTCATGCATTTATTGCACTATGCTTTTCTTGTTTTCAATATTAGGCTGAACAGATTATCAGATGGGACTGATGTGGGATGTAGTTGATCAGCTTTAGGAGGATTAGTAATTGTTAACACTCAGCATCTTAAATAATGCACCCTTCAGATTGTATTTGACAGGTGTAGGTGCATATATTGTGCGTATATACGTTCATAAATTGTAGTGGGCCGAGTCCAAGCTGATGGTGTTTTCTGCTCCACTTTTCATAGAGGTAGGCAGCTATGGCCTACTGGTTAGGTCTATGGCCTTGAATCTGAAGGGTTGCGGGTTCAATTCCTGACTGGAGCATGGCTGCAGTGCCCTTGAGCAAGACACCTAACCCCAGGCACTGCTGCAGGCAGGCAGGCAGCCCGCTGCTCTGGGTTAGTGTGTGCTTCAGTGTAATTCACTAATCCAGGTATTGTGATAAATGCAGAGAACCAATTTCCCCCAAGGCATCAATAAAATAAATAAACTTAAGCATTACATTACATTTAGTTGACACTCGTATCCAGAGCGACTTACAGTTATTTTGTAGGGTACAGTCCCTGCAGCAATGTGGAGTTAGATGCCTCGCTCAAGGGTATTCAGCCAGGGATGAGGATGCAACCTTAGAACCTTAGAACTGCTAGAGAGTGTATATTGCTAATACAACAATTTCTGTAATACATCCATCAAGACTATTGACAAGGCTGCTGGCGTTAACATTCCATTCATTACTCAAGAAAGTGTCAGGACCTCCACATGAAATGTGTGTTTGTCTCCCCCTGTCTGTCACTGTTCTACACACATTTGTTTTGTGTTCCACCATGTGCTGTGTAGCTTGTGCTGCGTGTTCCGTTCCGTACATACTTTGCAGCCCTCGACTCTGCACCCACCTGTTACCCCTCATCGCACATACCGGTTGTTATTTGTTCTTTCATTGCTTCCCTCCATTTATAGCTCACAGTTTGTTTGCTACTTTGTTCTGTGTCCATTGTCATCAGTTACTTCTCGTGTATGGAATCTGCCTGCTTTTTCTCTGTTTGAGGTTTTGCGTCACGAATGTTGGATTACCTGCCTGGCTGTCTGTTTTGCATATATCCTTGCATGCCTTTTGCTTGTGGTTGGGTTGTGTCTTTGCGTGTCTGCTGTCTCGACCGGGACTTTCTGACAGCCTTCTCTGTTTATGAACTCGGGCCCGTGTTTGGGTTTGTGTCCTTGCTTGTTTTCTGGGACTGTTTGTTAGTAATCAATTTTCTTGGCTGTCGGATCTGCCTGCAGTGTTGTGCATGCAGGTCTCTCCATTGTAAATGCTGACAGTAAGTTCACAGGACTGTGTTTGTTTTTCCAGGTCAGGCAGCTGGCATGATGGCCTTGTCTGTTCTGCAGTAATACATGTCCCCAGAACTGTTTTCACGGTCTCTTTTTGGTCAAACAAACTTTTTTTTTAAATGTTTTAAAGATTGGCCTTACATTGGTTTTTAATGCATAACGAATGCTGAATATAAGACTTAAGGTAAAAAACTACAGCACTGGACCAGACAGTGCTAACACAGACTCAGTCTTTAAAGTCGTCTACTGTTTAATACTTGTAATCATTTATTTGCAGGATATAGGTCCTGTTTATTATTCTTATTATTTTATTAACAATAACATGTATTTGTTAGTTGTTGGACTGTGGTAACACTGAACATCCCTATGATGTAACTTGTGAAAAGCAGAGTCCTGTACTAGATATGAATTTTTGTTTTGTTTTTTTGCTTGCTGCAGTATGCACTTGTGTCATATATATTTATATATTTCACATAAGGTCATATAAGTAAACTCTGAGTAACATTCGATGGTAGCAGTGGGTTTTATGCCAATTGTCATGTGATTTGTTCTGGATATGAGAGATTTGAGACTTTGCAAAAGTGCTGTCAGTTGACAACCGCTCCTCTGTGGACACTATTCACTAGTACATTATGTGGTGTTATTACATAATATTTTTTCATATTGTATATATTATACATTGCATTGTCTTTTCTGTCATTGAAAAAATATAAATGTGTATATAAAAGTGAAAGTGATGTCACCAGTTTCATTCAGACCTGAAGGTAGTAACAGCCATCATAAACTCAAACGCATTTTAATTGTGTTTGCTTTTAGATGGCTGTATAGTGGAGGATGATGCAACGCTTTGGCCAGTCAGGTCACTGGAAACAAATGAGGAAAGGAGAGCGCGGGCAGTGGCCTTCACACCCTGGCAAACATTATAGCAAATGGCAGCTTCGGCCTGTGGTCCCCCTCCACTAGTCATAAAAACACACGTTTATTATCATACGATTATTATCCGCCGTCAGCATTTATTACCACTAAGATATGCGTAGTAATGAAGCATACAGTCCCGATTAATCTTCCACTTTCTGTTGATGAACTCGTGCGGAAAAGTCTTTCACCAATACATAAATCAATTTTGCAGAGGATTTGGAGCCATTTCAACATTTTATAGGCCATTATTGAAAATAAATGTATGTTGTTATTGAAAGAAGAAATTAAAAGAAACCAGATACTGAAAAAGCTTGCTATAAAAAATAGTTGTGGTTTCATTAATTATTTAAATGGCTTCAGTACAATTTATAATTGATTTAATGGTGCTGATTGCAATTACGTTATACAAAAGATTGTTTTTAAAATGTGATCTTGCCACCAGCAGATGATGCTATAACTCATCGCAGCTCAGTGAAATGTGAACACCGCAGCAAGATGAGCTTCAGGGTAATAGATACTGTATCTCACGCTTCCACAGCTTCCACAGCCATAACCATTCTCTGCTACTGACATGCAACTCAATGCAGTGCACAAAAATAAGTAAATAAATAAATGAGCATAAAAATATGACTAATTTAAAAAGCAACAACAAAAACCGTTCCACTTTTTGAATTGATGTCCACTTGCAGAGATTGCTTACATCAGTTTTAAGATATGTTTTGGGTGTTGTCCTACTTTGTAAAATTAGAGTAGGTTTTGGGGCTAAAAACAGTTGCAAGTGCACAGACATTCAGAAAAAAGTAGAGAGAAAATGCTCAACTGACAGTTAGAATTCAAACATCATGGTGAGTTCATCATCACGCTCTCAAACGAGCTCACGCTGAAGGTCTCAACCCTATCGATGGTGTCACTGTGTACCCAGTGAACTGTGATTGCGTTCTGGCATGCTCCGAGCTCTTGTAAAAATAAACCCAATTGCCTGCAAAACTCATTTGCATCGCCGAATAACCATCCAAGTCAGCCGGTTGCCAAGGGAACAGTTCTAGAGCTTATAGTCGGGCTCCGACAAGCTGGCAGCAGCAGGTTTGGACCATATCTCCTCACGAGCTACCATTTCAGGGCGGCTACGATGAGTGAACATCCCCAGTTCACACACACACACACACACACATACACACACACACACACACACACACACACACACACACACACACACGCACACACACACTCACACTCACACTCACACTCACACTCACACTCACACTCACACTCACACTCTCTTTCTCTTTCTCTTTCTGTCTCTCTCTCTCTGTCTCTCGCTTACTCACACAAGCACACAAACACACACACACACACACACACACACACACACACACACACACACACACACACACACACACCTGGGATCTGCTCATGATCCCAGGTCCTCATGGTTACGATGAGAGCACCACGCTCTCGCTTCACCACTTCACCAGCTCGGCCTCTGGGTTTGCCAAAGGTTTAAAAGCACAAGAGTGTGTGTGGTGCTGTCAGCAGTACAAACAGGATGTGAGACTACAGCCCCACTCTATAACAGCAGCAAATAAGGGTGGTGTACTGGGAGGCCTGTGGGTTTGACACTGCAGCTACAGGTGATGATGAGCAGTACTGAGTTTAAATTAAATGTGGGTAATTGGTATGAGAGAATGCATGGCAAGTGTGTCATTTGCTGACACTCTTTGCGTTCAGAAAGATCATTTATATCACACTCACACATTTGCATTCAAAAGACACCAGAAACTCCATACAGTATTAAATATTAAATATTATTGTGTTCATTCATATGAAAAATGTGAAACATTTTACAATAACATCCTCATTTGAACTCACTGGAAATATCAGAATGGTTTTTTAACGATGAACCTTTTGATACTCAAAGAAGATGAAAATTGTACCTCAGATCTGGCTGCATAATAATAAACTAATGCCTCTAGATGAGGAGGCCATTGGAAAAACGGGCATGGTCACAAAATGCAAAAACCGAGAAAATGTCATTTATAAGTTAGACTTTTTGCTGTTTAATGCTTTTTTAAATGTTTCCAGCTGGAGACTATGCTCATTCATTCACAGGATTACTTTTGAAAAAGCTGGGCTTTCGATGCAACTACCGATAGGAAGAGAAACTTAAAAAAATGTGATTTTGTGACTATGCCCGTTTTTCCCGTGGACTCCTCAGATGTCATCTGTGCCGTTGTCATGCTGTAACGTACTCCCATAGCCCTGGTAACCCTGGACGACAAGTAGCGTGTCAGCCTAATAGCGTCTGATTGCATTCTTTAATTCCAAGCACAGAAGCCACTTGGGATCTTAGTCTCAGTTCTAAGCTCAGGATCACAAACAGTCACTAATTAACTTATCACAGTCATGTTAACAAAGACTCCCTCTGCCTTATTCCCCCCGTCTTTGAAATATTAGATTAGGAGCTTTGTAGAATGTCTTTCCTTTCTATGATGTTTCTGTGGTTTGAACACGGATGCTTTTAGCTATTGTAATGTTGGATTGTAATTCACTACCCCATTGTAAAATCAGACAGAAAGAGACATAGGTCTTTACATCTGCTCTATTTGATGACAATAAAGAAGCATAAGATTGCATCTAAATTCAT
>CM050214.1:13410206-13467706 GCA_027475355.1 Coilia nasus
TGTGTGTGTGTATGGGGGGTGATGAGGTGTTCTTGTTTGCCCTCTCTCAGCCCTCGTATGTCAGAGAGCCATGCTGTGGTGTGTGTGTGTGTGTGTGTGTGTGTGTGTGTGGTGTGTGTGTGTGTGTGTGTGTGGAGTGGCGGTGTTCACAGGGTGGCAGCATATGCCTGACTGCTGGACACACATATTACATGGGGGGGACAGAGGAACACAATATTACACAGAGTTAAATAATAACACTGAACAGTAAACACTTAACTATATATTTACAACACTGGGCGTTAGGTGTAAAGTTGGGATATAGGTCATTGGAAATACTACATTGTGAAAGATGGTGACAGTTTGGCAAAATGAGATGCAAGATGTTTAAAAGAGGCTGATCAAAACTAAAGCACTACAAGTAGGATAATGATTAAGAGATAAGGAGAGAGATAGTGAGAGATAGAGAGAGAGAGAGAGCGAGAGAGAAGTGAGAAAGGGAGAGATAGAGAGAGAGAGAGAGAGAGAGAGAGAGAGAGAGGAGAGAGAGAGAGAGAGAGAGAGAGAGAGAGAGAGAGAGCGCATATAAATGTTTTCTCATTAGGTAGAGGAAAAAAAAGAATATACGCTTGTGAAATGAACAGGTTCAAAAACAGCTTGAAAGGTATGTAGTGGATTACATTCCCTTTGTCAAGCCACACTTAACCTTCTTTTAATTTTGGAGCATTAGGGGTTGACGGGAGCATAAATACAACCCCCTCTCCTACACACACACACACACACACACACACACACACACACACACACACACACACACACACACACACACACACTGCTTAAGGGTTGGGTGGAACTGCCACGTGTGTTTATGAGTGCAGTGAACCATACACTCCACTCTGGAATGTGAAAAGCTTGTATCAGCACTTTACTGGCAGGGAAAAAGGCCAAACAAAACAGCCACCCCCCATACCTCCCCTTGCCCCTCCCCCAAGGCCTCCCCGCACCACCAATCAGGACATTGTCCTGCCTGGCAGGTCGTTCATTCCACTGCCAGCTCGCCGAGTGAAAGGCTTCATCAGCTGAATTACTAGAACTTATCTGTCCCAATCAATTAGGTCTTCCAAGGAGAGCTGTGCACTCTCCACACTCTCACTATCTCTCACACTTTCTCCATCTCTATCTCTCTCTTTCTTTCTTTCTCTCTCTCTCTCCCTCACACACACAGGTATGGATATACACACTTGTGCGCACATACACACACATACACACTCAGACACATACACACACAAATGCACACTCACGCATTCAGATGCAAACACAAACCCACATATTCAGACACAAACATACACCCACACACAAATACTGTGTATACAGTAGACAGACAAACACGCACAAGCAGGCATGAAGTACATATATGGCTAAACCGCATTATGTTTACCAATATGAAACACACACACGCACACACACACACACACACATGGTACGGTGTAAATTACATTTGTAATTTTATGTGTTGTTTGAAGGTTTTTTTGTGGTTTGCTGGAACCTGAGAGATGATTGCCAACAGAGAGAACCTGTTTGAACCTCTTCCTGTCATTTCCACACTAGGCTTATTGCTTTTCCTCTACTTAATCACTGGAATAACGATTCTCTGCCAGGGAATATTGGTTGAGAAATATACATATGCATTTTTCATTACCTCTGCCAAGAGGATGTTCTTGCCGGAATTTATCAGTTTGTTTGTGTGTTTGTTAGCAAAATAACTTCAAAAGTCATGAACGTATCATTGATTCATTCATGAAATTTTGACAATATGTCAGTATTGTCACTGTTGTCACAGGTAATTCTTTTTTGGTGAAAATCGGCTCATTGGTTACCTCACCAAAAAAATCAGCACTGTTTGGCAGAGGTCTGCGCTCTCCAAGTGCTTTTCTAGTTGTATATAATTATAATAACTACTTGCAGTTTTTTTATTTGTTTGGGAGCTGTTACTTGTTCAAATATCTTTCTCAATTAAAAAAAAGTCTGTCTCTGAAGGATGGAGTCCTACAAGTGACTGGCCTTGTAGAATAGAGACTTATCTATAAAAGACCCATCACAGACAACATGATTGCAGTGGGCAGAAACACAGTGAAACTGAATTAAATATCTGGATGAAGAATGGTGTGGTTTTGGGGACACCATGCGATTCCTTAAAAGCGAAATCCCCGAAACTATTTATTTCTTATAACAGTTCACAAACAAAGACAAGGGTAACATTTCATCTTAGTCAATGATTCCTAACACTGTCACTGTAACTACATAGTGGTAGACCCTCAGGAACCAGAACTGCTCCAGACTGTTACATGTCCAACACTAAATGCATTTATACCTATATTACAGGGGTGGAAATTAACTTTGCAAAATGTGAACCTTTATCAGCCACTAACAAATAAATGACAACATTCACCAGCCACTCAATAGTAAATTATTATTTTCTGTCCAAAATGTACCTGGTATATTATAAGACTATGACTAGAATTAAACCTCAGATGTAGGATATGTTGGATAAGTATACGTAAAGATATGGGTTATGGGATATTTTGGATTAGGAATAAGATTGAGTGTGGAGGCAGGAATATTTGGTGTTAGGGGGAGGGTGTTACAGTATTGATCGTGTGCGGGGGCTGTGGGTGTAGGGGTTGTGGCTGTGCTGGCTGTTGGGTTATCTCATGCTCATTCCACAGCAGCGTGCGAAGGGAGAGTAAACACAGCGATGGAGCTGCTCCCACTGACCCCGGCCTCACGGCCTCACAGCCTCACGGCCTCACGCGTATGACTGCCCCACTGCTGTGGCTGCAAAAACACACCACACGACCTATTTACAGACATACAATACACACGTGTGTGTTCACACACACACACACACACACACACATAGGTACATACACGCACATTCACACACACACACACACACACACACACACACACACACACACACACACACACACACACACACACACACACACACACACACACACACATACACGCACATTCACACACCCACACACACATACATGCACGCACATGCACGCACATGCACACACACACACACCCATGTACATACACACCCATGTACATACACAAATGCAAGTGCATGCATGCACACCCCCCCACACACACACACGCACACACACACACACACACACACACACACACACATACACACACACACACAAACAGACAGTTTATAGACAGTTTCCCCTATATGCTGCCCTTTCCATATACACCCCTCTACAGCTCTTCAGTATGTAACACACACACACACATACACTTACACCATGTCATGTGTACTTTCCTTTGGTTTCTAAGGTGAGTGAAGATCCTTGACCAAGTACTGTAAATGGGGCCTTCGGGTAGTTTGATAGTCCTTAATCAAATGTGCTGATTGAGTCCTCATTTATAATTGCTGTGTCATGCAACATTGCCATAGAGGCACATGACCTATTCTAGGCAGGCAACACAGGCAGTCTGAATGAGCATTGTTGTAATGCCTTGTGGTGTGTGGCATGTGTGTGTGTTGTCTTCCTATGTGTAAGTGTTTATGTGTACTGTGTAGCGTGTGTATGTGTGTATGTGTGTGTGTGTGTGTGTGTGTGTGTGTGTGAAGACGAAAAAGACAAAGGAATTCCTTTAGTGACACACAACACAATGACAAAAGAAGTTGATGAACAGGCAAAACTAAATCACAGGAAAAACGGCCGACTTCACTTCGACAGTCACACGACGCGTGTGCCATCTTACGTAAGCCTTCCCCCAAATTTTCGACTGAACAAAGAGACTGACACAGAGCACAGGCCGTTCATGGGCCAGAGGTCGCAGGCTTGTCAACAACACGGTTCATGGAAAGGGAGAAATATTGGCAACGCTTTTAAGATGACCTCTGGGTAGGCCTGCATATGAGGAATAGAATTAGAAATGAAAAAAAAAAAAGCCTGCTGTCTGACCATCACACCAGGATGATCCCAGAGAGAGGGAAAGGGGGGGTGGGGCGGGTGGGGGGTAGAAACAGAGAGAGACAGACAAACAGAGAGAACGATAGGGAGAGAGACAGAAAGAGAGAGAGAGAGAGAGGGGAATAGAAACAGAGAGAGAGACAGACAAACAGAGAGAGCGATAAAAAGAGAGTGAATAAAAGAGCGATAGAGAGAAAGTGAATGAGAGAGAGAGAGAGAGAGAGAGAGAGAGAGACACACCGAGAGAGGGGGGTAGAAACAGAGAGAGACAGACAAACAGAGAGAGCGATAAAGAAAGAGAGTGAATAAGAGAGCGATAGAGAGAAAGTGAATGAGAGAGAGAGAGAGAGAGAGACACACCGAGAGAGGGGGATAGAAATGGAGAGAGACAGACAAACAGGGAGAGCGATAAAGAAAGAGAGTGAATAAGAGAGCGATAGAGAGAAAGTGAATGAGAGAGAGAGAGAGAGAGAGAGAGAGAGAGAGAGAGAGAGAGACACCGAGAGAGGGGGGGTAGAAACAGAGAGAGACAGACAAACAGAGAGAACGATAGGGAGAGAGTGAATAAGAGAGCGATAGAGAGAAAGTGAATGAGAGAGAGAGAGAGAGGGGGGGGGGGGATAGAGACAGAGAGAGACAAACAAACAGAGAGAACGATAGGGAGAGAGAGTGAATAAGAGAGTGATAGAGAGAGAGTGAATGAGATAGGGAGAGAGACAGAAAGAGACAGAGAGAGGGGGAATAGAAACAGAGAGAGAGACAGACAAACAGAGAGAGCGATAGGGGAGAGAGACAGAAAGAGACAGAGAGAGGGGGAATAGAAACGGAGAGAGAGACAGACAGACAGAGAGAGCGATAGGGAGAGAGAAAGAGAGATAGAGAGATAGAGAGAGAGGCTCACATGGCCAGCGCATGGTCACATGTGCTGAGCATGTGCTTGTGGGTCAGATCAGCCCTTTTGCCTGCAGCCTGTGCTTTAGCCCCTGATTCAGATGCAGCGCACACTGGACCGTCCCCCGCACCAAAGTCAACACCAGCACAAACGCTCACACTGATCCCGGACCTGTGAAAAGGTTTCACTTCGCAACTTCACTTCACACACAGCTTGCGCAGTAAAGAGCATGAGAGTGAGAAAAGGTGAGTGAGTGAGAGTGAGGAAGCAAGTGAATGAAAGAGAGAGACAGAAGGAGGGAAAGTAAGTGAGAGAGGACTGAAAGAAAAAGAAAGCGAATGAGTAAAAAAGAAAAAGAGAACGAGAGACAGAAAGTCAGTGAGTAAGAGAGAGAGAAAGCGAGAAAGAGAGAGAGACAGAGAGAAACACAGAGAGAGACAGACAGACAGACAGACAGAGAGAGGCAGAGACTGGGGGAAAGGGTACAGACATGGTCTGAAAATCAATCACTGTCTCATTCCCTGTGAAGTGCATGCTGACTGTCCCAGCTGTTGGGCAAAATAATCAGTCGAGCGGCTTGTAAACAGCAGCTGTCTTTCTGCCTGTTTATATCTCCTCTCCTATCCTCTCCTCTCTTCTCTACTCTACTCTTCTCCTCTCTTCCCTACTCTTCTTCTCTTCCTCTACTCTACTCTCCTCTTCTCTCTACTCTTCTCCTCTCCTCTCACCTCTTCTCCTCTCACCTCACCTCTTCTCTTCTCTTCTCTCCTCTCTACTCTTCTGCTCTCCTCTCCTCTTCTCTCCTCTTCTCTCTTATTCTCTCCTTCACTCAGCCTCTCTCTCTGTCACTGCATGCCACAACATGGCCACAACGCCGACCATCACAGAGAAAGGTCAGAGGTCAGGACCGGGGCTTGCACCACACAAATGTTTCACATATCTGTGCGTGTGTGTGTGTGTGTGTGTGTGTGTGTGTGTGTGTGTGTGTGTGTGTGTGTGTGTCTGTCATGTACAAGTGTTTATGTGTGCATGACCTTCTGCACATGTGTGTGTATGCGTTCATGTGGACAGTTCATGTGTGTATGTATGTGTGTGTGAGAGACAGAGTGAATGTGTGCAAGTGTGTGGGTGTGTGTGTGTATGTGTATGAAAGAGAGAGAGTGTGTGTGTGTGTGTGTGTGTGCATATGTGTGTGTGCGTGGACAAAAATAGCCCATCAGCACTGTTGTCTGTCTGTGGTGTGTATTAGGGCCCAGCTTGACCTGAATATCCTCGCTGTCCTCCGTGGTGACAGTTACCAGGCAATGGCGCAGTCCCTGCAATGAAAGGGAGACGTGCAGCGAATGGGCACTGAAGGGTACCTGTCAACAGTCACCTGCGCCCTTCTAGTCTCCCCACATCTACAACACACACACACACACACACACACACACACACACACACACACACACACACACACACACACACACACTAGACATTATTACATAATCACATCCAGTACTCAATGTTTACTGGAAAGTGACACCAGCAACAAGCAACAGCAGCAACAACAACACTACATCTTACACACACACACACACACACACACACACACACACACACACACACACACACACACACACACACACACACACACTCAATAGGCGCAGGACATTTGTAGAAAGGACTGGATGTGAGTGCTTTGGAAAATCACTAAGTGAATGAAATGGCCCACATTCTGTCTCAGACACTGGGGTGGCTGTGTCTGACTGGAGCTAAGTGCTACACAAACACTTGTATGCTCGCAATGCAAAAAAATCTTCCTCAGCTCCCGCACACACACACACACACACACACACACACACACACACACACACACACACACACACACACACACACACACACTGATAGTGGCATATGAGGTGTTTATCAGGGTTCCATGGAGGCTTGGTGTGTAAGGAGGAGAAAGAGGAGCAGGATGAAGAGGAGAGAGTGTGAAAGAGGAGTGAGAGAAAGAGAGGGAGAGAGAGGGTGGGGGGAGAGAGAGAGAAACGTGTATGACAGAGCTGAAACACACATTCCTGAGGGCAGTGCTTGGTCTGTATGGAGCTCATTGTTCCTAATCCAGTCACGAGAATCACATGCAGTGGCAGAGCTCTCTCTCCATCTCTCTCCTTCTCTCCCTCACTCCTCTCCTTCTCTCCCTCACTCTCTCTCCATCTCTCTCCTTCTCTCCCTCACTCTCTCTCCAATCTCAGTTTTTTCTCTCTCTCCATCTCTCTTTCTCTTCCTCACTTCTCCAGCTCTCTTTCTGTGTCTCTTCTCTCCAGCTCTCTCTTGCTCTTCTCCCTCTCCATCTCTCTCTTTCTCTCTCTTTCTCTCTCTCTCTCACACACTCACACTTACACACACACACTTCTACTGATGAGCACTAATATGCTGTGTTGTCCAGTTTCCCTTTTCTCTTTTACTGTCCTACAACCCATCTCTCTCTCTCTCTCTCTCTCTCTCTCTCTCTCTCTCTCTCTCTCTCTCTCTCTCTCTCTCTCTCTCTCTCTCTCTCTCTCCTTCCCCCAGTGCCAGATGTGACCTATTGCATAGCCCATCTGTCTCACATATCGCAATGCACCATCGCTGCCATCGCTGTGTCTCTGTCCAGCACCCCCTATTGCCACCCCTGGTGCCAACACCCCCCCCCCCCCCCTCCCCAAAATGCCCATCACCACATCCTGACTGATGTGGCCATTTAGGCTTCTTTGTGAATCCTGGTGCCACACCCCCACCCCCCCCCGCCCCGCCCCCCCAAAGCCCATGATGCCACGTCATCCTCATTTGGCATCTGCGGCAAGGTGCATCCTTATCGCTGTGTTCTCACCTTGGCAGCCTCTTCTCCTTTTTTCCCTTCTTTTTTATCCTCTTTTCTCTATCTCTCTCTCTTGTTCTTTCTTTTTTTTTTTGGGATTCTGTCTTCCGGTCCCTCTCTCTTTTCTCTCTCTTTTGTCCCTGCAGCAGTGAGTGTTCTCTGCTTGTGTGCCATCATCACTGCTGTTGCCATGGAGAGGAGTGGTGTTCCAGTGTTCCACATGCTTGCACGACCTTGTGTAGCACATGCAAACGCGCACACACACACACACACACACACACATATGCAAATGCTTATACACACACCCTTACACAGTTGCAGAGACATTCATTTACACATGTGTCACACATTTTCTCACACTGACAGATACACTCTCTTACATCGTGAAATTACACACTGTGCGAGAGATTGTGCTGGTGATGATTTCATTGTCACTCGAAAGTAAAGTGCATACACACACACACACACACACACACACACACACACACACACACACACACACACACACACACTTAGTGCTCCTGTTGACTATACCATTCCATCATGTTGTCATGGTAATTACTGCTTTCTCAGTCTCCCACAGATTTGTAATGTATTGTTTATTCCCCGCGATGAGGGACAGTAAGAAGAATGCAGAAGCGCCACATGGGGTTTGGTGTATGAATACTCTCCATGGTTAAGCACAGCCTGAGAGTGCACACAAGCGAGCCATTGCAACTTGCAATTCCCCAACACACACACACTCACACACATTTTCTTACTCACATAGGACCACAAAATTACTTGCTGCAGTTTGGCTCTCGTTTCTGATTGTTCAAGATGAATTTTTCTTAAGGCACTGAGAAAGGAAATATCTGTTTTTTTTCGGACAGCTTGGTACAAAATAAAGAAACAAAAAACTGACTTATCATGAGATCTGTTTTTGACACATTAGCTATAAAACCAAGACAGGTTCAAGTCCTTACAGGACACCCACCCACATGAATTAGCATGCTCACACAAGACCACAAAATTACACATTGCTGATATGAAACAGCAAACAGAACTCTGGTTAATCCACCATTATGGTCTTAACATCTTAGCTTATATGATGCAAGGAGGAAGTGCCAGAGAGAGGGCTGGTCCCTGTAAACTCAGTCCTTCGCCAGACATAATATACCAGCAAGCCGCAGCCTGAGCTCGGGACAAAATGGCCCTGTTGTCGGAGATGACGGTGTAGTTTCTGTGCTCCGCAGGCTCCTGGGAGGCAGGCTAGTGGAAACTGAGTCTGTGAGAGCCTCACCTCTGCCCTCGCACGCACCAGTGGGCTCAGCTGCACTTGCAGATCTTATCGTTATGGTAAAACTACACTGCCCACCGCGAAGCGTGAATGCACGAGGGAGCGAAGCGGGGGGGTGAGCTGCTGCTGCACAGTGTCGTGAAAAACGGCAAGCTCGAGTGTAAGAACTGGGTCAGAGGTGACTGATACACCCTTTACAGTTTTTTACTGTATGGTTCTAGAATATTCCCAACACAATATGGGCTGAATAACCAGGCAACTGGGACCAATTATTCAACTCTTGTTCTTCCGTACGCCCTTATAGCAAACCCATTAATATATGAGTTAAAGACAACTAGATTTATATTCACACTCAGTCTTCCATAATAATGAGGTAACAGTTGCTGTGTACTCCTGAATTGTGTATATGCATCATGGATAATTATTTAGGGTGCAACAAAGGAAAGCTATACACCACAGAGCCTTCAGTGGAGACCTTTAACCTGTGTGCTAGCACAAGGGCATAGCATTATGTGTGTTATTGCATACAACAGACATTTAGTGCTTACTCAAAGGATTTTGCTGGAGCTTGTTGTCAAGCTGATACTACTAGTTCATCACCTGTAAGTCCCATTCCATAATAAGTATCTGCCACATAAATATGTAAGTATATCTCGTGCAAGACTTGGGAAGTGCAGTTTTGGAAGACTCTCAGTGCTGTGGCGGGTGTAAAAGGTAGTAAGAGCACACCAGTGCACAAAACAGTGAGCTTCACAGAAATAGCCTGAGGTGTGGTCAAATGACTAAGTAAGCAGAGACAGGACAAAGGTAATTAGTGAAAGGTTTGGTTAAAGACGACTAATAGCATTGCTTAGCAATCCCTTGAAATTGAATGCATCAGACCAGATTACACAGTAAGAAGAAGATGGAAAACAGAAAGCAGGATTCAGGACAGAGTGCATCAGCAGCACATTCTTTAAAGGAATGAATTAACACAATTTTTATTGCCGTTTAAAACAATTAAAGTTATTGACACATAAGTGCAGGTCGTCAAATAGGCCTACGTTCTTTGTTAAAAGAAATATGCAAAGCCTCATGTAGGAGTGCCTGTGGCGGTGATCTGATCCACGCTGAGATGTGTTCACGCAGCCCCCGGCTATGTGGGCTCCTGGGTGTCTGTGGCTCTCCAATGGGGCCTGTTTGATGTCGTGATTGAGCGGTGCACCGAAGCGGCTTTCTGAGGGCACTGCTGCCGAGAGGGAGTGGGCGTGTGTAGCTCTGAACATTTTCTCTCTCTCCCTCTCTCTCTCCTTGTCTCTCCATTCTCTCTCCCAATCCTCAATGCAGAAGAGCCTCCTCTTAATCTAGGAGCACTGAAAAAGCTTCATGAGGGGTACCAGGTGAAGTATACAAGAGTGTGTGTTTGAATTGATATACATATGCATGCGTGTGTGTGTGTGTATGTGTGTTTGTGTGTGTGTGTGTGTGTGTGTGTGTGTGTGTGTGTGTATCTGTGTCTGTGTCTCTGGGTGTGTTTGGGGATCAGGGTGTTGGCATCTGTTTGTGTATAATATATAAAACATTTTTATCACCGAATCTGCCAGTCTAAGAAAATCAAACATCTGCCAGTATGTGTGTAGCTGATTTATAGTTATTCTGTTAAAAGTTCAAACCCACTGACAGAATATTCGGAAACTGTTAACTGGTTACACTCGTTTCCTAAGAGGTACATTAATGAGTGTGAGAGATTGTGTGCCCCCGCTGTGTGTAACTGATGGCGGTCTCTGCCCTTAACCAAAAGACTACTGTATGGCACTATCATGGGAAGTTAGCCTTTGTATGCAGCCACACATTTCAGGACTGCACTCTGTAATTACCCTTTATGAGGCTGGATGGATATAAAGGTAAACACTTCCATAAGTAGTGATTATCATCAGATCATGCCCCGGAGTCCTTCATGTTGCCATGGACACGGTAGCTCTAATAACTGAATGTGTTCTGTGTGTTGCGTTTTTTCCCCCACATTTTTCACATTTTCTGAAAACCATCCAGCAGAGAGCGTATTTTAAAGTATTTTAGCATTAGTCTTGGCATTTACTTCGTATGGACAGCAAATGAAAAGCAATCTTTTTTAAAGCATTGTGTGGCATTGTTTCTTGTACCTATCTGAATTCACTATTGAGAGTCAGGCCTTTTTCCAGGTTCAATTTATTGGATCTAAATAAAAGAAGCCAACAGAGCAGTGTCGATAGGAAAGGTTCCTTGGAGGGCAGAATTAGTGATGATCAAAGAATATGCTAAATGGTTTCTCATAGATTTTTTAGCTATATTGATTATAGTAGACTCTGCATGCATTCATGGGTATATAAGCATATAGAGACACGTATGATCAACCCCCCCACATCCCCTTCCCACTAACCTTTATGTCTCCCCATACTGCTGGCTTTGGGAGGTTCTGACCCAAAAGATTTAAGCAGCACACTAATCTACACGCTCCACCTTAGTCAATCTGACCAACCATCAGTCGGACTGAATGTGGACTCTGTGATCCAAAGTCAATAAACATAACAGGGCCTCAGGGGCAGCGATGAAAAATCAATGGATTCGCCAGAAGACCTGCTCAGCTCTGGGTGCAATGGAAAGGTCAGCCCCTGCTCTAGAAATGCATTCCATTATTAGCTAAATAAAAAAGCACACACACACACACACACACACACACACACACACACACACACACACACACACACACACAACACGTGGGTCTGCAGCACACACACAAGTAATGAAAACAGTCTTGCAGTTAAACAAAAGCCCAAATAAGCAGTACCCTGGTGTTTCTCATGGACCTTGAGTTTGTTTTGGTAATGTCAAGTCGGCGGCTGCAAACAGAACTGCTGCTGAATAGTACGGAGTGCCTCGCGTGCCTGGCGTGTTTAAAATCGACCACGGTCGACTCACAAGGTTGTGTGTGTGTGTGTATGAAGATGTGACTTTTTATTCTCCTGATGCGGCCTGACAGCAGACAGAGACGTCATGCGCGAACAAAGCCACCCCAGTGCTGGCAGGAATAAAAGGTTTATTCTGTGCCCCAGGGAAATCCTGCGCCTCTTGCAGCTCCCGGATTTTCTGTGTGTCTGTGTGTGTGTGTGTGTGTGTGTCTGAGAGAGAGAGAGAGAGAGAGAGAGAGAGAGAGAGAGAGAGAGAAAGAGAGAAAGAGAGAGGCTGAGTTTAAGACATCACACCAGGCCACCGAGAAACATCTGGAGCTTCTTTTCCAATTAAGGCTTATTGTCAGTGTTTCCTATGAAAACAAGTTAGAACTGTATTTGTATGTCAAAATTACACAGCTTCCCCACCGCACATTGGAAATGCGGATCTACTTTGCAGTGGCTGTCAATCTAATATGTACTTAGCGCACAGTCCATATAACATGATTGTATGGATACAGTGACAAGAATGACAATAAAAAATGTCACTGATGTGACACAGTGGTTCAGTCTGCTCTATGGCAGAAAAAGCCTGAACAGCGTGTGAGAGTGTGTGTGTGTGTGTGTGATGTGTGTGTGTGTGTGTATGTGTGTCGGTTTGAGGATGAGGGTGTTATCTGTCTGTTGCTATCTGTTTGTGTATAAATATATATTGTGTAGACCCCCTAAAATATGGTTGTCTACATTTTTTATCACCAAATCTGCCAGTCTAAGAAAATGAAACAAAATATTTACTGGTATATGTAGCTGATTTATAGTTTTTCTGTTAACAGTTCAAACCCACTGACAGAATATTCGGAAACTGTTAACTGGTTACACTTGTTTTCTAAGAGGTACATTAATGAGTGTGAGAGATTGTGTGCCCCCGCTGTGTGTAACTGATGGCGATCTCTGCCCTTAACCAAAAGTGCACTGTATTGCACTATCATGGGAAGTTAGAAAGAGAGAGAGAGAGTGTAAAATTATGTGTGTGTGTGCGCTCTTGCGTGTGGGTGGAGAGAGAGAGAGTGTATATATGTATATGTGTGTGTGTGTTTGTGTGCGTGCGCGCTCTTGTGTATGTGTATGTGTGAAAGGGAGAAAGAGAGAAAGAGTGTATATATATATGTGTGTGTGTGTGTGTGGGGGGGGGGGGGGGGGTAGGTGTGTGTGTGTGTGTACTTGATCAAGAACTGGGCTTTTCAACTCTGAAGCCTTGTCCTGCAGATGAAGAGGGATGGCTCCACACCTACAGATTGTTGTGAGGGGCTTTACATTATTGATGAGACCACACTAGGCGCATGGCTGCTGGGCTGCGGGAGGGTGCTGGTTCCCCCTGATTCAGCAGTCTACTCTCCAGCACCAGCCTCTTTCAGCCCAGTCAGCACTAGAGATACACACACACACACACACACACACACACACACACACACACACAGAGAGAGAGAGAGAGAGAGAGAGAGAGAGAGAGAGAGAGAGAGAGAGAATATTAATTGGGCCCTTTTATATATCTTTGCAGTTTATGGAGGATTATTGAAATACATACCCCGGACTGCAAGCTTTATGGAAGCTCTTGTACACACACACACACACACACACACACACACGCAAGAGAGAGAGAGAGAGAGAGAGAGAGAGAAAGAGAGAGAGAGAGAGAGAGAGAGAGAGAGAGAGAGAGAGAGAGAGAGAAAGAAAGAGAGAGAGAGAGCAGGAAATGGTCACTCATACAGTATATCTTTGCAGTTTAGGATCCACCATAGTGCAGGATTATTGAAATACACACCCAGGACTGCAACAAGCTCTTACACACACACACACACACACACACACACATAGACGCGCACACACACAGACGCACACACACACACACACACACACACCTTACACCACAACACATACACACACAGACGGAAACATACACATAGAAGCACACATGTACACACGCGTGCCCACACATACACACACCTTACACCACAACACATACACACAGAACCAGCTGCTGCTGTATAATTTATTCCTTATAGTACCCGAAGGACTAATGAAAGCACGGATGCCTCTCCAATGTCCCTGATCTGCATTCCTCTCTATAAACTGTGTGATAGGTCTCCGGCCTGGGTGACTTGCTTAATTAGTATTTTATCCCACGGGAAGAACCACAGCAAACACAGATAGAACAGCATGTAAAATCCCACGGCCTCACTACAATCCTGAGGAGGGATCAGGGTGCACAGTCATGAATTGCACAGGCTTTACAAAATAAAACACCAGACAATACCAAATAAGGAGTAAGTAAACGGCCACCTTTTACAACTAATTAGAACAAGACCAAAAGAACACGGAGAACGAACATTCTGGAGCTGTTGAGGGAAGTGTTTTGCCATTTGGATTTAATGGTCCAACAACCACAATGCAGCCACTAGCCAAATGCTGGTAAAATATAAAAACGGCTGGGAGATTTTGGACACAAAATAGTGGCTGGTAAATTTAACCATTAATTTGTCAGTGGCCAGTAAAGCTTCATATTTTGAAAAGTTAATTTCCACACCTACAGTACTAGGCCTACTGATATTTATCTCTGCACCTTTTTTTAAAGCATGCATGTGACTGCTGGTCGGCCATCTTTGTGTTTCAGCTAATGCATGTATGCTGACAGTATCGGTGTTGGTTGCTAACAGAAACAGGCCTTGTTGCGTGCGTCAACCTTGGTGCTTTGTTTCACCACGAGTAAACTAGCTTAAATATTTCATGCCGCACAACAGAACTATGTTACTCAACACAATGTGGCTTTGTTACATGCTATTTCTCCGCTCTCTAGGAGAAATCACACCATAATTATGCCTTAGGAAGGGCTGATTAATTTTTTAATGGATTCGATGTTTTATTCATAGTCTTGCCAGCTCTCCACTGTGAGGAAAGAATGGGCAGTGCACGGAGAATGGCTGACAAATACTTGCATGTGTGTGTGTGTGTGTCAGTGTGTCAGTTAAAGGGGTTAGATCACTATTTTTTAGAGAGAAATTATGTGTTATTATGTCTCTTGTTGACTTCTTTCCACTGCTGTTATAGTTAATGATTACATATTGTAATGTTTGCTGATTTGCAAAGTAAATTGGAAAACTGGGGTCAAAAGACAGACAGGGATATCTTTAATTGGCAACATACAAACAATTTAGTTCAGTAAATAGCTCTACATTTCATCTGGACAGATTATGAATTATTGGGTTATCATGCTCCACTACCACAATGGTGTTTTTTATTTTCGCAATGATGTTCATCTAAATGACACAAACTTTTGTTTAATAGTTATGCATAACTGAACTCATAAATTGGAATATTTTTTCTAATAATGTTCAGAAATTCCAATCATTCTTTGAAAGCAATATTACCAACATGACTGGATGACAGTGCAAGCTGTACATTCACTAAAAACCAACAGTGTCCCATCAACTCACACTGATGATGATTGCTTTAGTGGTTGTGATAGCAACAGTGTTGATTCACTATTAGAGTGTAAGATTAGCTACTACAGGGTGGATTAATAACATCAGTGTTTGTGTGCCCAGCTGTTCCCTAAAACAACCCCTGCCCCCTCCCTTGCCCATCCATCCCCCTCTCTCACTCCCCAATTTGCAGCCATCAAGCAAATGAGATTGATCCCCCATACTCACCCTAAATGGAGAGAGAAGAGCAAGCAGGTGCCACATCAGTCAGATGGCTCCTTTTCTTCCATTTGTTCCGTCTGTTTTTTTGCTGCCTTAGGCCTACTTCTGGATTGGCAAGACACAGGCCTACTTCAGGTGAAACTACAATTAAGGAATAATATCTAAGACATCCTTAGTGCCGAAAAATGACCAGACCAGAGAATTACTTATCTGTAGTTCTGCTGCATGGTATTCGTAACACAAACGTTGATAATTTGCAGAGATCAATATGATGAAGGTAAAAGCAATGGTGGAAACATGAGAAAGAAAGATTTTGGGCATTTATTTAGGCTTGACTAACAGTGGTTGTTTGTTGAGCTTTTAGCTGGATCTGTGCTTCAGGTTATAACCAGGCCGCACTTATAATAGCTTGTCTTAAAAAATGTTGAGGCATTTGATCATGCCATGAACGCAGTTCCCTTATCCGGAATAATCAGACCTCATCAGGCGGATATCTGCAAAAAAGGGGAGGTGTTACGATGACCTTAGAGGGCGTTTGCATCTAAATGAGCAAAAAATGGGGTAGGCTGCCCACGTCGAGGCCAATCAAAAGCCACAGCATCGACTGACATGGGAAGGGTTAACTTTTTTCAACCATTTGAGGGAGGGCTTAGGTAAAGGAGGCAGGACTGTAACCGGAAGTATCTCGAGACTGCTCTCCCTGTCATTTCGATACGGTAGGTTTCTGTGAAGAGAAGGACGGCAGAGACGAAGAAGCACAGCTCTGTCAGCTGGTAAAAAGAAAAGAAGAAGCTGCAACGTTAGACTAAAACGATGAACACATCGGGCAAGCTTATTGAAAGGAACTAGTTTCTTGTGTATTTTTATTTTTTATTGAATTAAATGACGTAGCTAATGTTCTTTTGATTACATTTATGATTAGCCAGTGTCAGTGAAAGAGGGCTGTGTCATTGAGAAGGCAGGACACGTCAGGAGAGAGAAAACGCTGGGAAGCTACAAATTCTATTACAGCTAACTCATCCTATACAGCTAGATCGCTAGCTAATAAACCCCTAAAATCATATCATCCATATCGGTCTCGTCGTAGTTAACAGTGTGGTCAAGCTGGAACGGATATCGTCAGCCTTCGCCTGGATCAAGGGTAACGTTAGCCCCTAAAAGGTGAAAAGTGATTTTATTTTTTCCTGGTCATCATATCCGCTTATATGTAACACCGACTATTCATTTGGCTACATTTAACAAATTATTATTGAAAGATATCAAAACACATAGACGCAGTACCATCGAATAATGAAAGGACTGACTAAATGTCGTCGTCTTTCTGCATTTAAAGGGTGACTAGCTGACGTTACATAGTAACGTTAACGTTAGCTAGCTAACGTTTAATGTTAGCCAACTAACTAGCTAGCTAGCAAGCCTGTGTCGAGAAAAAGAAGGCACATTCTGAAGGGTGTATCTCACATCTTGGAATTCATGATCTCACTTAAACTGTAAAGTCTAAGAAGGACCTTCCTTGCTGTGTGGCTTTATAACTGGCTAGTACTATAATCAGGGTGCTGCTGGGTAGATTGTCGGTCAGTCGCCACTATCAGTGTCGGCTATGGTTGCCGGGGGTTGCTTTGCCAGCTAGCCAGGCGTATTCTGTGGGAACGTCACGAGGCTATAATTAGGGAGAGCGAGTCAGAATATAATCTAGCCAGCTACCAGTTGTGAAGAGGAGCCAACTGTCTTTTGTGTTGTATGTTTTGCCAATTAGTTTGAGGCTCAAATTGCCTGCAAAAGTTTCCTCTATATAAAAACACAGTATGCCAGTATATTTCTCTTCATTTTAGTTGTGTAGACGAGGAAATGCGGTTTGATTTCTGAAATGGACCTTTAATGACATTCCCCCCTCCTTCTTTCCCCAGGACCTAAAGGCAACGGGATCGAATATTGCGTGGGGGAGAAGCGAACTTGCACCAGATAAATGGGGGATTACGGGTTTGGAGTCCTAGTGCAAAACAACAATGGTAACAAGTCTGCTTTCCCAGTAAGAATTCACCCACACCTCCAGCCTCCTCATCACCATCAAAGCACCACTCCCAGCCCTGCCACATTCACGAGCAGTAATACTGCAGGGAATGGCAACAGTAGTGGGTCACCCTGGCTGTTTCCTGCCACCAATACCCACAGCAGCATGCAAGATGAAATACTTGGCTCTGAGAAGGCCAAAGCCCAACAACAGGAAATTCAAGAAACACAAGAGAAGCAGCAACAGCAGCAGTCACAGTTGTCCCCAGCCACCCAAGAGAGCGGGATCATATCAGACATGGACAAGGCTCGATCTGAGGAGGGCAAGAGTGAAGGAACCCCGTCGGATGTCAGCAACGGGAAGGAGAAGCTGCGTCTTGAGTCTCCCGTGCTGACGGCCTTTGACTACCAAGATGCCCCAGGCCTGGGTACGGCCGCCCAGTCCAGTTCTTCCTCCTCCTCCTTGACCAGCTTCAATAACTGGTCTGCTGCTATGCCCCCAACCCCAGCCTCCACCATCATCAACGAGGACATCAGCTTCTTCAACCCGGCCGCCTCCGCCAACAGCGGGCCACTGCTGTTCCAGAACTTCTCGCACCACGTGAGCCCTGGCTTCGGGGGCAACTTCTCACCCCAGATCGGCCCCATCTCGCAGCATCACCCCCCGCACCCCCACTTCCAGCACCCACACAGCCAGGCGCACCCCCAGCAGCACCGCCGCTCCCCGGCCAGCCCACACCCACCCCCGCCCTTCCCCCACCGGAGCGCAGCCGCCGCCTTCAGCCAGCTGCCGCATCTGTCCAACAACCTGAACAAGCCCCCGTCTCCTTGGGGCAGCTACCAGAGCCCCTCGCCCTCGCCCTCCTCCACCTCCTGGAGCCCCGGCGGGGGTTACGGAGGCTGGGGCGGGTCCCAGAGCCGGGACTACCGCAGGGGCCTGAACGGCGGCGTGCCCCCCCTCAACTCCATCTCCCCCCTGAAGAAGACCTTCCCCAACAACCACGTGGTGCCCTCACAGAAGTACTCCCGCACCAGCCCTGGCTTCAACCCAAAGTCCTGGATTGATGAGAGCGTAAGCCGGAGCGAGAACATCTTCCCCTTCCAGGTGAGAGGCCTTAAGCCCATTTATCTGCCTTTTTTCTGCCTTTTTCTTCTCTCGTAACACCCTTCCGTGACTGATTTTTCCCCCCTACATAGAAGTGCGTAATACAGAAAGAAATACATTATGTCAGTTTACACACGACTGCAGTGTTGATTATGCCTAATCTAATTAGACTGCCGGTGCCTGTCTGCGGCCTTGTGTGATGACGAAATCGTGTGTGTGTGTGTGTGTGTGTACTGTGAGGAGGGAGTAGGGGTGGGTGGTGCTGAGTGAGTGGGGTGGGGAGAGTGAAGCTGGAAACGCCAGAGGCTCTGATGACTAACAGAGCTTTCACACTCATAAAAATGTAAATAAATAAATAAATATGTGAGCACCTCGTCTTCTGCCAGCCCCCAGATGCTTTTGCAACGTTACATAGAGAAAAGGGAATAGAGCGTGAGAAGGCGAAGGACGTGGACAGTCAGCGTGACAGGGTAGCGTTTGTGTGAAAAAAAACAAAATGGGAGGAATACGTTTGCCGTGGGAGTACGGCCTTGCCCATTTCCACACTTTCATTCATAATTTTGCAAGTGGGTGGGAAAAGATGATGAGGTATTGCGTGTGTCAGGTCTTGCCCTAGTCGTTAAGCAGGCGAGCAAGGCGGTGTTGTTTTAACAGTAGCAATGCCCGTGTGCCTATTTTATTGATCATGCAGGCAGGGGGAGCGTGACAGGCAGTGCGGGGGTGGGGGGTTGGGCTGCTAGTGGAACCCTGGTTGGAAAAAGCCGGGACGAGCGCTGCCAAAGGATCTGACGGCGTTCGCACGGCTTCCTGGGTGCTAGCATCATTAGCCTGTTTTATGTACTATGGCGAGCTCCCGCTGTGATCCAGCCCTGCTGATCAAATACAGCCTTCTCAAGCTGCTGTTTGTTTTGCATACGACAGGCTTTAGTGCTTGGTCCTATTGTCGTTTCCTTTTCTGGCTTTTTTATTTTTGATTTTCAGAGCGTAGATTAGGCTATTATTGAGCTTTACGATCGAAGTAGTAGGTCACCTAATAGACTAAATGGAAATTTGCATTTATGCTCAACAGCGCCCGTTCTGCTGGCTGAATTGGTATTATGACTTTGTGTCAAAGAGGTGGTGTAGGCCTACTCATCTGATCCATAGATCGATATGGTCAAATACTGACAGATACTATGAAATGGGTCAGATGTCTGCTAGGTTAAACCCAGATCCACATCCAGTCTGTTTACTTGAACACCGTGAAAATGTATCTAGTCAATTTTGTAGACATTAGTCTTCATGTGGGGCTTTCCTGTTACGTGAGCATGTCAGCTGGGGAATGGAGACGATGAAAACGGTGTGTGCTTACAAGCTAATCAGACATGTGAGTTGGGCATTAATGACTATACCTCTTGCAGTTTGGCAGCTGTACTGCTTCTGGCCCCCTGATGGTGGTATGGAATTCATACTCAGTGCCACTGCCTCATGTCTCATTCGTTTGATGCCTGGGGATTGTTTCATGAATGGACAACTGGGGCAAAAATTAGCTCAATGTGTAGGACATTCATTGGACATCAACTTTGACATCAATCTTTAACAGAGTTGGATCTGTAGCCTAACTATTTAGTTGTAAAGTAGTGTAATTTCAAATAGTGCTTGAACATTACATGAATATGACATGTTGATATTTCCTAGCTTCCTGTATATTGAAATCTCGAGGGCAGCCGTGGCCTAGTGGTTAGGGAGTTGGTCTTGCGATCGGAAGGTTGCTAAGTGTAATGTAATGTAATGTAAATGATATGCCTGTAAATAACATAGTGATAAAATATTGCCATGAATAGTTAAATGAATGGTTTATCCCACTACATTACATATAATACACACTTATGATCACAGCCTCCTGTAATATTACTGATAATTAAAACAATTATGAAAAACTGAGTCCCGGTGTCAGTGTAAGTATTTAAAGATATCTAAATGTAGGTACTGGTATCAGTCAGATGGAAACAGAAGCAAAAATCAATGCATCTCTGTTCAGGTCATGATCGGGTACACGATCTTGGTAGAGCAACATCTTTCAGCTCCAGAAGCCAACCCTGCTGCTTGCTTCCAATCTAATCAGACAGCCTGATGTCATCGTCTAAAGCTGCTTCTCATCTAGAAAGCAGTCGCTGGGTTTGAATTGCTTGTTTCTTTATTCAGAACCAATGTTCTGGGTTGATTTTATGCATAATGGGAAGCGGTTACGAAGTTGGGTTATTCCAGTCCATGAAAGCAAACACAGCCCTGTGTTTTGACTGACAAGTGAGGATAAAGATGGCTTCTCAGTGTGCCATTGCTCCTAGTGATGTGATGTCATGATTCCAGGCAGTTCTAGAACACGTTGACTTGAGCACATAATCTGATTTTGATTTCTGAACACATTCTTTGTGAGTACATCATGACATTGGATAGGGATATCTGTGTGTCAGGGAAGACAAAACACTCAAGTCACACTTCACTAGGTGTGTCCTAAGTAGCTTTGTAAGCAAAAACTGCCCAGTACTTGCAGTGGTTTGTGTATTGCATGTGTCGTTGGATGTGAGGTAAACACAGAGTATTTTCTGCTGGAGCTTTCCACAGACCCCATCACGACCAAGAATATCCGAACTTTGGTGTGAAATTACCACTGCCTCTCATTACGTCTGTCGGCTAGACAGCCTTCTCTTTCTCAGTGTCCCCACTTATTCAGACAGACACGCATGCATGCACACACACACACACACACACACACACACAGACAAACACTGAGCCTACACAGTCACTCTGTCTCTTTACACAAACAAACACATGCACAGGACACTTATCATTTTGGATGTATAATAAACACGGCAGAATTTAGAGCTGAGGGCATGGAGCGCAAGATCCGGTGATTGAGCAAGGAGGGTGAGCAAGCCCGTGATTAGGAGAGAGGCACATATTAAAGGCTCTTGCCTCGCCTCGCCTCGCCTCGCCTCTATTTGCGTATGTGGCCTTAGAGAGGCAGCTATTGTCCTGCCCACACGTGCCCAGCCATGACCACCATTGCTTGCCAGTTGCCACAGTGAAGCATCTCTACCAGTGATCGAGTACTGCAGCTTTTCTAGATGCCTGTTAATCCACAGACACATGAACACACCCACACCCACACACACACACACACACGCAAGCATAACAGTGGCAACATAACCATGTCCTGGTTTCGCCATGTTTGCCTGCGGCATTTTTTTTAAACGGCTTCTGGTGTTGTCTCAGCTGTATCAGGATCCTGCTTTGTGCTCTGCGTTTGACTACAACAGTCTGCTGGAGTTGGTTTGTGTGGTAATGGCGCAGAACATTGGCTTTATTTCAGCAGGTCTTGTGGCTACAACATTGGCCTTTCAAGTATCAAGATTTGGAAAAATTTGTCTGTCTGTCTTTGAATCTTTTGTACAGAAATGTAGGCTAGACCTCAGTATTACCTTAGCGCTCATTTGTACAGTTTAGTGAGCTTGGAAATCAGGAGTGATCTAAGTCACAGACATATGGACACATACAGTACAGTACATCAGCACAAGAGAACATTGCTAGTCGTGGCGAACTAGGGCAGAGTGCGGATAGGCGGCCCAGGTCTTTTCCCTTTCTAAAGCCCGGGCATCCTCTTAGCAGGGTGTAAGCGGCTAAAGCTCTCCGTGACTGACTGTGTTTGTGTGTGTGTGTGTGTGTGTGTTTTGTGTTTGTGTGGGTGGGAACAAGCCCCAACCGGGGGCATCTGCCAAGCAGCCTGCTTCCCATCAGTTAGCGCAGGGCCGCCGCTGGAGGTGCGTGTGGGGCACAGGGAACGCTAAGCGGCAGCCATTTATGGTCTGATGCAAGTCCCGTGCAAACGTGTTTTTGGTGGACGTCTTCGGGCGCTTTCTCGTGTTCGCCGGGGCTTCGGTGGTCAAGCCATCGCCTGTCATCCTGTCTCCACCCGCGCTCTGAGCGCTCAGAGAGTTGTTTTGAGAATCTGTCCATTTTAGCAGGTCTCTTTTTCTCTCTCTCTCTCTCTATCTATCTCTCTCTGCACAAACACACGCATGCTGTGTACTTTTGTGTATTGCTCTATACAGTACAGAGTACTGTAGGTCAGGGCTGTTATTGTTTATCATCATTTTGACTAATGTGCTTGCCTCACCATTCATTCCTTGCTGTAAAGGCAAATAATCATTTACTTCTAAGTGTTACTGCCTCACTGACCTATTTGAAGAAGACTAATGACCATCGTATATAGCAGCAAGGCAAACAAAACGCACGATAAAGATCAAAGGCATCATGTTAAACTTTGACGGTTTCCGATGCCGTCAGTATAACGAGGCTCTTCTCTCTCTTCCTTTTCCTCTCTTCCTGAAAAGCAAACGAAAGCGCAGTGGGTCCCGCAGCAAGCACAGCACTATCGCAGCAGGCTGGCAATAGATCCTTGGCCCCAGAACAGAACGGAGAACCTATCACCCGCATCCGTCATCTATTCATCATACAGAACCGCCCAGGCTCCTGTAGCCAGTCTGTATGGCCTTCTCTGCCAACAAATCACGCAGCTTTTGCGCAGCACTTATATGGCAGTTTTGAAAGAGTATACAATTCCACAGACTGCATAATTTTGTGTTAGGGTTGTTGACAGTTGGCTAAATTGGCCAAGCCCTTTCAGGCTTCGGGATCAGCAGGATTTTCAAACACGGATTTTGTATTGAAATGCATGTGAGAGGCACACGCACACGCTTGATGGGTCACGCTGCTTTTTTGCAGAATGTGGCAGCGCAGTTAGATCTGCTTACAGCCCGCTGTCTTCACTAAACAGCGCTGCTTTGTCAAACACCGTTAAGAGTGGCCCATTATAATTCTTCCCAGGCGGAAATGCCCAGTAATCACTTTTTATGCTGCCATAAAGCTAAGGTACATTTATTCACAAAGCAAGCAAATCCACCCCCTCTATTTCTTATTATCTTGCCGATGTTTACCCAGGAGTATGTTATTCTTGTATGCACCATTGCGTTTTTTTATCTTATGGTCATTACAGTCCTTAGAAGCTTCTCCGTCATGCCACTTCGCAGGTGTCCTAACCGTTCCCAGATGAGCTACAGTAAAAACACTTACTGAGACACTTTCTCTCCTTGTCTTTCCCCCTTTTTCTTTCTTTTCTCTCTCTCTCTCTCTCTCTCTCTCTCTCTTTTTCTCTCTCTCTCTCCATCTCTCTCTATTTCTGTCTCTCTCTCTTTTTCTTTCTCTGTCTGTCTCTCTGTCTATCACTCTCTGTGTGTGGCCATCTGTGTGTGTATCTGTGAGTATTCATTTCCTCCAGCATGCTTGAACTTTACCTAGAGTGGTCTACGTAGCCCGCCCGCCCGCCTGCCTGCCTGCCTGAATGCCTCTCGTGATGTCACTGCAGCCACGAATCGTGACCGTCAAGCCATTAGCCTCTGTTAGCGGATGCGCAATTAGCCGCACATAAATAGCCCTGGAAGCGGCCAGGATTAAAGTGACACCGGCGGCCCGAAACAGGCCCCTCCGCCCGTCTGCCCCACTCCTCGTCGTCATCTGTGGGCAGCCTCCCGCAGCTTGTTCCGACACACGCAGGAGGGGCACGGACCGGTGTGACAATAGAGGTTAAAATGCCAGACAATGACAGGGGCTAAGTAGTGCAGGGCCGAAGCGGAGGGGAGCGGAGGGGAGGGGGCTGTTTAAATGATAATGAACAATAGATAAGCGGGCGATAGGTGACCTGTGGGGCTGCCTCACTGGGCTAAATGACTGCGTCGCTGAAGTCGATGGGTGAATGTCGCTGAAGGACTCAGGGGCCCCCTGCCTCCCACTCACCCGCGTGCTCATAGGCTTAGCAGCAGGACAGAGAGTGATTTTTGTGATGTGGAAAAGGCTTTGAAATACCTCTACCGGCAGCAACAACACACACACACACACACACCACACACACACACACACCACACACACACACCACACACACACACACACACACACCACACACACTCTCACGCACACACACACACACATATACACACACATTCTCTGTCTCAGATACACATACACGCACACAGAAAAACACAGACCCACACATACACACACACACAGACAAATTACAGCATCAGATATTAAGGTTTCCAGTCTCACGCTCAGCCTTTTTCATTAGTTTAGCGGTGACATTTCAGATTAACGTGATTTGAAACACCCTTCACATGCTGCTCTCAATCACCTGCGTCACGGCCCTTCATCTGGGGGCCTTTTCTGAGAAAGCACACCGGGAAATAAATAAATAAAGCCATAAATTATCCACATACTCAAGGCGAGCTGGGCTGGCAGTGTTACTGGAGGTGGGGGGACTGCAAGGTCATCTAAAACGAGGAGGGCGGTGTGTGTGTGTGTGTGTGTAGGTGTGTGTGTGTGAGGGGGCGGGGGTGCTTGGTGGATAGAGGTCCAGCTTCATCTGGAGTTGCTGGTTAAGCAGTGACTAATTATAGTCTCACCTTGCGAGAACAGAAATGTAAAAATAGCTGTCTGGACCAGATTGAATCAGGGAGTTGTCCTCACAAGACCTTCCCTTTCCTTGCTTCTTTTAGATTCATCTGTAGTTTCACCCGTGGAGTGAAGTCACCTCTAGATCAGACCTGCACCTGCACATCTAGAAATTTGTCTCTGAAATTGTCTGTCATGTCGCTATTGGTTGTTTTCTATCAACATCTCTGACTGGCTTTAGCAATTTTGGGATATTGCATGTTCCTGCCAGCATGTAAGTATCTAAATCAGGGAGGTTTCAGCGATGGTGGTGATTTGATATTATTAAAGAAGAAGTTTAGATCTTATAAATTATGGAAGATTACCAGGACAAACCTGGAGGGTGGCAAGAGATGAAATCTCAAAGACAGGAGGAACCTGGGGGAAAATTAAAAACGGGAAAGTCGGCAGTTATGCTATTGCTGCTTTAAACTTGAATAGCTCGTTATGATGGCTACACAGTTCACAGTTCATATATTTAGATTTTCATTCATTCGTTCAGCTGTTGCTATCCAAAGCAAAGCGCCACACAGCAGGGGGGGGAGGGAGGAGAGAGAGAGAGAGAGAGAGAGAGAGAGAGGATAAAAGGGTGAGATAAGGAGAGAGAGCGAAACAGCAGGATGGATGGATGGATGGATGGATGGAGGGAGGGAGGAATAAATAGAATGTGTGTGCATGAGAGAGAGCGAGCGAGCAAGATTGAGGACGAGATTGACCTCTGTCCATACCAGACATGAATTGGTCGATCTGTGCCGTTTTAAGCGTTCTGCCTATATGCGTCGTTGCTGCTCACTCCTAAGCCTCGGGAGATAAAGCCATCCACGCACACGCCGGTTTGTGACAGTGGTAAAGTCCAATCAGATGGTTAATCTCCGCGGCTGCCAATCCAGTCAGTCGCCTAGCAACGGCAGCTACGCCCATGGAGAGGCTGGCACACGGCTGGTGAAGTGTGGCATGCGGCGCATTGTGTCATGTGTCGTCTGGGATGGCTCTGGTATGTGCAACAGTGATGTGCCCACTCAAGGAATGTAACGTTGGCCTTCCAGTCGTACACGGGGGAAAGGCATGACTCACCATTTTTTTTAATGTCAGGAAAATTCCAACAGTGTTACAAAATGACAGTGGACAGATACATAGACAGAGACACCATTGGAACAACAGTAATGCAATATTTTAGTTAGGAATTAAAGCTTTGTTTGTGGTCTTTTAGTATGACAGAGGGCTAGGCAGTTAACCAACAGTGTACAGATTTGGCACAGCCATTTTGTCTTTGTGTCAAGTGCAGTATATTTTTTTGTTTCATAACTTGGCCTATTGTGCAGCTCTTAATACAAACAAGCTTTGGATGAAAAGCATGTATAATAGTGACATTTTGAAAACCAACGATACAAGATACATTTTCACATTTAAATGCATTTTCATCACCAAGGTGATACTGCTGTGATATTTTTGGTCCTATGCCCCAGCCACACAATAGATTACGTTATTAACTGCTGAAGCATTCACACAATGTTAATAATATTCTTTGCAGAGGAAGAAGATCAAGTCCCCACTTCTGCATCTGTTAATGAATGGTTCAAGGAAGCTCCTAGCTGTCTGCTGTACTGTAGGCAAGTCCCCCATCAGGAGCGTGGAGCCTGGCGCAGTGTGTGCTAATGGCACAGCTTTAAGCGCGCAGGCAGGAACGTGTTGCATTAGCCGGGGTGAGATCCGGACGGTTTCATAGCAACTGCTGCAACAGCTGACAGAATCACCTGGTTCAGACTCCCACTGGCTCCTAACGCTGCAGTTATCGTGAAAGGCAGCATACTAGGGATGTCCCGATCCAGCTTTTTGCACTTCCGATTTGTGGGCCACGGTTTCGGATACGGTTCGGATGCAGCAGGGTTTTCCGAACTGTGGTGTGTGCACCACTGGGGGTGTGCAAAGTGAAAAGAGCAAGGGCAGATACATGTGTTTTTACTACAGTGTTAATAAACATTAAATAATTCGATTAGTGCTGTGCTCAAACACGTTCACTATAGTAAATAAAATACTATACTGGAAGGGTCATACATCCGCCATGACTCACGCACCCCCTTCTGGCAGGCTGTACACCCCACAGTTGTGAAAATATTAGTTAAATTGTCTGTGCTCTAACAAACAGTAGGTTCTTTGCTCTATCTATTTGAAAACATGGTGCACCATTAGGTATAAAAATTTGAAATACAAGGCACTGATGAAATCAAAAGAGTTTTATTATAAACGTGGAACACTTGGAATATGGATCCATCCTTGGAATATGGTAATGCGTTTATGTCTGTCTGAATTGACCGAGTACTGCTGTTGGAAGGCTATTGCAATAGTTGTCTGTATTTTGGTTGAAGAGGAAGTATCTTTACGTTTTGCTCCGCTTATATTTATAGTCGGGCTGGGAGACGCTAATGCTGGTGTGCTGGAAAATGCGGACCGGATTTTAGCCAAACCACAGCAAAAAACTGGAAAGGATTATCTGAGTAGTGCGCTGGAAAACCCGGACCGGACTTTTTTTTTTTTCCCCGTGCCGCCGCGCCGATACCGATACGCATTTTTTTGCCATTATCGGCGGCCGATCCGATGCCGATATTGGATCGGGACAAGCCTACAGCATACATCACGAATGCTGGAACAGTGAAATGGTCGGTTGAGGAAGATGGTTAATTCAGTAGAGCTGTGCCCAAAACTATCGATGTTGTCATATGTATCGTGGTGGTGTACTCCTGTATTTACGCACATTGATACAGTTGCTGCTGTATCAATGCAGTGTCAAAAAACCAAAAGCATATGAGACAACGGAAAAGTGGATTTTAAGTGTATTATTGTTTATTAGTTCTTAAATAAAGTCAAATGTATTTAAGGCTTGGCCTTAGCAGTCAAGTGAAATTAGAATAGGTGCTAGAAAGAATTCTGTTTGGTACATTATCATTATCTTGAAGGAACATGTAGCCTATCGTGATACACATGGAATCATAGCCTCTGTATTGAGATACTTATGTGTATCGAGGTGGCAGGAAATGCTCAACCGTATTATGCAGTGAGGTGATTTCTAAGGCGTGTTCCAGATTATATAGACCCAGGCTGTGTGACACCACTCTGGCTGTCTGTTGGAACTGGACTGGAGTGGACTGGACTGGACTGGAGTGAGACGTCCTCTGCTCACCTGGGCGCTGGTGTGTCTGTCGTGCTGCAGTGTTGTGTGAATGGCTGTGGGGCGGCTGAAAGGGTCCATCAGGGTGGATGATCTCCAGGGATTGTTCCCCAGGGTTTGGCTTTCGCTGCCATTGTTGGACGGCTGTTATGGTATGCCGCTTGTGCTTAGGCAGGTTCAACCGGCAACAAAAGCGTCAAGGAAAAATGTCAAGTGACTTTTTAAGCTCGTGGCGTCAACACAGCATTGTGTTGCGGCCGTATGACGTCAGCCCTTTCCTGTTTGATGGCAGTCCGGCTGTATTTCTGTGAACTATTGTGTGTGTGTGTGTCTGTCTCTCTGTATATGTGTGTGTGTTTGTGTCTGTCTGTGTGTCTGTCTGTGCAAGTCCAGCCTTGTGTGATAAATGTGTTATCAGGCTGCCACGTTGAACTGGGGCTTTAAGGCACCGAGCGGAGTGCTTTTCAACTCCTAGTTACCACTGTCAGCTGTTTTCTTAGCCCGTGGAGTTTAAAGTACATGTCAATCATTTGCCCATTCTGTCCTTCAGGCCTCGTTTGCCTGTTGAGTGCTTAGGCCTATGCTTTATTAAATATAATTAGGATGGTAATGAAAAATCCACCCCCCCCACCCCCCCAGTTTTCAAAGAATAAACCCCTGGGGCTTAAAACAACAGCAAGTGCTATTCTGAGAGTAAGGGATTTGTTCACTGTAACAAATCACCATAATACTTGGATTAAAGCTGTCACTGTACAGGGTCACACAATATGGGGATACTTTACAATCTGAAGGGTCTCTCGGCTGAAGATTTAACCTTCATGTTTTGAAGGACCTTTATTGTACGTATGATGGACAAGAGACTCCTGTATAAATCAATTCCCCTCCTCTATCCTCTTCTCTCTCTCTATCTCTCTCTCTCCCTCTCTTCTCCCTCTCTCTGCAATCCCTCTCATTTTCCCAGGAGCGCACTCGTTCGTTTGATGGCTTCAACATGCACTCTCTGGAGAGCTCCCTCATCGACATCATGAGGGCTGAGCAGGACAGCCTCAAAGGTAAGGGCTGAGTGGGCTGAGTGGGGCTCACAGTGGAGAGGGAGAATTATGCACGTTAGACACACTGGGGAAAAAAAACAGAGACAAGAGAACAATGACAAAACAACAGAATACGGCCTAACTCTGGACTAAATCTGAAGAAGGAATACAACGAATACAATATAGCTATGTTTAACACTTAAGTTTTTTTTAAATTGAAGCACCACTAGTTACTGATCATTTTTGCAAAAGAGGTGTCTGCAAAAGGCCTAATCTCTGAGTCTCTAAATGTCCTTATAACCACAGAAATCTAACTATAAATTAAGGTCACAGATGTCTGATTGTAACCCCTGAATTTTACTTTGTCTTGATAAACACACACCAATATGGAAAGTAGACACTGCTCTCATATGCATGCTTTGTGTCTTTTGCAATCTTTTACATCCATAGCAATGCCATTGTTTTTTTGTCATCCTCTGTTTTCCTTCCTGGCTGTTCTTTCTGGTCACCTGTTTAAATGTTCCTGTAGAGTGCCGCAGCTGTCCCTCGTCTGTTATTTTGTGGGCTGTCAGCGTGGCGGGCTAGCGGCTAAGATGCTTCACGCGTAGACTAGAGCTGCCCAGCCGCTCTGACCTATAAAAGGCAGCCCCTGCTGCAGAGGTGTAGCTCCAGGCTGGTGCCTCCACAGGGGCCTGTCTCATCATGGCAGGCCCAGGAAGGAGCCACCTCTGCTGGGTGCAAGGGGGCAGTGTGTAGTACCCCCTCTGCCTTCCCTTTTCTCTCTCTTCTCCACTCTCCATCCACTTTTCACATTTGTGCAGCTACAGCACAGTGCATTGGTGGGTAGCGTGGTGTCCTGGCAGAGGGGGCAGATGGTAGATGATAATGAAGATAGATTAAGTGTTTTGTCGCTTCGTGTGGGTTTTTAGGCCAAACTGCAAAAGTCTGGCAGATGCAAGGAGCGCAGAGAAGGGGTTGTACTCAGTAAGAGAGCTAGCTCCTACAGTGAATCGAATCATAAAGCCGCTCTCATCAGTTTGCAGAATTTGTGTGGACTCATCTGACAAATGGCTCACTGCCTTTTTTTATTTGTGCGCTGTTTTGAAAGGTGTTATTTTGGAAAAGCAGTTGAGGTTTCACTGTGGCAGTACAGGGTGTAGCAGTGTTTGTGTGGGGGAGAGACACTTACACACACCCCCATCTGATGTTCATATCCAGAACAAACAAGCACCAGTTCTGCAGGTTGCTCACCAGATAAACTGCAGGCGCCGTGGAACTGAAGCCCACGCCAGCCGAGCAGCTCAAAACAGCCAGCGCTTGTCAAAACACTTCATCTTGCTCCGCGTCAATTTTCTGAAAGCAGCCTGACGTTTATTTACAGTCATTTTTTTATGGCAGCAATGTTGCGACCAGACACTCAGCCGCACACAGAGGTTTACCAGACCAAATTACAGCGCACAAAACAGAATCCGCGTCCAGCGTTCAACCTCCCGCCTTGATGGAAATGGAAAATCGGAGCCAGACGTTGCCTTTGAAGAAGCACCTGAAGACGCACTGTGGGCCAGCTCGGTTCATAGGTGCTCTGTCGGAATCTAGGCCGCTGTACCAAAGAACCCCACAGGCAAGCCTCTCTGCTTGGCAGCCATTTTGACAACACCTCCAGGCAGCTAATTTGGCCAAACAAGACCAGGCAGCTATGTAAATGAATGGAGAGGGAGACGCATAACTCCACTTAGGATGATCAAACGGGCTTAAAAAAATGAAATCACCGTTCAGATTTGAGATGAATGGCATAAACAGTGTTCCAGCAGTCACTGAAGTCAGAAATGATTAATATGATTTGCGTAATGTGCGTCAGCCAAATTCACTACTCAGCTGGTACTCTGTGAGTGGCGAGACTGGATGTCAGTTACACCGTTTCCAACAATTTGATTGGCTCTTTACATTACCAGGCAGGGTTTCCTGTTACAGTTGTGCCACCTTTTGCATTACAGACCCCGTCTCTTTAGATTTCTCCATCAGTGATATGTCTGCTTTCTCACAACACTGCTGGCTGCTCTCAGAAACATAGTCCCTGGTGTAGTTTCCTCTTGTCCATCTCATTCTTAAATATACTTCTAATAACACGCACTGCTCCATTTTTATGATAAAAGTCCAATATACTTACGCGAGGATAGTCGTTACGATGAGGTTATGTCTCATTCACAAGCCTAAAATGTTTGCCGTCTTGGCCAAATATGATTTCATCTTTGAACGCTGTATCCTCTGGATGCAGTGGTCTCCCCAAGAATTTAACTTTGGGGAGGTTCATCTAACCTAATGGCTTCTCTTCCCAATGGTTGCTTATGGTGCTTGAGCTCTGGGTAAGACCCTGGGGCTAATGCACTTTTTTCACTTTGGGATTAACACACACTCAGAGACACACACACAAACACAAACATCTACCTGTACATATTCACAAATACGCACAACAACAGAAAATGAGAACATATCTCTACATTCTCGTAAGAGCAAGCAAACGGAAAAAAACAGAGTTGGCTTTGAATGGCGTCCAACATTGTTCCTGTGCCTGAAAAGAGCTCTCTGTGTTCTGCATGGTGAGTTGGCACGGGCACAGCTTTGGCCAGTCCACTGGTCTGCACTCTGATTGAAACTGGGAAAGAGTGGAAAGGAGAGAGACAGAGAGAGAGAGAGAGAGGGAGAGAGAGGGCGAGAGAGGGGGGAAGGGCGCTTTACAGTAACCCAGTGCTATTTGCCCAAGCCGCATGCCAGCCACAATGGCTTTACTATAGGCATATTTCTCCCCTCTCCATGCCCCCTCTTCTGCTGCAGGAGCACAACATGACGCAGTGGAGAAGGAGGGGAGGAGAAACAGGGCTGAGTTTGATTTGGGCCTTCAGCTTTGGTTTGGATGGGAGAAGTTGACTGCACGGCTTTTTGTTTAGTGTTGATGGGAATTTTGTACACAGGTGTTGGGGAAACCCCCACCCCCCCCACACACACACACACACACACACACACACACACTCAGGCCCACCCACCTATGCATCCATATGTTCAATTTCATGTTGGTGGGGCTGGTAATGGTTTACTCTCTCTCTTTTTCTTTAGGTCGGCTTGGATTCACACACCCCGCTGGAGACAGTCCTTTGCCCATAAATGGTACGTAAATAGATTTTATTACCTTTCAGTGCCGACGGCGTAACCTCATACAGAAAAATGTAGATGGAGAGAGAGACAAAGAGAGAGAGAGAGACAGAGAGAGAGGGGGAGAGGGGGAAACTCAGTGGAAAGAGGCAGGTTGTGTATGTTGACTCGGTCAGCAAAGATTAGTAGAGTTTGGTGTGTCAGCTTCCCTGTGTTCTGTATTGTTTTCTCTCTCTCTCTCTCTCTCTCTCTCTCTCTCTCTCTCTCTCTCTCTCTCTCTCTCTCTCTCTCTCTCTCTCTCTCTCTCTCTCTCTCTCTCTCTCTCTCTCTCTCTCTCTCTTCTTTCTCTATCTCTCTCTCTCTTTCTCTCTTTCTCTATCTCTCTCTGTCTGTCTGTCTCTCTCTCTCTCTCTCTCTCTCTCTCTCTCTCTCTCTCTCTGCCCCCCTGCACACACTGCGCCTTGGCTCTAGAGCTGGCCTAATAAGCATCCAGAGACGCAGCCTCCGCAGTCTCCCTTTAAATGACAGAGTGGAGGTCTGGGAGCACACTGGGCCACACTTCGGACCATCCGTGGGAGTGAGGGAGGCTTTTTTTTTTAAGGGATGTTCCACTGAAGTGTGTCTGAGAGGGGATGTTCTTTTACAGGTTATACAAAGATACACTGCTAGTGGATTGGCAGGTGAGATTTATTTAGGCTTCACTTTCAGAGTACAGTTTGCTCAAACTGCTTCATTTATTGCAGAACTTGCAGATTGTCCACCTACAGATCTACCCACCTACACACCTGACCCCATGTGGTGGGAGTTCTGGTCAAATAAAGGGAATGTTGCAATTGCAGTTTGGTTTTTGAAGACTTTGACCTTTGTTGACTGTCAGCTCATGTGTCTGACTTTGCAAATGTAGATAAAGACCTCCAATGCAAAATAAATAAATAAGAACTCATCTCAGTAGTACAAGAATTTTATGAATCTCAATACCAAAATAGTAATGAAAACAGTAAATCGTACACTGTAAATCTACAAAGAATCAGTGCAGATATTTAATTTAGCTTGCATACTGCCACATCTGAGTATGCCCTTGCTTAAAAGGGCATTCACAAAAAGATGGCAGATGCTTGTTTTGTTGTTTCAGTCTAGCAGCTTCTTCTGCCACAAGCTTCTTCTGCCCTCATCTGATGCCAGTGGGCGACCTAGCGTTAGTCATAGCAGAGTGCTATGCAGTTTCACAAGTGATGAGTGTAAATAAAAGTTCAGAGTGAATTGAGGATTACTGTTCAGCTCATCGTTTTCCCCACAGGATTTGACAGATGGTCTCTTTTTAGGCATGATGAAGCCTGTTCAGATTAAATGACCTAAAAGTTTGAGGAGTTTTTGGGGACTGTGTTTTATACCGTGATGTACTTACTGATGTATTGTCCACTCATGGGTCCTCTGTCTTATTTTACAAGCAGCAAGGAATTATGGGAGGAGACGAGGTAAAAGAAATGATTTCAAAACCTTTGAAAAAGAACTACCCCATGATTTCCTTTTTGATTACTGCTCAACAAATGAGAATAACTGAAAGTCTGCCGTTTGAGACTGTCTGCATGATGTGATTGTGGGGAAAAGCATCTGAATAAGATGTGTGCATGCAGCTCTGTGGTGGCATTAATCAGTCTGGTGTGTGTGTTTGTGTGTGTGTATGTATATGTGTGTTGGGAGCAAAAGGGTCAGCCGGTGTTGTTTTCTTGCCATTCTCTCCAACCCCTTGAAAGCAGAGAGCGCTCTGAATATCTAATGAAGGACAAAGATAAGCCACGTCTGGTGACACTGAACACACACACACACACACACACTAATCATGTTGCGGCAGTGGAACAGTATTGTTACGCAAGCGGATAGGGCTGGCATGTGTTTCCAGTGCACGCTAACTGCGATAATCAAATGTATCAAAATCAGACGTTGCCGCTGTCCTGGGGGTGGGTGCAGACGCTCAGCTAACCGATCCCCTGGCCTGGTGTTGGGGTTGTGTGTGTGTGTGTGTGTGTGTGTGTGTGTGTGTGTGTGTGTGTGTGTGTGTGATGTACCCGTGTACCCATTACCCTTCCTCGGCCTGACATGCCTGGCTTCCCCCTCTCCTCCAGGCCACTCATCCCTGTTCCCCATGGAGGACGGCTTCGGGGAGGACGAGCGCGGGGAGCAGAGCCTGCCCGGCCTGGGCTCCCCCCACTGCTTCCCCCACCAGAACGGGGAGAGGGTGGAACGCTACTCCCGCAAGGTGTTTGTGGGTGGTCTGCCCCCAGACATAGACGAAGGTGAGGCCGCTGTTGTGACCAGAAAGCCCCAACTTCTCTTTCTCTCTCATTTCTTCTCCTTTCCACAGGTGTTCATCCCCCCTAACAGAGCATTGTGGTTATCTAGAGATGTGCTAGAGCTGCCGTACACCTACTCATGCAACACTCGCTTGTACACTTTCTTTTTAAAAACAAAATTGAGTACTGAAGTCGTTATTGGTACACGTCTTTCAACACAACACGCATACTATTGGCCTAGAAAGGTTCAGAGTCCAAGTGTTCCCAGATGAGTCAGTTACTAAAGTCCACACAGTCTCCATTAAAAAAAAAAAAAACAGAAACACAGAAAAACAGAAAAAATAGCCCTGACTGTGACCCAGTACTTCTCTGCGGTGCTGGCCTAGTAGGAACCATCCTTAATGGATTTTTGGACCTTTTAAAGAAACTTCCATCAAGGCCATCTGGTCTGGATTGGGAAGTTTCCACCGGTTGTCTGAGCCAGCCAGAGCAAAGCGCATCATCTCCTCCCAGATTTTACATATGGCCCTTCTCTGTTTATCTCTACCTCTGGATGAAAACCAGTCCATGTAGTTCGGCCTGTCAGGTGCACTAAAACGTTCTCCCCATTTTTCCATGGTCCATTCCATTTTTCAGCATTTTTTGTACAGTTCTTCTGTGGAGTTGTGAAGTTGTAAGGCATGAACACTCACTTTGTATTTGGTTTTAAGAGTCCATGTAAATCTGCTAAACACTGTCTGTGTCGGGCTTGCGGTTCAAATTCTCAGTCCTGTAGACTGTTTTTTTTTTTTTTTTTTTTTAGTTCATTTCTATTGTGTCCTTTTCAGTCCTTTTTTTCTTTCTCCTCTGTCTGTCACTCACTTTTCCCATCTTTTTCTCCAGATGAGATTACGGCAAGTTTCCGTCGATTTGGACACCTTTTTGTGGACTGGCCTCACAAGGCGGAGAGCAAGTCCTACTTTCCTCCCAAAGGTGAGTTTTTGGTCTTTGGAGGAAGACAAGTTGAGGTCACGAAGGAGACTTCAATTTTACAGCTGCTTTACAGCCACTCAGAGTCCCACTCACTTCAGCAGCACTGAATTGGGTACCAGTTGTGTGTAGAAGGCCCTTTACCTGAAATGTCAAAATTGTCCTTTGGAAACTTCCATAACCATCTCTGCTTGCTTCTGCCCGTTGGCGTGTTTGTGTCTGACTGTGTTTGTCTGCGTGTGTGTGTGTGTGTGTGTGTTCGTAGGTTATGCGTTTCTGCTGTTCCAGGACGAGAGCTCTGTACAGGCCCTGATAGATGCATGTATTGAAGAGGATGGCAAACTGTATCTCTGTGTGTCCAGCCCCACCATTAAAGACAAACCAGTGAGAGTCTCTCCCTTCCCCCACATACTTTTTCTTCACACACAACACAACGCACACACACACACACACACACACACACACACACACACGCACACACACACACACACAGTCTTACATGTACAGTTTTTAGTCCTTTTTCTTCCCCTATTGACTGTTGCTGATAAACACAGTCTTTCTGTTCCAAGTTATTCACATATGTATCTACACACTCAATATAAGCTGGCCTCTTGTGATGATCATGTGTATAAAGGTTTCTGCTCCTGTGGTGACTGTCTGTGTGTTTGTGTTATAAAGGTTCAGATCCGACCCTGGAACCTGAATGACAGTGACTTTGTCATGGACGGCTCTCAGCCTCTGGACCCGCGCAAGACCATCTTTGTCGGCGGAGTGCCCCGACCCCTTCGCGCAGGTAAGCCCGACCCAGCTGACTCGGATAGAAACAGGCAAGTGGGTATGTTCCGACTGACCGCTGGCTTACTTTGAAGTGGACTTCAAAGGGAGTTCAGCCATATTAAGTAAGATTCCAATCAGCAGGGAACAAAAATGTTCAGTTTGAAGAGAGCTGCACAGGGTGTAGGGAGGTGGGGAACATGGATACATCACTTCGCCAGACGTTCTGACTGATTTGTGCACACAGGCCTTCCGATGTTGCTACTTTCGCGTCATAGTTTTTACTTATTTAGCTTACTATCATCTCTACCGATCAATATTACATAACATGATGGTGATGGAGAGAATAGCTATATGAGAGAATGGCTATAATTTAAAAAATTAGTGAAGACGCTTTCAGCTGCAAATGCTGTGTGTAGGCCATTGGATAATTTGTGAGAGTGAGCTAGAAATATGTATTTTTAAGTCTTGATATTTGTTTACTCTTTAAGATAAAAATTCGCTGTGGATATTTTAAACTATTTTTAGCGGCTGTTGAACCAAACACAATCTCGCAAATCTAAATGTCTCCTTGGTAACGCAGAATTACCAGGCCATTCCACATAAAACTGTTTGAGCGATCCTGTTCCCTGTGAAGTTGGAAGTTGGAATTTATACCCTGTGCAGGGAATATGGAGCAGGCAATACAACGTAGGGCCCCTTGTGATCGGAGCATAGCCAGTGTGTTTGACCAATCACAAACGCTCTGTGGGATATGCAAAGGGGGTGGGTCCCACCACTGGCCTATCAGGATGTTCTTTGTTGGTTTGTCAGGATGTTCTCTGCTGCTAGGGGTGGTGGTCATACTGTAGCATACGATAATACTATCAAATTAATGATGAACACAAAACAAAACAATAAAAACAAATGCTAAACAATGTATGTTTTGGATGTTAAACTGAAAAATGTCTTGTAAATTATGACAATGACTAATGAATACCTTTTTTTGTTTAATTTTTGTTCTTATTATCTTTGTCTTTTATCTTTGTGTACCTCCTCTCTTTGTGTCTCGTTCTCTCCCTCCCTCCCTCTCTCTCTCCTTGTCTTTTCTGTGCAGTGGAGTTGGCTATGATCATGGACAGGCTGTACGGCGGCGTGTGCTACGCTGGCATCGACACCGACCCCGAGCTCAAGTACCCCAAAGGCGCAGGGCGGGTCGCCTTCTCTAATCAGCAGAGCTACATAGCGGCTATCAGCGCCCGCTTTGTGCAGCTGCAGCATGGCGAGATTGATAAACGGGTGAGCCAGGGGGGCCTCTTCTTTACACACACGAACACACACACACGAACACACACACACACACACACACACACACACACACACACACACACACACACACACACTCATTAGCACACACACAAACACCCACACACCCACAAACAATAAAAACACATGCACAAAAACAACATCTATAGCATGCATGAAAACCTTGTGCACAGACACACACACCCACACACACACCTACAAACAATGATACAAATAATGCCCAAAAACAACATCTATAGCATGCATGAAAACCTTGTGCACAGACACACACACCCACACACACTACCAAGTACACACACACACACATTAACACACACAAAGAATGACACCCACACATGCACAACAACATCTATGCACAGAAACACACCCTTGTTGTCTGGAAAACGCCTTGTGTTTTGGGTGGCCTACATTACTCCCTGATGTTGCATAGTTGCATACTCTCATTCACCAGTTTGTCCCAATTTGACACGTAGTCGTGCTTATGGGGAATGTGAAGATCGCGTTTAAAAACGGATGGAAACTCAGGAGCCTTGAGTTGTTGGCTTTACCAGAGCTCTGTGGTGCATTCAAATACTCACACATTTAAATACTCAACTATTCAAATACCCAAGTATTCAAATAGTTATTCAAATATTGTAGTGTCACAAAACAAGCATATGTTGTCCTGGTCTATCACTTTTCCCTCAGAGCTTTGTGTTTTTGAGTTGTTTTTGTCTGGTCACACAGGTTTTTTCCCCCCATTCATTGTCAAAGAACCCCTTTGTATGGTGCCGTGTGTGTGTGTCTGTGTGTGTGTATGTGTCATTGTGTCTGTGTGTGTGTTTGTGAGAAAGAGAAAGTTTTTCTGTGGTTGTGCACCTGTGTGTGTGACTGCGTGTGTGTGTGTTTATGTGCGATTGTGTCAGTGTGCGCGCGTGTGTATGCGTGATTGTGTGTGTGTGTGTGTGTGTATGTGTCACTGTGTCTGTGTGTGTGTCTGTGTGTGTGTTTGTGAGAAAGAGACAGTCGATGCGCAAAGCTTTCTGTGTTTGTGCACCTGTGTGTGTGTGTTTGTGTGTGTGACCACCTGTGTTGAGCTTATCTCTGTGGGAACTAGCAGCAGAAGGGGCCTATCTCAGGGTTTATTCCCCACGCCCCTCCCCATTCAAGCAGAGTCAGTCATTTTCTTCTCCCAACAGGGAACAACCTGAATTAAGTCACTTAAGTAATGTCGTATTGGGACAGGGGAGCTGGCAGTCCTACCTGCTTGCCTTGAGTAGATTACTACCTGTCCGAAAACATTAGAGCTACACAAAAACATGAGTCATTGTTTTTCCCACATGCTTGTCTGCTTAACATCATAGATATTTCTTGATAGAGAGTCTCAGTTTCTGTTTGTGTCCAAGCATGCGTGTGTATTTTATGTTGTGTTTCCTTTAAAGAGCACTTTGTGGTCAATTATTTTGCATTAAATGTGCTATATAAATAAATTGACTTGACTGCAAATGCTCCCTCTCTCTCCATCTCTCTCTCCATCTCTCTCTCTCTCTTTTTCTGTCTCACTCTCTCTCACTCACTCATTCACTTACTCTCTGTCTTTCTCTCCCTCCTCTGTCCTCCCGTCTGCTTTCTCTGCGCAGGTGGAAGTGAAGCCATACGTGCTGGACGACCAGCTGTGTGACGAGTGCCAGGGCACGCGCTGCGGTGGCAAGTTCGCCCCCTTCTTCTGCGCCAACGTGACCTGCCTGCAGTACTACTGCGAGTACTGCTGGGCCGCCATCCACTCGCGCGCCGGCCGGGAGTTTCACAAGCCCCTGGTCAAGGAGGGCGGAGACCGGCCCCGCCACATCTCCTTCCGCTGGAACTAAGACGGGGGGGAAAGAGAGCGAGATGTTTTAGAAGAGAGGGAGAGGGAGGGAGGGAGGGAGGGAGTGAGGAAGAAGAGATGGAGGGAGGAGAGGTGTGTGTGTGTGAGAGATGGAGGGGTGAAGAGGAAGGGAGAGTAGAGGAGGAGTCGCAGAAACATTGTATAAATAAATGCACTTTTCTGTTGCTGGTTCCTTTAGTTTAATTTAAAAAAAAAAAGATTTAATTTGAAACTTTAATATATATTTTAAAATTTGAACCTTTTGAAAAAAAGACAAATAACTGGATTTTATTGAGAATTGAAAGAAAAGTTTATGTACAAAAAAAAACCCTAATTTCTCTATTTTTTTCCATTAGAATTTATTTTTCTGGTTACTTTTAGTGCACATTGAGTTGTGAATCTATTGTTTTTATTATTATTGTTATTATTATAATTATTATTCCTCTCTAAAGTACAATATTCCTAACTAATTGGCTTGACCCGCTGTGTGTTGAAAAATCAGTTTTACACTCGCAGTTTGGTGCACTTATTTCCTTCCCTTTGAGTGCAGATATGACATTAATCCTCAGAGTTAAACCAAAGCGCAATCACTTTTGGTTTCTGTAGAAGAGAAGAAGAAAAAAGAAGCAAAAAGCAAAGAAAGGAACAAAGGCAAAGTCCAGAAAAGGCAAAATTAAGATCTCAAGACTTGCAGATTCTCTCTCAAAGATAAAAAAAAAACCAGATCCGAACATTTGTTCACTGAAAAACCACATTGTTTATTTTCTAGTGCTACTTGATACAAGTGATATATATATATTTTATTTTCCCTGCAGGAGTTTTTGAGGGTGTGTTTGGGTCTCCCATTTTTGACATGCAAAAACTAATACCTCAAACTTAGCTGCTAATGTTCTGTATAACGTGTAGAGAGCTGATCCCCCTGCTCCTCTCTCTTTCTCTTTCTTTCTCTCTCTCTCTCTCTCTCTGTCTCTCTCTCTCTCTCTCTCTCTCTCTCTCTCTCTCTCTCTCTCTCTCTCTCTCTCTTTCTCTCTCACACTCTCTCCCCCCCCCCCCCCTCACATGCTACCAACCTCCGCCAAGGGAAAGGACAGCGGCAAAGGCACTTTGATTTCCCAAACCACCTCTTTGTCAGTTTCCTGTGGGTTTATTTAGTTTCCTCTTCCTTTTTTTCTGTTTGAGCCCCAGCTGGATGAGAAGAAGCTTTAGAGAAGAGCAGAAAAGAGTGGAGCAGAGTGATGCTTTTTGGGGGCAATGTACAGTTTTAGCCATGCAGTGATAAGGGGACAGCGAGAGACACACTCATATTTATATACATACCAGGTATACCATACCTATACATAGTGATGTTTTCTGTCCCTGGCCTTCTTTTTTGTTTTCATAGAGCCCCCCCCAAACCCCTGAAGTGCAACTATTATACCACCCAGTCCCCCTCCACATCTGATGCAAGTCTCCATCTGAGCAAAAGCTCATAGCAAGAGCAGACGAAAGGATGAGTTACAGTGGCTAAGAGAGTGAGAGAAGGCACACTGGTGTGTGTGTGTGTGTGTGTGTGTGTGTGTGTGTGTGTGTGTGTGTGTGTGTGTGTGTGTGTGTGTGTGTGTGAGGGGGGGCAGGGAGCAGCCTGGAGACTTTAGCATAGTAGCTCCCTTCTGGGAATTTTGTCTGACTCTTCATCTGTTCCTTAACCCCCTCTCTTTCTTTCTCGCTCTTTTGGTTTTTAAGCAGACCAGACCAGATCCCCAACCAAAGAGAGCAGTCAAGAATACGAGCTACTTTTTTTTTTCTTCTTTGGTTTTGTCCTCCCTTGTGTCGTCTTTCCTCGTTTCTTTTCATCTGTCCTCTCTTCCTGTCAGTGTTTTGCCAGTCAGTCTTTCACATTTGCTCCCTCTACAAAACCGTCGCCTAAATTTACCCCGAGACCCTATACTTTTTTTTTTTCGGTACCCCCCTCTCTGGGTGAGAACCTTAAGGAGTCCAGCAAACCAAAGATTGGCCTTGAATTGAGAAATGGTCCAAGTCAAAAACCCATGGCAACACTCGTGAACACAACCAAACCCACCGACCTGCAGCCTGGCTCGCTGGCCTTTACACCACCGCCCCGCCCCCCCCCTCCTCCACCCGCATTCCAAAGGTCACAACGGAGAGACGAGTTGCTTAAGCAGTTTTTGTATTGAGGAGTTTGCAATGGGTGTCAGATATTGAACAGGTTTCTTTTTTATTTTTTATAGTTTATTCCTTTTACTTTTTGGTTGCTTTAGTATGTGGAAATAACAAACACAGAGATACAGCAAAACGCGGATACGTAATTGGCATACAATTTGACAGGCTTACTTTATCTGAATCTGCTAGCTTGTAAATGTCAGGGAGTTGATGCTGAACTATAACTTGATACACTAGTGAGAAACTTATCCTCGTGTTGGCTTGGTGGTGCTTGCTGCGCTTATTCAAAGTCATCACACTTGCTCGGGGGTGAGGGGTAAACACTTTTAGAAGTTTAAAACACTTTTTCAAGAATTTGCTGTTGATGAGATGACGAAAAGATTATTTTATACATGGCCTGCTGATTTTTGGTACAGTGTTTTCTAGCTAAATTATTTTGTCATGCACATAGAAACATTTTATTATGCACTACTTTTCTAAATATTTCTTTTTTCCAACAGTCATTTTAGGCACATTTTTCACAAATGGGAAAACTCCTTTTTGCAATACCTCAATTTTTCACATTGTGAAAGGTAGCTTTTATACTTTTGTTACTGAGAGAACTGCGTATATGGAAATTTTCATTTTAGAGAAAAAAAAAGGTTAAGTGATTTTAATATATATCATTTTAAATTATGCTTTTTATACATTTCAGTGCTGCGGAATCTATAAAACAAAAGTGTGCACTTGTTAATGCGACTTCTGCAGAGGAGGGATCAAAGTGTATAGCCTAAGGTCTTGGATCTTGTACACTAGTTGAACAGGAAAAAAATATATATTATAAATTGGGGGAAAACATAGACACAACAGCATGGCGCGAACACATCGTCTTATAGAAATCGAATGTCATTGTTTTGGGTGAAAAATGGCTAACCTTGGTGGTAAAAAATAGTAACTTTTTTTTCTTGCCTTTCCATAGCTGGAATCTAACTACTATAAGGAGAATGCAAAATTGATTCATGTAAAAGCTGACTCTCGTATCAAAAGAATGGATGTTTGGTGTTTAGATATTTTAACATTTGAAAATATATATTCTTGAACTGCCAACTAGCTCCTATTGTAATCCTTAGCATGCATGGAAGAAAAAAAAAGATAAGTACAATTAGCTATTGAAATTAATTGTTGTGGTTGTGCACCAGATGTTTAAAGTTTAATTTGTTAAGGACACCCCCCCCCCCCCTCCCCCCCCACTTCCTTTCATATGTCAATCTACACATCCTGGCCCTTAGCCCCGCCCCCTAACCCAGGCCTCTGCAGAATCCTCAAAAAAAACGACAACAAACAAAAAAACTACAAAAAAGAAATGATCAGTGTTGTAACATCAAAAATACACTGTTTAAAACATTAGACTCATCCCCGCTCTCTGTTTTAAAGTATGTAAACATTTTCTTTCTTTCTTTCTTTTATTTTGTTTTTTATTCATTTCTTTTGTCTTTGCGGAAGGGGAACTTTAAGACTTGAATGTGGTAGATGTTGCAAGTTAACTTCGAGTTGTTATGTGCAATACCTTTTTTTTTGTTTTTTACTTTTTTCCAGATAAAGACTCTTTGCAATGTAATTCTTTAATGCCATTTTTAATTGCAAACATTTAAAAAAAAAAGGATGTTAATGTTTTTCACAGTCATTTTCTACTGTTGTTGTAATCCTTTACATGCTGGTGTTTGTAAAAAGAAAAAAAAGACAAGACTATTTGTACTAATATAAATGATTGAAGTTATTTTTAAAACATTAAAGGTTTTGTGCCCATTTGCTTATTTTGATTATTTCAAGCTACTGTGATTGCATTGTAATTATTAGGTCAATAATGTATTTAGCTGTTTATTGGTATATTTTTAATTGGAATGTATAATTAATTTTTATAATTTTGATCAGATTTTTGTTATATTTTTGAGGTGAAGCTTTTAATATGTTAAAGTGTCTAGTTTTTACTAATTGCTATATTGTGCTCCACAATATATGGTTCACATTTTCTGAAGGAGAATAAATATTTAAATATTTGTCTGTTAATGATGTTACTTAATGGCAAAATTTCAATAGTTTTTGTGTATGAGAAGGTTGTTGTATTTATTAATAGCATTTTTTTACTTAAGATATCACCTTAATTTTTATTGTCATTTCACTTTATAAGTTCCTATTTTTGTATTTTTCTTTCTAATTAAGTTATGTAATACAAATGTCCATATTCTAGGGGTTGGTCTGTAGAAGTGCTAGTGTAACAAAAAGAAAAATCTAATGTTATTTAATTGTTTGCAGCCAACTATTTATAACAACATGCATAATTTTTAAATATTTGTAATGTGAAATGTTGAATGAATAAAACCTAACTGTGATGAGATGTTGAGATGTGGCCTGTCTGTTTCTGTATGTCCTTATGTGCACATAGGCACTCTACTCTCCTGTACTTCCTCTCTGGTGAGGTCATGCACTGGATTATTGAGTAGACACAATCACAAGTTTTCCGCCAGCGCCCCCTGCAGGCTGAGTTTAGGACTGAAGTACAGAAGTACAGACTAAGCACAAGGAATACACATTTAATACATTCAGTTACACATTAAGTGTAAACAAATGTTTCATACAAAATGTGAAATTATGATGGGCAAATTCTGAAAGGAATCTGGGGAACATACAAAAGAAATTCAAAAGTACAATGTAACACCAGCTTGTAATTGCCCTTTGAAGATCCAGAAAGCTCGGCATGTGTGTGAACTTCCATAGATATTCTGACTACATGTGGTGTTTTTACTGTTTTACTGTGTTTTTTTTCCCCACATTTCATCAGCACTTTGTTATATCACAGCAAAAAACAATCCCAGATGCAGACATGAATTTGGGCCACCATTACCTCTGTCCTATTTTAATGAGGTCACAGCAATGATGAACTGGTTGAATGGGTTTGGGTGCTTGACTCCCCTCCTAGTCTGCCTGAAGAATTTTTTACATCAATGGTAAACACTTCTGGGAATCATTCACAAATATCCTCTTGAACCCACGCAAATGGAAATGGAAAGTATGCCATTACTGATAGCTTGCTTACTTCGACTTACAAAATCACTTCTTCCTTAGTTTCATTTTCTCTGAGCTTCACCAGAAAACGCAATATGACTTACTACTAAAGACACGCTGCTGGCCTGATGCTTGGCAGTCTGGATGGCAGTATGAAGTATTTCAGATCAACATTAGGTTGCTTGTTGTACCATGTTTTGTGCGTACTATAAAAACCAACGTCATGTTAATACATAAAGTGTTGATGTACACACGGTTACCTTTTTATATTCACTTGTGCTGGGTTTAGCCTTCTGCTGTAGCTGAGTGGCACCACAAGAACACCAGAGAATAACAGATCTCTCGGTGACATCATGCCCTTTTCTCTCTGTCTGCCAAAACAAAGCTTTCTGCTGAGCCCATCTAGACTGTCCGTCGGCTGGGACAACAGGAAACGCATCGGAGAGATCTGTCCATTGAGTGAACCCTTTAAAACGCCTGCCATTTGAACCATCAATTTGCATAAATACCACCAAATGAAATTAATTATTGGAAAGAGTGACAGAAACCAACTGTGTCTGCCATCACACACTGACTTTGGGCATACTTTAGCAGTTACAGTCTAAAAGGCAAACATTTCTGTCTAATTTGATAGCACATTGTAGCAGCCATGAAATCTGTCTGCTGAGGTGGAGTGTCAGGGGGACTTTTGTGCTCTGCTGTGCATAACGATCGAAGGCCTATAAGGCCCCATCACACCCAGTGGTGACAGCAAAGTAGATTGCTTGTGCTGTGTTTGTATGTGGACGGCAAATCTACACTTAAGAAATTATTAGGCTGTCAAATGTTACTTCAGGATTTTTTTCCAATTTGAGAGCCATACTATATTTCCAATTGCACAGCACAGTTTGTGTCAAAATATTCAAATCAAAGTGATAAATCTCAGAACACGAAATCTTGTCTAGCCTGTGCCTGTGTGCCTAACTCCTTTATGTTGTGGGGTCGGAGGATGCCTAAAACAGTGGCTACCAAAGGATTCAACATTTAACTGCTTCTGAGCAAGACTTTGTTTATGTGTGAACACGCCCTTCAGCTGTGGAAGTGGTGTAAAATCTAGGTTAACCTTTGACCTTTTGAACTCACTTTCAGACTGCAATGATAGTACAATCAATAAAAAATTGGAGTGGAGTTGTTTATTAAAATCAGTATTAATATTTTTATTGAACTTAGCAATATTCTCATCAAATGGCTGTCCAGTGTGTGTGATCTCAAAATCCTCTGTAAATGGGAAACAACATAGTTTGGTTGTAGCATGGAAGGAAGGGAGGGGGCTGCATCTCATTAGTAACTGGGTTCAAATATAACCAACCTTTTGTTAGCCCTAACCAAACACTGACAGTAAACTGTTACATGCATAGTGTGTGTTAAAACAAATGATCACACTTTAAGGTAACTGTATTGAATCCAAAATCAGCTTCAACAACACTGGCACAACTGCAATAGCAGTATCAGTGATCGCTGACATCACCATGAAATTCATGGAACCACGTACAAAAGAAAGTAAGCTTTTGGTGCTGTACTTTGTTTGAAATACTACGGTCAAAGAGGGAAAAATGAAAATCTGTAACCAAAAGGATTACAAAGTACACTGTGATAGCAAAAATAGCAAAAGCCACTCAGAACTGCTGCATGTTAAACTGTTTTATTTCACCATTGCCATGTGCTGCTCTGTGATAACAGATAGCAAATTCTATTGCTTTTCATTCTAGGTAAGAAGTTACTGTGTTGTCACGTTTATGCAAGCCAGCACACACTCCAGTCAGCACAAACCGCCTGAAAGGAGAGTGAGTGGACTGTGTGTGTGTGTGGGGGGGGGGGGGGGGGGGGGGGGGGGGGGGATTTAGCACCAGTCTGCTACACTTAAGTGAAGCTGATAATGTCCACCAAACTTCAAACAGCCATTTAAAACACACCAAAGTGGAGCTATATAGGGGTGACTGACACAGCTGCCAGACTCGTTTCCAACGAAAGATCTTGTGTTGGGTTCTGCAGGGTCAATTAGACACCCCTAAAATGCACCATATTCCCCTGCAGTGCTGGACACCCCTAAAATGCACCATATTCCCCTGCAGTGCTGGACACCCCTAAAATGCACCATATTCCCCTGCAGTGCTGGACACCCTTAAAATGCACCATATTCCCCTGCAGTGCTGGACACCCTTAAAATGCACCATATTCCCCTGCAGTGCTGGACACCCCTAAAATGCACCATATTCCCCTGCAGTGCTGGACACCCCTAAAATGCACCATATTCCCCTGCAGTGCTGTGCCTGGTGTATCGGCACACTGTAGTTATAATTCAGCTCCTCAGCACAAGCTGTGGGAACAAGTGGCTTCCTCTCTGAAATTGAGGCTTTGCTAAACATTTGCCCTCGCAACTTTGGTGCCCTCAGAAAAGTGAAACTTTAAACTTTTTGTCAGAAACAGCTGCGGAAGAGTTCTTTTTTCGATAAAGGTTTTCTCTCCCAAGATCCAAGGTCCCTTGAGGGGTCCAAATGACCCTTGATGTCAGCCTCAGCTCCCTGTTATAAACACCAGAGAGACAATTTCACATGAAACAGTGGCCTGCCGCAGATCCACTGTTACATTTCAAACAGCTGAAATAATTTTCTCTTGCATGTATGTCAGCTGAGCTCCACTGAGCTGTCTGATATCCATTTAAAAAGAAATCTGGATAAAAATAGGCACTGCATGTTATCCCTCAGAACCCAAGGCAAGGCCAAAGTAGATTTCTGACCTTTGCCCATACTATGAAATAGTAGTACTGACATTTAGGGGAAATTAACTTGTTATTTTTGATGTTACACAACACTGAAGGCACAGTTGTTCAGCACAGGGGTCAAGCTGGTTATACCATACTCTGTAATATAGGGGTGTTAATTGCCACAGAGGTTGTTGTATGACAGTACCATCATATTTTGGACATGATATGCTATTATTATGATTTGTGATATTTTATGGTATTACAATGTGATACATTGAAATGTAATCTCTATTACATTGTATGCTATTAACCATAGCATAGTAAAATTGTTCTTGACTCTAACTTTCCCTCCAATTTCCAATGTGATTACCTCTTACACAATAAAAAGCAATCAGATTACACCTATGTACCAAAATTAAATTTGTATTCATTTGTAATCATTTGTGTTTAACTACAGTGTCATGTTCAACACACTACTAAATATTTTTTGGAAAATGTACACATAACATACGCATACACTGTAAACATTCAGTTCTTTATTGTATTTCACAGATAGGAAATCAGTCATATGGCAGTACCTTTTGACTTCCGTTAACTTTTAGTGCCTTATTCAATTGAATTACAAAAGGCGTCCATTTTTTTCCTTTGAAAATTGAGTATCTAGATCTGCAGTATGGTCACTTGTACATTTGTTTTCAGAAGGTAGGTTAGCCCTACGCATTAGCTCTTTACCTCTTTATCTGTGATATGATGTTAACCAAGTCCATTTTTTAAAGAAAACATTACACAGGGCCACTGCGTGGAAAACTCATAATACGATGTGTGAGCAACTTTTCGCATTTTTCTCTGTCTGACACTAGATGGCAAGCGAGAGAGCTGGGCTGCATAGTCACCGAAGTTTATTCGAGGTCTGGGTAAAACAAGCGGAGTGTTGCTGTTAGTTTCCCCCTAGTGGCGTCGTGCTGTAGCCTCGGGGTACAAGGCATCGTTTGCATTTGAGCGCTTGTCGGGGATCTGAGGGCCGTCAGTTGCTGCGGCACTCGAGCTGCTATACACCTTCCCCACATCAGCACCGCGCGCTCTCCCTCTGAAAGCCGATTGCACACCCACCCGGCTTTGTGCTGCCACTCCTCGTCTACCCAAACCCTCAAATTACGTTTGGTACGGATTCACACCACCGCAATTTACCTCAGAGACGTCTATTTGGAGGTGAGTAGCCTAATTTTAAATCACTAAAATGGTTTAGACTACGCTGAAATAGTTGGAGCGTCTGTGGTAATGTTGGTTTTGTTCGCTTGTTTGTGAACTGCTTAAGACGCCCACTGAACTACGGCATGTAAAGAGAGAAATTGTGTTTACCCACTTACGAGGCACATCCGGGTGTGATATTTTGGTTGTTTTGTCATCGTAGGTTGAAAACAGCACATTTACAGTCAAGTGAACAGTTGACTGGTAGGTGGTTTGGGAACAGTGGACAGGGGTTAATAAAGAGTGCTTACCTCGCTGAGAATAACGTTAGAGGGGCTGTCATTGTCTTTTCAAAGACATCCGTGCAGTTTTTGGGGTGATAAAAAAAACAATACTGTTGGTTGAATGGTTATGTTTCGTCTGTTCACAATTGTCTTTACAGGTTCACAAAAGGATCTATTTGCTTTGGTGTAAAAATGGTAAAATTGGGGAGTAATCTTCAAGACAAAGGCGCCAAAGCGGTTAGCGTGGAGGATGGTTTTCAGAACGTACCCCTCATCACCCCTTTGGATGTCTGTAATCTCCCGTACCAAGCCCCAGACAAGGTAAGGTACCTTCGCCTCTCCTCCCTGTTTACCAAAAGCACTGCTTTATATAACTCAGTCAGTCGCAGCAATTTGCTCTCAACTTAGTGTCTCCTGTGGCAGTTAAGAAACAAATACATTTGCAGATACAAAGTCAGATTATCAGTCAAATTCTTTACATTAATATTTATGTCTGGTATTTTAGTAATGGCAATTGGTCAAATCAAAACAATATCCTGTCATGTTATTGCACAGACAGCTGTATTCTGTAGACTAATAATCCAAGTAAGCCATTTTAGACAGAGTCAATATATTCTGATGTTTGTTTTGTTTGTTTAGAATAAATAAATTGTGATATTCCACAAATGAAGAAAAATCTCGGTATGGTCATTTGTTTTTGAAGTTCAAAAATATATGTTGCCATTATAGAGGAAATAAGGCTGCATGTTCTGAGACATGACTATTTAGGCATGTCTGTCATAAATATTAGTGTGATGTACAGTATGTTTGAAGTAGCACCCCACTCCCTAATCAGAATTCTGCTGACGGATCGACTCCCCAGCTGTGGCTTTTTATTGGACATGCCTGTCAATCATCTCACAGCCACCATATGCATACAATTGGGCATGCAGGCATGGCACACACAAACACACACACGCACGCATGCACGCACACACACACACACACCCAGAAAAGCACACAGAAACACACAGACACACACACGCACGCATGCATGCACGTGCACACACACACACACACACCCACTCCATGTCTGCCATATCTTCAACGCCCCCCTTTGTCTTGTTGTCATATTTTATAGGGGGCAGGAACTGGCATCCTGCCTTCTCTCTGTTATTGGATAGTCCTTGGGGAGTCTGATTCTTTATTGACCTGCATAACAAACAGGAAGAGAGAGAAAGAGAGAGAGAGAGAGAGAGAGAGAGAGGCAAGGAGTGATTGGCTCATTGGAGATAGCAGATGGAGACTGATTGGTTAAAATTGTGTGAAGATGCTTAATGCTGGAGATGAACCTTCTGGTACACGCCAGTGTCTACACTGTTCATCTGGCACGTCAAAGAACACTGTGACTTATTGACACTGTCAGATTGAGCTTTGATTTGGCATTTCTTTTATACATTGTGATTGTATTTGTTTCCTATGGTCGGTATGTCTCTCACTGATGTTCTCCTGGTAATTTATTAACGCACTGTTCAGATTGTCTGATAGTGACTCAAATGTGTGATTCACCCTTAAGATGACACACTACATTGTTCTTTGAAGAGGATCCTGGAATAAAGAAAACAAACATTTTTCATAAATGTAAAATGACTTTGAGCAAGTCGGATTAAAACATGTTTTTTTTTTAAAGAATTTATTTGACTTTATTTGACTCTTCATTGTCAGTGACAGCCACAGCTACCCACAAATCCTCGCAAATCTCCAGCTGGCATGTGGAGTGTATGGGTAAACATGAAATTGACTTCTGCTGAGATGATGTCTGCCTGTGATGCTAAGTGTCTAAGCAAATCTCATATCAGACAGTGGGCACGGCAGGCTTGTGTGTGGAGGATGGAGGAGAGACGAGGAGAGAGGAGAGTGGTGTGTATGGGTGGGTGGGTGATGGTGTGGGATGGCTGGTAGATGGGGGTTGGCCAGTGTGAATTGGCAGCGTGCTTTGGGGCTATTCTGTCTCCTTGCAGTAGTGATTGGTATTTGAATTGAACACCATGAACCGACTGCAGTGCTACGGGCTAGGCTGACGCCATGAAGCTGATGTTGGATGATGAAAGTCCACACATTTTCAGAATTACAAAAATCTCCTCAGCCAAAACTACTAAGATAACAACTGACCTTGGAATGGACTCTGACTTTATTGTGTCTTTTAGATTAGCTCTTAAAATATATGTACTCTGGCATCAGCCTTGATCCTGTATCTGGAGAAGACTCTTACGTGTATGTTCAGATGCGTAGACCCTCCCTGCCTCCATTCATGTCTGCAGCAGACCAGGAGCCAGCAGACCCTGAGCCTGGGAACAGGCCAGGGTGGGTAGGCCAGGCCCGGACAATCTGCTGGCAGCCGCTGCTCTGCGAGGGATTGAGGAGGAATTAGCGTTGATCCCATCTGGAGTGGCTCATGGTGGGCTGGGAAGCAGTGGGTGCCTCCCTCAGATAGATGGGGCTGCTGCTTCTGCTGCTGCTGGTGGTGTGATGGGTGTGTTGGTGCATGGAGCAGATTGTCTGCTGGGACATTCTGTACAAATCAAAGTGGGGGTTTTGGCTCATGTCAGCACAGCACAGAACAACTCATCTCAGCAGGTTATTTTGTTTTGCTAGTGCTGATGCTACCCTCTGATTTTACACTTGCTCCCACAGCACAGCCAGTCATCAGAGGATCCCTGGATGAGTAAAGCTCTGCTTGTATTTATGAAAACAATAAATATCATGTTTTAGGGGAACTCTCTTGAGTTACACCACAGGGAATACATAGGGAGGTCAGGCACTTTTGGTTTATTTTATTGCTCCCCCCACCTTTCTCAAATTGCTCCTTGTTGCTCTTAAGCTGCCCATGTCCACCTCTCCTTCATTCAGCTGAGGCATCCATCACTTAATCCTTACACTGAAATGGCCGGCCTACCCTTACAGTTGGCCATTTACGCAATTAGGCACCGTGCCATTCCTTATCCATCCATCATCATATTTATGGGCCAGGCATCATCGGTCTGATTGATCCAATCTGTGAGTGCCCCCAAGCACATGCCCTGGCCCTGCCGAGCCGAGGGGGACAGCAGCTTAACCCTCCACACCCACTCAGGCCCACGGCAACTCGGAGTGAAAGGTGGAGTGAGGCCGTGGGTGTAGTCAGGCTGTGGCTGGCGCCAGCATTGACAGGGTGATGGAATGGGCAAGGAGAGGTGGAGATGGAGGCGGCCCTGAAATGATAATCTGGAGGAAGAGAAGGAAGGAGGAGAAAGGGAGGGATGGTAGACAGTCGTATGGAGTAGGACTGTGCAAGTAATTAAATTTTAATCACGATTCGATTACAATTATTGCTCCCAACAATCTCAAAAATAACGTTATCGGCCTCAAACAACCATTTTGTCACACTCTGTTTTGCAAGTAGGCTGAGACTATAAGGCTGGATTGTTCACTGAATAAGACATGCACACACCATATAAAGGAATAGCAGGGGATGATTGGTAGACCGTATGGGTTCTAATTGCGTAGCGCGTGACGAGAGAGGCAAAGGGTTTGTGTGGCAGTAAGGGGCATCGGAGGACATTGATGTCTCCGCTGACGTGGAACAGCTGCACAAGCCAGTAATTATGGCGGAAGCCTCTCCTGGTCCAGCCCCTTTTCTGGGGAGCTGTGCCAGAGCTTATAAAGGAAGAAATGAAAGTGATAATAAATATTTCATTATTCAAGTAGGTTGGAGGACAAAGGCAAATAAGGAAAAACCTAATGTTTTTTTTTACAAGGAGTATTTGAAAATCAATTTATTAAAAGTAGGGTTGTGCAGTATATCAAGAATATTGCAATATTGCAAACAATATTGTGATCTAGATAGAGAGACGGATGTTTATTTGTCCTTGCGGAAACTTGTTTTGTGCCATACAGTACATCTGATACATCACAGGAGACTAGACAACACAAGAGACTAGACAAAACAAAGAAAGATAGACAGATCACTACTAAACAAGACAGGACAAACAACAGTATACACATAGACAGGGTAAAGATATAAACCCCCTTCCCGCATCATACATAGGATAGTAAAGTGCAATTGTGCATGTTATGATGAAGAGAGAGAGAAAGCGCAGAGTGCTATTTGAAGTGCTTTCTTGTTCAACTATGCAATGCTAGTGGGAATGAATGAATGACCTGGGGGCTCGATTTGTGTGGAAACAGGGCACCCTGCAATTGGCTTTGCTGCAATAAATGCTACATTTCTATAAGCTATAACATACTTGCTAAATTAGATGGAGCCCTACTGCCCTTGATGTCCACCCTCATATCATAGAGTGCTCACTAAGACAAAGCTGAAAGTGTGTATTTTTTTTGTATTTTTCAATGTATTTATGTGTTTTTTCATTTATTGCGAGACAGCACAACAATGAAAAGGTTAATGCATATCGGAGAGTTCCCTAATACCGTGCAGTTAATAGGACATGGTTAATATAAGAATTGGAAATTAATGGATAAGAAATGGTTAAGATATGAATTGCCAAGTGTAATGAATTTTTGTTTGAACTAAAGTGCTAACAAAATGAAAGTGGATGTAATAACATTTGTGTGAATGGAATATTTGTGCTAGGCCTCAAAGAGCAGGTAGAAAAATGAAATCAAAGAATACAATATGAAAAACACATTTGATTGTTTACACAGGCGTTTGCACATTCTTTGCATCATGATTACATTTTCTCTACCATCTCTATAACAACCGTACCATCAACTTGTACCAATGCTACTGTATCCAAGCTCTCCTCTGTAGCCAGCACTGTGTGTTTCTGTGTGTGATGCTAACTGATGATGTGCTGTGGTGCTGCTGCTGTGCTCAGGTGGTGGTGAAGAACCTGGTTAGGTTAACCTTGAGGTAGTCGTAAAACTGATAGAAGGAGAGCCTATTGCCATCTGTTTAGTCAAAGTCAAGAGAATGAAGCCTTCTTTCGGGGCTCTTCTAGCCTAGTAAACCAGCCCCTCGTACTTCATTTCATTTTGTAGAGCGAGTCTGGACCAGACACTGTCAGAAACGATTTCTTCCTGGAGGTGTGGACTCTGCTGAAGTTTAAAACAAGTGCCTCTACCTTTACCCAATCGCTAACGCCTGGTCGTCATGTATGCAATTAGCCTACCTACGCACTACAATTCAAATGTAGCACACAAGGTCAACGTCATGGCTAACGAACAAACCCTCTGTTCGCTGATTGGATCGGTGTTCCTGGGGCCGACTACATGACCCTCAAGAGATTCCGGTCCAGACCCTCTGTACAAAATGAAATGAAGTTTGAGGGGCGAGTTTACCAGGCTAGGGCTCTTCTTCTAACAGGTTTACAACTTCTTCTACGTTAACTAAACCAGCTTTATCACCACCTTAGTAGTAACCCGCTCTGAAGGTCGTTTATCAGCATTCTCTCCTGTAGCCAACTTTGTGGGTTATTTTCTGTGATGCTAACTGTGGTGCTGCCGTGCTCAGGTGGTGGTGAAGACCAGGGCCGAGTACCAGGCGGAGCAGAAGAAGGCCAAACTCAAGGTGCCCAAGGTGGAGGAGTTCACCATCAGCTTCACCGATGGCGTGTCTGAGAGACTCAAGGTATGGTTGGCTTTTTTGTCAGAGTGTTTGTATCTTTCTTTCTTTCTTTCTTTCTTTTTTTCTTTCTTTCTTTCTTTCTTTCTTTCTTTCTTTCTTTTTGAAAAATACAGATAGTTTCTCTTTCACACACAAAAAACTGGCCATCAATCGATGTTAGTTGTCAATTGTACAGTGAACATGTACAAAGGATTAGGCATAATGTCAGGCAGGTAGGTAGTGTACACAAACTAACTAAATCGTGTAAAGTAAGATTGGTATGAAATAGGACTTGGATCTGAGAAAAATGAATCGGTATTTAGACCATCCTGGTCTGCTGTGGAAGCCTAGGTCATTTCTGAGATGTCTGTCTTCTTCCATTTGATGTCACAGTGGGAGACAGGAATCCTTTGCTTCATCAAGTTGTCAAGACAGCAGACTTTAAAAGCGATAGATTTTTTGCAGCATGACAAAAGCAGGTTTGTCTCAAGACCACGTCAAGACTGGCAACCGGTCACCCATAGTACAGCAGATGACCAGGTTTCATAATCACCACCACAGAGAGGACAGCAGTGAAATCCTGCAGTGTTCTGTAACTGATTTCTTAAATTTGTTCTGGTCTGCAGGGTCCACAGACTGGTGGGTGGCCAACACGTCTGAGGTGTTGAGTGCAGTCAGGGGAGAGAGGAACAGAGCACAGACGTGTTCTAGAGGGGAGGCAGTTGAGCACTAATGCTTGAAAAGCACTAATGAGGATTGTGTGTTTAAGCAAAATGAACACAAAGGGTGAAAAACCCCAGAGAGGGGCAGAGAGGAAAGGAGAGGAGAAGAGAGGAAAGGAGAGAGCAGGAGAAAAGGAGAGGAGAGCAGAGGAGAGGAGAGGAGAGCAGAGGAAAGGAGAGGAGAGGAGAGCAGAGGAAAGGAGAGGAGAGGAGAGGAGAGGAGAGGAGAGGAAAGGAGAGAGCAGGAGAAGGGGAGAGGAGAGGAAATTAGAGGAGAGGAGAAGGGAGGAGAAGAGAGGAGAGGAGAGGGAGACTAGAAACAAAGCTCTGAGAATGGGGGTTAGAGGACAGGCAGTGATGGTAAGCAGAGGGAAGGTTATTTAAAGAGCTGGCAAAGCCGAGCATCATTATAAATTCAAGAGAAACGTTGAAGATGAAGTGTTGAAGCCTGTCCGTTGAGGGGGAGGGAGTGGTGGTGCTGCTGCTGGATCCATCTCTGCTGCAGTTAAAAAAAACAGGAAAGGGGTGGAGGCCCGTGAAACTACAGTTATCACATTTTGTGTTTGCTTTTGAAATGGGAAAAACGACTCCCACTGCACACTGACAAGGATGAACACACAGGCAAGGCCTGGGCTAATGCAGCCACTGAATCCTTGCGTGTAGTGTAGGAATTATTCAAATGAGCACAATTTCCTGCTGTCATGTCAAGAAAACCTGTTTGGTTGGTGTTGTTGTATGCTGTCTTGGTGGACAGGGTAGAGCAATACTTTCGGAAGCTAAGATACAGGATGTTAGAGGGCTGACTTAAATGCTGTACTGTAGCTGTACAGTATACTGCACTGTCACACTGTGTTTGAACAGAGACCTTGACATAAATTATGGATTGACAAAGGCTCTTTAAAGAGAAAAACACCTGAGCTAACGGAAGAAGATCTGCGGTCAGTACAAAAGTAATGTATGACGACTGGATTCTTTCTGTTTTACATTTTGAATTTTTGTTAAGTTTAGCAAACTATAAACCATTGAAATGATTACTGCCTTTCTTTTGTAAGTGTTTTTTGGTGGGTTTTATTTAGGAAAATTACCCTGGTGCAGTGTGGTGCTGGTAGTGGGCTATTAAGGAGCTGATGTTCCAGCTCTTGAGATCAGATGCTAGCCTGACTCTGTGCTGTCAGACAGTGCTTGGGAGTAGAGGGTGGTTGTGGTGGTTGCAGTACACTCTGGTAGGGCTGATGTGAATGGACGAGGCTCTGACGGTGTTCATATAGGCTGAATGGATGAGGCTTTGCCTCTGTGCTGGAGATAGCATTGACGGATGACGCCTGCGCCCTGGGCCTGCTCGGCCGTGATTGGTCCCAGGTGTGCGCCGATACAATCCCCCACGGTGATTACATCTGCAAACAAAGTCGTGCTGGCCTCCATTCAACCCCCAGCCCCCGCCCCTCCTTCCGCAACACTAAACAATGGAAGCCAAGCAGCAGAGGTCTCCTTGGTGTTTAGCGCTACACAGCAGAACATATTAACACAGCTTGTTAAAGTTAAAAAAGGAAATTACAAAACACAACTCAATTAACAAGAGGGTAGGGGATTGGGAGGAACAGGAGCGAGAATAGGTGTCTGTCTGTAAGGTTAATTGCTAACACTAAACTGCCTTTAGAGGTTTGTTATATGTCATATTGTTTCACTGTACCAAGTTGAAATGTTTTGTTATGTAGAATCAGTTTAAATAATTGGTCAGGTTGGATATATTTTTCTGTACACTTACCTGCATGCTGAGGAACAGAGGCTGTTTCTCAAACGCAAACGAGAAATTGTAACGTGTAACAATGATAGTTTTAAATCCTTTTAATGGCTGCCTGTACCACCATAAAAATTACAGAGCAACCAAGGACTGAGCACACAAATCTTCTACAGGCCGACAAGCATTCTACTTAACTTTGGTATTTTTCCTAGACCGCAAACAGATTTCTTTGCAAAATAAACAGACATTTTTAGCTTGTCCCACATGTGTATAACA
>CM050214.1:13475206-13482706 GCA_027475355.1 Coilia nasus
TGGCACACTACACTACAATGCTGTGGTGGGGCATGATTTGTTGTGGATGTGGAGACTGACCTAGTTTCAGGTGGCCATTTTGCCATACACACCCACACAAATGCACACACATGCTCACTCACTCACTCACACACACATACATTCAAACACACAGAGATACACATACACATACATACACATACACACACACACACACACACACACTCCTGGCAGTGTCACAGGCCAAGGAGATCGTTTAGCCTCCAAATGGGCCAATTCAGGGTCACCCACAATCAGATACCCAGAAGATTAATCCCCATCGCTCCGAGAGTGATGATTGCAGTGGCACAGAATGGAAAAAATAAAGGTCGTGCTTATCACATGACCCAGTTTTTTTACACGCCATCCGTCTGAGACAACACAAACCTGATTGGTCTCAGTGGTGGAAGAGGACTCATGTGGAATGGCGTATTAGTGTCAGGGGTATTGGGACGTAGTTAGCTCTCACAACTGTCAGTCTCGGCTTTTTCTATCCACATGTAATGATTGATGGTTAGATGATTTGGTTGTCAGTGTGATTGAATACTGGCCTGATTTTTTTTTTTTTTACCAGGTTTCTTGAAAGCCGTATTGCTGCATTGGCAGGTACCACAGAAGGCCAGTCATTATGCTGCTACTGCTGCTGTGTGTGTGTGTGTGTGTGTGTGTGTGAGGGAGAGAGCGTGAGATGGAGAGAGAAAATGTGTTAGAATTTTCTTTGGAAGAGGAAGAGCAGGTGAGAGAAAGACAGATATGGAGAGAGAGAGAAAAAGAGATAGAGAGGGAGAGAGAGAGAGAGAGAGAGAGAGAGAGAGAGAGAGAGAGAGAGAGAGAATACGATCAACCTCAAGGAAACTTTGGTTTGGCCTCATTTTACTTGGCCTTTCCCCTACTGAGCACGTAGCGAAATACCACCCACGACCTCCTCCTGTCCCAGGGTGGGCCTGGCAGCTGTGGGGTGGAGGAGGGAGGTGAGCCTTCAAGACAGTGTGCCAAGGAAATTAGAGCTGCTGCGTTAGAGAAGAAATCCCTGGAGGTTAAGGGTTCATTGAGATTATGAATAATGGACAAAGGGCAGTGTAAATATTTATAGACCTTCTGCTTTAAGCAGGATGGAGAGACCAGGATTAAACGACAAGAAGCAGTATATGCTTAGGATACAACCCTTAGGATATCACACAGTGAAGGTGTTTTGTGTTTGCATGCCTACCCCCCCCCCCCCCCCTTAAAAACTGTACTTCTCTGTAGGAAACAGTGAATATTATTACAGTTCAAGGTGAGCCTTAAAGGTGTCATTCCCCGAGAAACCGTTTAGTACTTTTTGAAAAACGATAGGTCACTCCGAGTTGCATAGGCATGCTGCACGTGAAAATGTACTTCTATCCCAATTGGTCACTAAATAAAATAGGCAGAAAAACGAGCGAATAAGAAAAAGGCAAACAAAGTGACATAAGTTCGTTAATTGGGAAAAGCCATGCCATATTTGTGATTACCAAAGGAGTCTTGTTGCAGCACACTTTCACTTAGCAAAATATAGGTAAGTAGGTGTGTTTGTTTAGAATGTTTAAATCTTCTGTTTGTTGTGCTATGACCGAATGGGTTTTGAATGATTGTAGTCTGTGACTAGCATAGCCGAGAACCTGTCAGTCATCCCGCTCCATCTCCTTCACCAAACTAGAACAGCCTGTAACAGGAGCACTAAAGCATTTTTTTCACCAAAACCGGCTCACGGGGCATTCAGTTATACTAGAGACCACCGTAAAATTAATGAGAAAAAAAAAACGATGCAATGACACCTTTAAAACAAAAAGAACTGGAATGACTGTATTTTCTCATGCTCAAAGGCAGCTGTAGGAGCCAATGTGAACTAAGGTGCCTTCCTAATTGTGCACATTAACCATGGCAAGGCATTTATCTCTGGTGAACTCAGCCTTTTCACTCTGTGTCCTTTTCTCTCTGGTTATGTAAAATAGATCATTAAATGTGAAAGGGATTTTTTTATATTTTCTATCTTTAATTAGCTGCCAGAGTGTGAGTGCTTTGTAATGACCATTAAGGCAATTGCCGTTGATGAGTGATTTCATTAAAAAAGTAAAAAAAAAACATTCCACTCCATTCTTTGGACTGTGGAGTCAGCAGTCAGTGAGGCGTTCCTTGGAATGGCTTTGTGATGGCCCGTTGGATCAGCGCTGTACTCATCAACCAACTGTTTAATGAGACTCATTTATGCACAGAGCAGTACAGTATTTTACAGTACACTTACAATATGCTAATCTCTCACTTGTGTGAAACTGATTTTGTGTCTCCGTCTCATACTCACCCTCACCCCACACACACACACATGCACACAGAAGCCTAGAGGATACTAGAGAGAGAAAGACGGAGGGGGAGAGAGAGAAACAGAAAGAAAGAGAGAGAGAGAGAGAGTGATGACAGCCACAAACTCACAGTCACACCCCACAGTGACCGAAGCCTTTGAAGATTAAAAAAAAAGCCCATTGTCACCCTGTGCATCATTCATGTTTCCAATTTGCATAATTGTAATTAAGCAGTACTCAGAAACACTCCATTTCATACGCCGGGGCTGAGAGGCAAGAACATTTTCTCTCCTTTTCTGTATTTTAATCCGCCTTGACAAAGTAGTCTCGACTGACAGCGGGAGAAAGCGCGGCTTCCAAGCGGCAGATTTCGCGGGCACACATGCGGGAGCACGGATTCCCTGGTTGGCATCACTTTGTTGCAACAAATGGGCTCCGGCAGAGTGGGTTTCACGGCAAAGCCCACTGTGCCGACCACTAGCTCACAGTAATATCAGTAAATTAGCGCGGCACCAGAACCAGCTCCGATTTCCTATTTCTTTCTCTCTCTCTCTCATTCCCTTCACAGAGTCATTTTTTTTAGTTTTTTTTTTTGTGTGTGTGTATGTATTCTTCTCTTTTGCTATCTGCGGTGAGGCTGAGCAATCTTCCATTGTGTGAGGTGTCAGACCCGCAGAAGAGGGGGCCGTGCGGGAGAATGGAATTAGGGGAAAAAGGTGTTTATAGAATCACGGCTGGGTGTTGGGATCCATATGCACCAACGCACCTCACGAAAGAGAAAATGGGGTGAAAAGAGGGGGGGAAAGAGAGAGAGAGAGAGAAAGAGAGAAAGAGAGAGAGAGAAAGAGAGAGACAGACACATAGCAGAGGCAGAGAACGGGATAAACAAACAAAGCCTTGGTCTCACACTGAGCTGAAGGATTTTGGATATGAAACACTAGCTTTCTTCTTCTGAGTCTTGATATTGCTGGACTAAAACCCACAGTGTTACATTTTTTGTATTATTGTATTAAACTGTGAAATGAATATGTTCATAGCTAAAAAATGTTGGTGTGCATGAACATACCTGTTTGCAACTGAAGACAAAATAACTGTGTGTGCGATCTTTAGAAATCCAGATTTGTCACCTGTAACATGTGAACTTGGACTTCATTTCAAGCTGTGTGAACTGAACTCACTGCTGTAAAGTGTGAACACTGGTTAAATATGTGTTACTGATTGATTTGCAGGTCACCATCCTGATTGTGTTGGCTCTGGCATTCCTGGCCTGTATAGTGTTCCTGGTGGTGTACAAGGCCTTCACCTATGACCACACCTGCCCCGAAGGCTTCATCTACAAGGTAAGCTCTAGGCATAGCTCAGTATCACTGCAATATGTACTCAACTTGCAGAGGTGGAGATTCCAGCTTTTAGAGTGTTAAAAAAAAAACCCTGGTGCGTATTCCCTCTCATCTGCCTGTCTGAATTGCATGCTCATTAGGATTAGCAGGTTCAGAGAAAGGTTTGTTGAAGTATGTGGCAGGGTTTTCACTTTCTAATGCTGGAATATCCATCTCTAAAAATGCATACACCATCTATTTGTCCTAATACTGTGATTGTCTTAACATGTCATTGCTGAGGGTATGTGTATATTCTTTCCCTCTGTACCACCACCTTCCAACAAACTAAATATTAAAGCATCATAAAACCTTTGGTAAATATAGTTTCTTTGGTAAATATACAAGATGTTTCTCTTTCTACCCTGTGAGGTCTGCTCATATAAATGTTTTATTCCCATAAACTTGTCAGGGTGATGTATAATGTAGACCCACCGCTGTGTCATAAAGCTCTTCTTGTGCCCCCCCCTCAGCATAAGCGCTGCATCCCAGCCTCTCTGGAGGCCTACTACAACTCCCAGGATTCCAACTCGCGGGGGCGCTTCTACACAGTCATCAGCCACTACAGCATGGCCAAGCAGACCAGCTCCCGCTCCGTGTCCCCCTGGATGCCCGCGGGCGCCGCCCCTCACGACGCCAAACCGCCCAACCCAGACAGCCAGTGAGCCCAGCTAGCTGCTGATGCACCACCCCTCTCTCCGTCTCACCGTCGGCTGATCTCATTCATTTACTTCTCTGTTTCTGTAATGAAACTGCACGTCTAGAGTCCAATCTCTCTTTCTCTCTCTCTCTCTCTCTCTCTCTCTCTCTTTCTCTCTCTCTCTCTCTCTCTCTCTCTCTCTATCTCTCTTCCTTTCTTCCTCAATCATTACAAATATGTGGGAGCCATCTGACGGTCAACAGATGTGTCTGTAATTCAACTAAGTCCCACCCCAATCATCCAGCCATACCAGCTAGTTTAGTGGAATGTGTTGTGGCTCATTTGCTTTTCTTTATTCTGTTCCCCCCTTCTTTCTTTCTCTCCCTCCCTCGTTTTCCCTCCTACTAAGTTTGTCTGTGTTGATGATCTTGGGTTATTTATTTAACCGAGTCTAATTGCGGTTTATTTATTTTTTAATTATTTATTTATTGTTATTCCTGTTTTCTACTTACAGTAATGAAAGAAGACTATTTGTACAAAGGCATGGTCTTAAACCACATTCTTTTTGTTTGTTTATTTGTTTTTGTTGTTCTGCATTGTTGTCAGAGAGCAAACAAAGCCTATTGTTATTACCTTGTAGTTTTACAACTGCTCATTTCTGAAAAAATGTGACAAGATTCATGGTACGACCAGATTGAAAAGCAGTGTGTTTTTAAAATCTCAACCTTAATATCATCCACATCGCGACATCAATATACTGTACATGTTCTGTAAAAGAATTTTCCATGAAGAAAATATATGTTTGTATAAACTGCACATGGATGATGACGGTTATGCTAGTATCGATGTTCTGAATTATCAAATCTATAACTTCAGTTTTATCACGACTGACTGGAGAACGAACAACAGCTTTAAAGCTCATCGCAGTAACCTAATTTGAGTCTGGATGTGCACACTTCTGCGCCACCCATGGCAGTAGTGACACTTTCACCGTGCATAGTGCTGTTAAATACATTGTGTTACCAATGACTGAAATGGAACTAAATAAAATGTAAAAAATCACAAGGGAACACTTCATTTGTAACGGTCCCTTTCACAGTGTATCTACACGTAACACCATGTAACATACCTATCACTAACCCTAATACTAACTCTTACCCTAACCCCTGGTGCAGTATAAGTATACGATGTTGGATGTTGTTACACACTTTGTTGCCCTCTACTTCATGATGTAGATACACTGTAACAGGGACCATTAAAATAAAATGTAACGAAGCTGAAAAATATGAAGAGAATTTATATATAACACGCATTGGCTGTTAGATTGTGAGCCACAGGAAGGAAGAGTGAAATGTAGATGACTGGACTGACTCCAGGAATGGTGGACATGGGTCAGATTGTTTGAAAAGCATCTGTCTGTCTATGCCTGAGCTCCTTGTGACACGCCTACACATCCCCACTGCAGTTTATTTTCATCTCATTTTTTAATCTGTTGTCGAAAGAGAAAAAAAAAGGTTTTGAACTATTGTGCTGTCGTTAGTTGATATGTAGCAACGTGTGGAGTATTTTGAGTGTGTATCCTTTAGGTTTGGACAAAAAAACAATAAAACACGATGTGGTAAGTAAATGCTTTGGTCTGCCCTCGTGTTCCATTCAGCATTTTTCTGCAGGAGTGAGAGGGAGAGAGAAACAGCGAGACAAAGAGGAGGTGTGTCATGGGAAAACAATGGCGAAGTGTTGCCTCTTGTACAATTAGTGTAGTTAGCAGCCCCTGTTGTGTGTGAACTGTCTCCATATGCTATTATACAAACACCAGCCTACGCGTCAAAGTGTACTGGGCTCTCTTGTTTAAAGCAACACTGGTAACAGGGTGAAAGACACTTCTGAATTCGCTTTGCCGCCCTCCATGGGCTGTAACTGCACTAAGTAAGTTTCGAGGAGCAAGCCGTCTCTCTCTATAGCTTGAATGAGATACAATTCCGCTTCAAACATGTAGATAGACCAAAGAGGAAAACTACTTTTCTGATAGATAGATAGATAGATAGATAGATAGATAGATAGATAGATAGATAGATAGATAGATAGATAGATAGATAGATAGATAGATAGATAGATAGATAGATAGATAGATAGATAGATAGATAGATAGATGTTGTTAGAAGTTGTTAATTTAACATATATATGTATAATTGCAGAGTATTTGCTTCATTTTTTCATAACTCATGTTTTCACATGCCTGTCTACAAATAATTGATTGGTTGATTGATTAGTTGGTTGATTGACTGGCTGGTTGGATATATTTGAGTCATTATTGGTTAGTCAGCCAGCCAGGAGATTAAATGCCATCATTTGAATGACACTGGTAGCCAATACATTACAAGGCCTTTATGTTAGATACTGCAGCAGAGCAGTCTCTCCCTGCCTGGGTAGTGCCTTGGTTCAGGAAACATCTACACGCCATGACAGACATGGCAGAGAAAGCGAGAGGGAGAGAGAGAGAGAGAGAGAAAATGACATCTCTCTTTGGTTTGCTTTAGACCAATAGTGCATGTGCTTTGATGCTTTGATAGCTTTCAGATATTTACAGCATTCTGATGGCAGCATTAAGTTTGACATCGTGAATGAGCATAGAAATCAATAAATGCTTTGTGAGTGAGAAATGAGATTTTCCATATTGCCCAAACTGAATTGGGGTCATTCAGTACACAGCTTCAAAAGCATCTACAACCTGTCACTGGAGATTAACACATCAGAGGTCTGCAGTAGTTTTATGTGGAACTCCTACATCTTACTTGTGTGGAATACCAATGAGGTATTTACTGTAAATCAGGTGAAAATGTATTCATACATAGTCATTTTGAGTTGTTAAAATACAAAGGCATTTACACACACACATTCCTCTTGTTTTGATAACCAGTGTATTGCATTTGGGATGTCACGTCTTTATCAAGTAATTATCTTTGGGATTGTGCTCCTGTAGCTTAAAGGTGTACTTCCATCGTGTTTTCATTAATTTTGCGGTGGTCTCTAGCATTAATGAATGCCCTGTGAGCCGGTTTTGGTGAAAAAAATGCTTTAGTGCTTCTGTTTCAGGCTGTTCTAGTTTGGTGGAGGAGATGGAGCAGGGAGAATGACAGGGTCTCGGCTA
>CM050214.1:13487706-13502706 GCA_027475355.1 Coilia nasus
ACTCAGTGTATCCTTACTAGACTCTTGGATTCGCATGAAGACACATGATGAAACCTGCTTTACTCTCTGATTTGTACTGACAAGATGGAGGCAACCCTGTACCCTGCGTGCTGGTTCACAGAGCTATGACTACATACCTCACTGCTATAAAAACCCTCACAAACAGCCTCAGGTTCTGTCATGTTATCGTGACACACTTTAAGGTTTTGATTTTTGCTGTTGTTGTTGATGTGAGTTCAGAAGCTGGATAGTCATGTTTTATGTCCTAACTGTTAGCCAGTTTACACTCTTGGTTTTTACAGGTTTGATGAGAAATGTTTTTGCCCCTCAGAGGTTGCATATCCCTCTGTGAAAGAACTTCACACAGCTCAGCTACTTTGCCAGCATTTGTCGCCTTCCCTGTGAACTGCGCCTTGTGACTTTTACACTGCCTACCGGCTCAGAAGAACAATGGCAGCTACTGTACGCCCTAATTAATACATTGTAAAATTTCACAAGGCTTAACATGTGGGACATCTCTCTCTCTCTCTCTCTCTCTGTCTCTCTCTCTCTCTCTCTCTCTCTCTCTCTCTCTCTCTCTCACACACACACACACATACACAAACACACACACACACACACACACACAAAAACTCATTTGACTCCTCTATCGAATGATCTTCCTTCTGCTTGGCAGGCCTATTTCCACACTAATTACATGTCCTGTCTCCGCACGGCTTGCCTACATATCCGTTGGATTGGACTGCCTTATCGGGTCAATCCAGAGCTATTAAACCTCATTAAGAGGGGAACAATGAGCCTCTGCTGCTACTGCTGCTACCCAAGCACTGACTCAGAGATGTACCCACCACTGACAGCCCGCTCTCTCGCTGAAGCCCAGGCCAGGCTAATGCCTATGTGATCCATGTAAACACTATCAGTGCAATGTGAGGGGCCCTTTACATTAATACAAGTCATTAGCAATTACAAGAGTGTGGACCTTTATATGAACACAAGTTATTAGCAATGAAAAGAGTGCTTTGATCTCTCCCTACCCACTACCCCAACATACATATAACCAGAAGTGCTGTCAATGTTAACGCGGTAACGCATGTAATTAATGTAAACATTTTAATGAGCTATTTTTTTAAACGCAAATTAACCAAAACCAAATCTCTTTGCATGTGTTGTGTACACAACACACCCAAAGACATTTGTCCACCTTTTATCATTCAAACATAAAATCGTGACATGTCCAGACACAATTGTCTGAAAATATGCTTGGATGGTGAAATTGTATACTTATTTATTTATTTATTTACAATAATCGCTCTTGTGAAGTGGTTCATAAGATGACTGTGTTAGTTTCCTTGCATTCATTGAGGATTTTCAACTGTTCCACTGGATGTAAACAGGACCAGGGACGAAAATAATGAGCACCGATTGAAAATCAAATTGGACGTGATTTGCTCAACAAGGTCAAAGTCACAAATGCTGAGATTATGCAGTGCAAAGCTAACTAAATAGACTCAGGTAGCAAAGTTGTCCAGTGCAGTAGGATAAAGCACCAACTTCAGCAAGATGTGAATGGGCTGTCTCTTCTTCCTCTTAAGAGCAGCCATATTGCTTTCTTTCCTTCTCAAAAAGTATTTTCCTTTTTCCAACTGAACTGTTTCTCTCTACCAGCAATGAGGCAAGCTGTTCTCAACAGCTTGCTTCCACACTATATTCCCTGAACTACACAGTACATCCTGATTATGGCCAACCTGTCAATACAATGAATCTTTTATGGGCAAATTGCATCCATTTTGTCTAGTGGAGAGGCCTTGGCAGTGAAAATATTACCTGCTTGTCAATGTTTCCAGCTGTGTTAGAGAGACAAGATACAAGTGTCCATTTCACTAAGGCCTTGTTTGTATTTCAATCACCTCATACCAACGTAAAACAGCTCACCTGACAGGCAACATATTTCAGTGATAGTCACTGTGTTTCCGCTAATAGAAACACAAATCATTTGAAGACAGAGAGGGCGGTTTGTGTGTCTCAGTGGAGCAGAGATCCTAATACAGCTGCTGACTTCAAGCTAAGCCTACACACTAAAAAACACACATGGATAGACAATGAAAATAACAATGATAATGAGGAATGGTAATTGAATAAAAGAAACTGATAAAGAATAAAAAGGACTAAACAGCTAGACTTGAAAGGTAAATTTTGAGATATTTTAAGAGTTGTATTCAGATCTTTAAAGGGTAAGGAAAATGTCTGCAGGGGCCTCAATGACTGCAATTAACAAATAGATTTCCAAATAGATCAAAGCATGTCCCAGTCCTTTTAAAGTGGTGTCATATTTTATAGCAAAATGTTACTGGATGTTTCCAAATGAGGTCATTTCTAAATGTTAGCATTACTTAGTATGACACACGTACTTTTAGTAACCTTTACATATCCCCAGCTTACTGCTTACTCCTCAAAATGTCTCTGTCCGCAAAGATTATATACAAAGGCAGCCTTGTATTATTTCACCAAAAAAAAAAAAAAAAAAAACCCCAGTCTCTCCTCTTTTTCTCCTCTGGGCTGACGCAGCATGATTTAGAGTCTAAAGGAGGTCACAGCACAACGCAAAGGGGCACAGCAGGGACATTTTAAGGGGACTTTCTATAGGCGTGTGACACTGGGACAGGAGGAACAAAAATCTCCCAGCTTCCAGCTCTCCTCTTCCTGCTTGTGTGCTGCCACCGCTGTCCATCTGTTCTTTCTTCACCCTGCCATCCCTCTTTGTAAGGATTTCAGTCTCTCAGCTCGGTCACTTTCACTGCGGAACTGCAGCACTGCAGCATGAAAAGCAAGAAAAGGAACATATTTTACATTACAATACGTCGCGTCTAGCACACATTTTTCTCTTTTTTTTTTTTTTCCCAAAAAAGGCTCTCAAGTAAGCAGCAGCACCCAAGCTATAGCGGACCAGCTGCGGGGGGTCGAGCAGTAAGTGTCAAACTGACAAACAAGTGAAGTGTACCAGTGCACAGGTAAAGGTGAAGTAGACGGCTGCTGGTGTGTTAGGATGTTGTGGTGTTAGAGTAACTACAGGAAGGAAGTTTTCTTGAAAGAAATGTATCAATAGCCAGTAATGGGCAACCATGCTTCACAAGCTGCAAGCCAGTGCCACACATTTGTTCCACCTATTTAACAAATCAGTTGATTCTACTTAGTACAACTGTTCAGCCAGGTTAATTGTTGAGTTATAGTGTCATTTACTGCAATCACCTGCATTAAGTAGAATCAGGTGATTTGGGATATGTGCCACTAGACTGTAGTTTCTGAATACCGGTTGGCCATCACGTCTCTTGAATAGAATAAGTTGCGCCCCTGGCACGTTTGTGGCAGTGAATGTCTTTTGTAATGGAGGGACATTGCCAGATGGCATTTCTTTCTTTGATGAGTTCAGTGCTGTGGGTGAAGCATAAGCCCCTAACAGTGGGTCCAAATAAAATGGGTGCAGACCCAGATGTTACTCTCTGGGTGAGTGTTGATGACTTCAATTTGATTAGGATGGCCATGGTGAGCCAGGGGAGCTAAATAAACAGAGAAGTGACACAAAATATTTCTAGACAAGGTTTTATTGTGTCAAGCCCGGAAGGCAGAGGAGTTAGACCAGAGGTCAACAGTGGGTAGATGACCTGACAGGACCTGCTGTTTGCGCTCAGAGTGTCCTTTGTGCGAGCATCCTTTATGATAATTCTGAGCGCATCCCCTTGGTGTTATCCATTTTTGCAGATGGACCCTTCAGCCCTCCTCTCTTAACATTCCATCAGTGCAGCCTCTCAGCGGCGGCTCTCATTCTCCCACACTCATTCCACAGCGGGTGAAGGGCATTGAAAAAGAAAGAGAGTTTTGGAAATGAAAGTGTAGAGAAAGGAGAGAAATTGTGAAGATAAGTACGAAAAGAATGTGGTCACTGTTCAATGTGCATTTTAAAATAACGTGTCACTTCAGTGTATACACTCCTGATCAAACTCTTGCAGCTCAACAATCTGACCGCATTTAAAGAGAGAAAGCTTTTTGCCTTTGCCATCAGGAGGTTATGACAGTGTGGATACCTGACACTGCATCCACATTTTTGTGAAGATTTTGGCTTTTATAGGCTGTGGTCTTAAACTTTTGATCAGCTGATGAACATCCTATTTCAGTTTAATGGTTGTTTGCAATAAATTGCTTACTCTCATTTTTTTCTTGTCTCACTCCCATTTTTGCATTTTGAAGCACTACCTACAACCTTCTTAATATCCAACACTGCAAAATGTGAATTCTTGCAATTTTTCAACTGGTCTTAAGATTTTGATCAGGAGTGTATGGTATGAGTGAGTATTCGCCCCCCACTCTCCAAACGCTCACACACTGAGGCATCCCAGACAGCCTTGCTCAACACCCCGTGCTTTGTCCAGGTAGGTGGGTTGTCCTCTGGTGTCGTCTGGCCACAGAAGCCTTGTCTGGAGACTCACAGATGGACAAGGAGGATGCTGATTGGCCCAGCTACAGTTGGGAACAGGAAGAGCTCATTGGCCTAGCTACAGAGTGCTTTTATACTCTGCTGTGCTGCTGCTGCTGCTGAAGTGGCGACCTCTGTGAGATAGGCTTACTCTCACCCTCTGTGAGTTAAGTGGGCGCACTTTATGCTCTGGGCTAAAATACTGGACAAACACAGAGGCGGGTGCCCTTAGAGGAGACCTGGGCCTGTTGGGTAGCTGGCTAAATGGAACACAGGGACCCTGTGGACATCCAATGAAAAATCTAGGTGTCGTACTGGGCACCTGTCCAGGGGTTAATGGACAGAACAATCAGTCCACTACATTCTTCACTGTTAAGAGTAGCATACAATTTTGTATACCGTATACCCACAGGAGTGGTGACATGCCTTATGTTGTTCCAGGATAGTCAGCTCACTTTATGGTATAAGTTTGCTATACCTACAGAGGGCACTGAGATTGTATCATTTTCTGTGTGTTTGTGTGTGTGTGTCAGGGGTGGAAATTAACTTTGCAAAATGTGAACTTTTACCAGCCACTGACAAATAAATGATAAAATCCACCAGCCACTCAATAGTAAATTATTATTCTGTGTCCAGAATTGACCAGCCACTTTCATATTTTACCAGCATTTGGTTGGTGGCTGGTGCAAATTTCCATCCCTGGCGTGTGTGTGTGTGTGTGTGTAAGACTGTATAAGCTCTACATAATATTGAAAAATACTGTATAAAGTAAAAATGAAAAAATAACAATGTGACCAAGATTTTGAAAAAAGCTGCTACATAACTGAGCAAAAGCCTCAGACCTCAAGCTGCTTCTCTATCATGAATAGTGTGCTGGTGTTGACTGCCTCTCGGGAACACAAGGTGCTGTAAAACACTAAATGCAGTGGACAAACTCCTGCATAGAGACCCTGCCACTCTAAGCAACTGACAAGTCCAAACAGTGGAAAGCCATTTGCTCAGCATTGTTGATGACTGCATGTGAATGGACCAAGCAGGCAGGGCAGGGGAAGGGGACGGGAGGGGTTTGGGAAGGATGGAGGCCACTGAGAGTCTCTTCAATCACTGGGCTCTCATCAAACATGCATGAGGCCACTGCCTGGAGAGAAGTGTCTGACTCCGGTGAAGTCACTCCACTCCTGTCTCCAGCACCACGGACAGCTCCTTATCGCTGCAGTGGGACAGGGTCTGCATGCTAAGGGGGGAGTGTGTACACACTTACCCACACATATTTGCAAACACACACAGGCATAGAAACACACACACATATACCCAAACACACATGGGCACACATAGACATACACACATCTGATATCGCCTCACACACAAGCAAACAACCCAACACCCACACGCGCACACACACACACACACACACACACACACACACACACACACACACACACACACACACACACACACACACACACACACACACACACACACACACACACACACACACACCTAATACCCTCCCCCACAAACACACACAGAGAATAAAATAATTATCATTCACTTGGCATAAATTAATGATGCTCTATCAATTTCCCATTTGAGTTACTTAAGCCATGATCAATTTGTGTTCTCCTAAATGAACAGAATAAAACAGAATAATTTTCTTCACTCAGACAGTACTTGTGGGGCAGCAAAAAGCGATCTGTGCCCACCATTGTCTGAATCTGCCAGTTAATTGAAATGAATCAATAACTGTTGAGACGAATCATCTTAAAGTGGCTCCTAATGCATACAAGAAAAGGGACCCTGTGTGTGTGTGTGTGTGTGTGTGTGTGTGTGTGTGTGTGTGTGTGTGTGTGCTGAGATGAGAATCACCACCCTGACCTGACTTTAGCTGTGCATTGATGCAGTGGTTGGTGTTTGTCCCAACCTCACAGCTCTGCTGCAGCTAGCACACTAATTAGGCAACTCTGAAAAATGCTGTTATGTACTGACCTTGATTTCAACTAATAAGGAAAGTAACAGACATGAACCGTAATTCCAGCAGGTTTACTTCTCATTCAACAGGAAGTATACACCAAACATCAGCCAATAGGGGCCTGGGATTTAGTGGTCCCACAAGGCCAAACTTAAGGCAAAGCGAGGGCAAAGGCTCAACACCCAATATGGCAGTATAGAAGAGGAGGGCCACAGTGACTTTCCAAAACTGATGACTGGGGTGTTTCAGGTTCAACTTCTTCTACTGAAAAACGCAGCAGCAAGGGTTCTTACAAGAACAAAAAGATCGGACCACATTACCCCAATTTCAAGGTCCCTGCACTGGCTCCCAGTAAGTTGTAGAATTGACTTTAAGGCATTGCTTCTTGAACCAATTTCCAGAAGACATTAAAAATGCTCCTACTGTTGGCAGTTTCAAATCTAGACTAAAGACCAAACTGTTTTCAGATGTTTTTTGTTAACGATTTCTACTAATTGTATACTTATTTTATGTGTTTTTATGCTTTTATATTTTTATTTACCGCATACGTATTTTACTTTTATGTTTTTACACTTCTTTTATCTTTTATGCTTTTACATATTGTCCTTTGCTTTTATTTTTGTTAAGCACATTGAATTGCTGCTATGTATAAAATGCGCTATACAAATAAACTTGCCTTGTGGTGGGGTGTGGTGACCCTAGCCTAGCACTTCAGTCTGGGGCCCTATAGACAAACATTCTTTGGGCCCCCTTCCTTTCTATATTTTGTCATGCATCGGGCTTGCTAGGGCCACTACCACCATTGGGTACGTGTGTGTGTGTGTCTGTGTGTGAGTAGCTGAGTCAGATACATTCACACTTCACTCAAACCGAACAGAATTACTTTATCTTGGACACTGTTGCCATAGTAACCATCATTGGATAACAGTGGGACTGATAAACATTTTAGCCCTCCACCCACAACCCCCCTCCCCCACACACATTCATCAATAATAATTATTATGCTGGTCATTACGTTCTCTGCCAATCTTTGGTCTGTTTGACATGACAGAACGTAGATGCTTTTAAAATAATTATATGTTGTGATGTGAGCATTCACTAAGGCTCGGGATTATCTCGACCCAGTCATCTCTCTCTTCAGCAGGACTTTACTCTCTGAATGTATAATTCCAGTTTAATTTCAAGCCCAACCATCACCATCACCAATACCTTTTTGCTAACATTTACGGACTGCACTGCTGTCTCCCTAGTACATTGTCAAGGTTGCTCAAATGAGGCAGTTGTTCGTTGCCACATCCTGTTATTCACAATTTATTTGTCCTGCTGTGATAGCTGTCAAACTTTTTTATGCCTTCCACAGATGCGTTCACACTCTTGCTGTGACACTAGTCCCTTCATCAAACTCATCTCCTCGGAGACCATCCTGTGCCCATTAGAAATCAGGACGAATGTCCTCCCATCTTTCCGCCGTCCTGTGCCAACACTATGCCCAACTCTGTGAAGGAGTGGTGCTGAGCCCCGCCACAGCGTGGTAAAGACGCTGTCAGAGATATGGTGGGAAATATGTTATCTGTGCTCATCAGAGGAAAGCGAGCGGAAGGAGAACGAGAGACAGTCATGGTGAGAGAGAGAGAGAGATGGATGGAGAAAGAGAGAGAATGAGAGTGAGAAAGAGATGGTGAAAGGGGAGAGAGAGGGACAAAGAGAGACTGTGAAGGGAGAGGGAGAGATAGAAAGACAAAGAAAGAGAGACTGTGAAAGTAGAGAGACAGAAGAGAGAGGAGATAGAGAGAGAGAAATAGTGAGAGAGAGAGAGAGAGAGAGAGAGAGAGAGAGAGAGAGAGAGAGAGAGAGAGAGAGAGACTGTGAACGGGGAGGGAGAGGGACAAAGACAGACTGTGAAGGGAGAGTGAGAGACAGAAAGAGAGACTGTGAAAGTAGAGAGACAGAAGAAAGAGGAGATAAGGAGAGAGGGTGAGAGAGAGAGAGAGAGAAAGCAGCAAGGGAGTGAGGGACAGAGACTTGAGGGAAGAGAGGGAAGAGAGAAGAGATTGTGTATGGAAATAAGGCTGGTGAATATTTGTTAGAGTACTGTATATCACAGGAATACAGGCAGAAAGGGAGGAATATGTAAAGGAATTAGAATGACACTTGACGAATGCAGCCTTCAACCAAGAACATGTCGTATCTCACTGTGCTCAGGAGAGTGGAAATACTCATAGATGGGCCAGTGATTTCAGTCCGCTTCAAAACGTAACTGGTTTTTCTGTCGCCCATTCTGCACACACTCCAGCAGAATTCATGAACATTAACTTTTTTTTTCAGTAATCCTCCTGGCAAAAACATACAAACAAATAGTAACAAGAACAACTTCCCTGGCACTTGCCAAGGGTAATGAGACAAGAGAGAATGGAGAAAAGAGAAGAAATGACACCGAGATTATGGAAAACTTTTCACCCGCAGGTCATAATGAAACAAGTCACAGCACGTCTGTTTGTGATTTGTGAGAATACCTCAAAAATTGTACAATGAAGTAGAGGACAGGATCTTAAAGCTGGAGAGAGACACAGAGAGAGGGGCGGACAGACAGACAGACAGACAGACAATGCCTCCATAGTACCTCGTGCCTCTGCTCAATATTGTATTTTGCAACAGGATCAGGATGCTGTCTGAAGGCTTCAGATTCTGCAACTACAAATTTTATCAACCAATCGGTGAACAGAAGGAGGGCTATTTATAGCTCTGTGGGAGATCTGAAAATGATAATATTTAACTTATTTGTATGTGTGCTGCATTCAAATAATGATTGGGTAAAGGGAGACCCAATAGCTTTAAAGTACACACAAAGAGTCCACCAGGAAGTAAAGCTATTATTATTGAAAGTATCCAGAGTCCTTACACAAAGTGAGATGAAGTAAAAGATTGTGGTGCACCAGGCAAATCTACACGATCATCATGATGATATATTGTGCCCTGGAATTTTGAAACTGCAAGTTATACTGCTCTGCTTAGTATTACTTTTTATAACTAATGGTTGTATTCTGATTGGTTGTGGTTTAGTGCCTGGGTTGTCTAGTGTCTGTCTAGGTTTAGTGTCTGGAGACTGCAATCACTTTGTAGCGATAATACACTTTCCGTTTTAAAGAGATATTATGCAACTTTGAGTGTTCTTTTCTCAACAGAGCTCCCCCTAGTGTCTCCAAGTACATGTATAAATGTAAAAATGAATGGAATGAAATGTTCATGCGTTGTCAGTTGAACTGATCAGAGTAACCAGCGAATACAGAAAGTAGTCATGTCCACCGAGGTAAGACAGAATTTCTTCAGAATTTAATGTGATTCTGCTTCTTGCGATAATCGAGTCTTTGTGAGTGTGAGGGTGCCGGGACGGACACCCAGATATTGCAAGCGTGGTATTCTGTCCACAGACAGTGGGGGATGTGAAGAGAGTCTTCATTCGTCTGGTAATGACCCATTTAAGCATCTACTGACTTATGAAGATGAATAATTAACTCGAAAAACTGTTGCTTTAACTGGGAAGATATCTCAGGCAAGATAGACACCTCAAGCAAAGTAGCAATTTCCCACATTTTCCTCCAAATGTCCTCAGGCTCTTGTTTATACATGCATCCGTGTTTTGGAAATACTGGCCAATTACAGGGGGCAAAGATCTGTCATCGCCTGAGGTCAATTTCCCTCACATTACCGTAAAAGCCCTGTTCAGCCATTGATCACCTCAACAGGAGTGTACAACCAATAACTGTTGCCATAACAGACTTAGCATAACTATCCTCTCTTTCATGTAGTCCTCCTCCTCTGTGTCTGTGGCTGCCTCCTCTTTCTGAGTGGCGGATGTGTGTGTGTGTGCGTGTGCGTGTGTGTGTGGTGTATGTGTTTGTTTGTGTGTGTGTGGTGGATGTGTGTATATTTTTGTGCGTGTATGTGTGTGTGTGTTGGTGGGTGTGTGAGGGGGGCTAACAAAAGGACTCGGTCGTTAGGTGAAACAGGCATAATTTTGACAGGATAATGCCACTGAGAGCATTATGTTCCTCATGCCTGTCTTGGGACTTTGGGCTGCTGTCAGCTTTCATCTCTCATGAAGAGGTGACTGGCCAGCCCTAAATGTCTTTCAACCCATAAAACTTTTGGATACTAGAAGCACAAAGCCGATTTTATTGCCTTTTTCCGGTAGTCAATGATGTGGTCTGATTGGAAAGAAGTTATGGTTGTTGCTTTACTAATATTCCCTGTAAACCTGTTTTCACAATCTTTCATTTCCACCTTGGATTGAAACAAATTAAACTTGTCACAATATTGAGTAAGAACATTAAATCTGGTAACTGTAAAAATGCTATACAGTGGTTACATACAGGACCAAAATCACCTTTGAGGATAGACAGAAGATAGAAGTATCCATACCAGAGCAGAGCCCTCGGAGGGGAAGTATGGCTTCCTAATATGTGCATTAAAGTTCAGCTATGTTCACTACTCGAGAGGTCATCACCAGTATTAGGAGTTCTGCCATAGGCTAAAGCTACATACCATTCTGCCTTGAGATCTCATCCCAGGAGGTTTACCTGCTCTTCACCATCAGAGCAGTTATCATTCTCTGGATCATGTGACCACAACGACTGTCACTCCAATTCACACTTTGACGGGTGACTCGTGTGACCCTTTGTCATAAAAAATGAGGGATGTGGTCTACAACTCCACCTCCAGTGATCCAGATCCTGGTTTCCCAAGATCAGGCCAGAACTGAAGAAGCCTTTTGGATGAACGTCTTTAAGCTCCAAGAAGATGTCCAGTTGCTTACAAGTTAGCTCCTTTGACTAAAGCTATGGCGTCACCATCACCACTGTAGTCAGTGAGGGCAGAGCCAAAAACGAGGCAGAAGGAAAAGCTTATGAAGACACTTCCATGAAGAGGCCTCAAGCGTAGGTTATTGAACTCCTCTGTCCACCCACCCTCTGTGACTCCTGTGCTTGTCAAAATACGTCCTAGGTGTTATGTGAAGGTTGGGTTTTCAGGTCAGACTAGTCTAGACAAAACTAAAACATTTTTCTACAATGTTTAGCCAATTAGCTGTGTAGCATATTGACATAGCAGTATTTTTTTCCTCTTAGTGTGTAGCCCTGTTTGTTTAAGACATTGATTTTTCTACTTGAAGTGTCTAAATGCGCAGTGTCAATTTAGGACTTTAACAGGCTATTTTAGGATTCTGTGTTTATCGTTTGCTCCAGCTGGGAGGAAAAGTGGGATTGTGGAGAGGCGGTCATGGAGGGTGTGTGTGAGTGCTGAGCAGCAGCACCGTGTCAGCTTGGCTCGAGAGACACATTAGAGACATTCCATCTCCACCACACCTCCCTGCCTGTCGCTCCAGGAGCCAAACTTTTTTTTAACAATAATAAAAAAAATCTGAGCGGCCTCTCTGAAATATGCTCCTAAGCTTTGATTGATCATGCAACAGTCCCTTAGCAGCTCATCCCTCGCGCTCTTAATCACAGACCAAAGGCCTTGGCGCAATATGTTGCATCCCTGAAATTAATCCCATTTGGGCTGTCATCCGTGGCTGACCAATGGAGCTGGCCACTCTGCGGAGTAGCTGGCGTAATGAGAACAGATCTTTTTTACGCTATCATGTCTCAAAGAAGCACCGCAAGCCCGAATAATAATTACTCCGGACAAGTGATGAAGTGCATATTTGTTAATGACCAGGGGAAGGATGAAGAGTAAAAAGTTGGTATAGATTGAATAAAGTCAGAAGTCAAAGTCAAAGTCAGCTTTATTGTCAAAAAAAAACATATGTACAGGTTGCACACACAGAATTTGAGATTGCAATGCTCCTTAGACTCACAGTGAACATTAAACATCTTATAAACAAGACAGGAAGACATGACGACATAAGACATACTAATATAAACACAACAAAAAGTACAGTAGGCTTGTATATAATACAATTAAGTAAAAACACAGTGTTCAGTGTAGTAAAGCTCAAATGGTGCCATTTAAACAGTGGTGTCATCGGTTGTAGTGCAAAAGATAAGTATGCATTGAAATGTGGGTGGAGTGGTCTGTGGAGTAGTGGGGGGAAAAAAGTTCCACAGTAGAGAGATGTGCTTTAGGTAAGTTTCACCAGACTGGGACACTTACACTAAGAACACCGGAAGAGGGAATTGGTGTGTGTGGGGGTCAGATGGGGGGAGGGGGGGGGGGGGGGGGGATGGGGGGGGGGGGGGTGCAGGACACCAGGAGAGGGAAGTGGGAAGTGGTGTGTGTGGGGGTCAGATGGGGGAGGGAGGGCAGGGCAGGGAGAGAGTTCAGCATCCTGACAGCTTGGTCGATAAAGCTGTCTTTCAGTCTGCTGGTCCTGGCCCGGAGGCTCCTCAGTCTCCTTCCTGATGGCAGCAGACTGAAGAGGCTGTTGGATGGATGGGTGGGATCGCCCGCAATGCAGAGGGCTTTGCGGGTGAGGTGGGTGTAGTATATGTCCTGCAGGGAGGGAAGAGAGACACCCACGATCCTCTCAGCTGAATAAGGGCGTCTGTGAAGTGAAGTTAAGTTTTGAGTGTATTTCTTGACAATCCTATGATTGAAATTCATGAATATGAAATTACTTTAGTTAGTTTAGTTTCGCTTTCAGTTTTTTTAAATGGCATAAAATGTGGCCAGCAGCAAGGGGCGTGGCTTAATGTGTTTCATGCGGGTCTTCTCAGAGAATGTGCGGAAAAAGGAATTGTCCTTGTAGTTATTAGCCAAAAGGATTTTTTTAATTGTAGCGCCCTCAAGGGAACAAAGTTGACTAAACATAATGTGCTTCAAAAGATTGGAGTAGCTATCCTACATGGCAAATTTGATGCAATAATTACTTTCTCCAGGTAAGGTAGTGGTGATGTAGCCTGGTAAACCCGCCCCTCGTACTTCATTTCATTTTGTACAGAGGATGAAATGAAGTACGAGGGGCTGGTTTACCAGGCTAGTGGTGATGCAAAACCTAATTTTTTACATCTACAACACTCCCTAGGTGGTGCTACACTCCTTGTTGAGCCCAAAGTATAAAAAGGTTGTGATCTTCTTGGTTGCAACGGTTGGCAATGTTCATGTTCCCCAGTCATCCAGTGTTCCGGGAGTCTTCGACACAAAATCTGTAAAAAAGCAAGAAGCTAAAAAACAAAAACTATACCTATATGACCGTTCTAACACTATGCTATACATGTAATTGTGTGCATGTGTGTGTGTGTGTGTCTGTGTGTGTGTGTGCATGTGTGTGTGTGTGTGTGTGAGTGGGTGAGAGAGAGGGGTGGGGGACAGACAGAAAGGAAGGTCACATTGGTCACCAAAGCTGTCCAGAATCTGTTATATGTTTGTTTTATATAGCCTAAGCAACAATGTGTTAAAGGTGTGAATGAAACACAGCACTTGGGGTTATGACAGGGCACAGAAGACCAGAGTGTGATAGATGTGTTGGTCGCAAGATATCACAGAGGGCCTCATGTACAGCCTACAGCAACAGCACAGCAGCCTTCCACCAACAACAATAAAAGATAAAGGGACAGCCTTGTCTCTCTCTTTTTTTTTATTTTTTTTTAGAAAACCTGGGGTTTGCCTTGAATTAAAATACAGAGATGACATAGAAGTCATCCCTGACCTTATATTTTTCTGATTTGTGTTGCACTTCAAAGAATGAATTTGCAAGTACAGTACAAGCTGTCTACTGTTCTGAAAATATATGCCCTGCCTATGCATGTGTTCCAGCTGAGCAGAAATGGGGGAAAAGCAGAACAAACACACACACACACGCACACACGCACACTCATGCACGCACACACTCACACACACACACACACACACACACAAATATATATCTCGCTTACTGTTAGAAGTACTGTCACTTTATCCCGCCCAGACTCCAGGCAGACGTGGCCTTTGTGTGGGAGGCTGTTATGTGCCATCACATAAATGAAGCATTCTGCTGACTATTCAAATCAAGCCGTCCAGCACTCTTCAGCCATTTATTTATTTATTTGGCTGTATTTTTTTACTTTGTCCTCGGACACAGTGGCATATCTGCCACCACACTTAGGGGGCATCACGGCTCTTGTGAGGTTTTATTACGTATTCCTAGTTTATCGCCCCCAAGTATCGTGGCTGCCCTTCCTGGTGGGGCTATGGGAGGGATGGCATGGCATGGTGTCTTCTGGCACCACTGCTGCTACTGTCACTGCACGCCAAATAAATGGGTTAGTAAGTAAGTAAATAAATAAATAAATACATACATACATACATACATAAATAAATAGCACTCCCTCACTATGTGGCTCTCCCCTACGGCAAAACCTTACTCCTCGTCTCCAGTTCTGCTTTTGTTTTCGCCCAGCTAACCCCCCTTTTCAGTCAGTAACCCCTCACCTCCAGCCTCCACACCATCACTTCCTCTCTCAGTCACTCTCTCTCTCTCTCTCTCTCTCTCTCTCTCTCAGTCTCTCTCTCTCTATCTCTCTCCCTCTCTCTCTATCTCTCTCTCAGTCTCTCTCTCTCTATCTCTCTCCCTCTCTCTCTATCTCTC
>CM050214.1:13505206-13512706 GCA_027475355.1 Coilia nasus
GCATGTGCACTCCCGGGGAACAAAGGCCGTGACCTTACAGGAACTTGCCATGCGCGCAAGGCCTCGTCCTATTCTTTTCTCAGATGATGTAACCTAATTTCATGTCTCATCTCTGGTTCACGTCCTTCTGGGTCTCTCTGTTCATCTCCAGATGAAATCACCATGTGCCCTTGATATGGTCATTGTTCTCCTACACACATGCTTACAGTATGTGATCCTCAGCAGTGGGTAATGCACAGCTGCTTTTGTGTGACATGTATTCACTATTCAAAGCAAAATACATTGTGTCCATCAAAAGAGCCCTCCATTAAAATCTAGCCAAAATAAATACGTTTTCTGCCTTAACTCTATTCCAGCAAAATGCCAGTCAGCAGTGCTGTAGCCTTTGGCGGCCGCGCAGGAGTGGCACGCAAGCACACAGACTGAAATTTCCCATGGCTGTCGTGGCGGTGATGAGCTGACCCCCATTTCTCTGGGGGCAGCCAACCAGGCAGCTCCACGGATGACCCACGGCCTGTCTTTCACACACACACACACACACACACACACACACACACACACACACACACACACACACACACACACACACACACACGGCCTGTCTGTCACACACACACACACACACACACACACACACACACACACACACACACTCACACACACACACGGCCTGTCTGTCACACACACACACACACACACACACACACACACACACACACACTCACACACACACACGGCCTGTCTGTCACACGCACACACACACACATGGGCTGCCTGTCACACACACACACACACACACACACACATGGCCTGTCTGTCACACACACACGCGCACACACACACACAAACACACACACACACACGCACGCACACACTCACACACACACGGCCTGTCTGTCACACACACACACACACAGACACACACACACACGGCCTGTCTGTCACACACACACACACACACACACACACACACACACACACACACACACACATGTGGCCTGTCTGTCACACACACACACACACACACACACACACACGGCCTGTCTGTCACACATGCACGCACACACACACGCACACACACGCACACACACACGGCCTGTCTGTCACACACACACACACACACACACACGGCCTGTCTGTCACACATGCACGCACACACACACACACACACACACACACACACACACACACACACACACGTGGCCTGTCTGTCACACACACACACACACACACAGCCTGTCTGTCACACACACACACACACACACACACACACACACACACACACACACACACACACACACACACACACACACCACTCTCACACAGTGTGCTTGTGTTAACTTTACTCACTGAAGAAGGCCAGCTCCCTGGCATGCCTTGTTTTACACTATATTTGCATGTACTAATAATATATATGTAGTGTTGATGTCTTACGTAATTAAAGTGCTTTATATGTAAATGTAAACTGTATGTGAGCTCAGTTTAAACAAAAGGGGTAAAGTACGAAAAAGTACGAAAAAAAGACACAAACACAAATTCATCACTGGTCGAATGTAAATGGGTTAATAGCATAGTGATACAATTTACACTATTGAAGTACTGTAACAATGTGTTTTGACATACAGTGGGGTAGGACGACCACCATGGACTATGCACTAAATAAATATGTGTCTTTGAGAGCATAGCAAGGGGAGGAAGAGAAAGAGAGAGAGAGACAGAGAGAGAGGAGAGCATTAACCAATTGTCTTGAGTGGTTTTGTTCAAGTAATGTGTGACATGAATTGAAATTTAAGTAGCTGTGTGGTGTATTGTCTAGTCAGAAGGCACATTTGCTGACTAGCGATTGGTGAGTGCAGATTACTTTACAACACGGAAAAAATCGATATTGCGGTTTCACCTAAGCATAAACGTGCTTCAGACATCTGAGGTATGGATCCACCAATCAGAATTTACATTTTATTAGGCTTTTCAAGGTGTTACATCATACTCAATGTCCCTTTGAATGTGAAACTTTCTCTTTGCATTGGTTTGAATGGGTGATGAAGAGTCACCTTTTATTGAAGAGCCTTTCATAATCCTCTTTTGATGAATGGAAACAGTTTCAATACAAACTTTTCATTTCCTGTATCTGCCGGGAGGAAAAATAACAGAACAGTAGACCCTTAAAATAACACAAAACTTTTGGAGCAACACCACATGAGTCTTTGTTGATATAATATCAAAGGAGAGAATGCAGCAACTGTTGATCATTTCTCTTTGCGATTTTGATGTTTGTTTTTTTGTTCGTTATGTCTTTCCCCACTTCAGGTGTTATTACACCTGTAAGCAGGCGAGGGTTGACAGGTAATGTTGGTATATATTTTGCATAATCCATCCTCAATGCTGTTTTCACCACATGTCACATCTAAGAGGGTTTGACAGATTGTCTTCGCACCCTGCTAGGATGTATGGAATTGCAAGTGTATGTGAGTGTGTATATTTTTGTATGGGTGTGTGAATGTGTTAATGTGTTTTAATGTGTCTAGGTGTATGTGTGTGTGTGTGTGTGTGTGTGTGTGTGTGTGTGTGTGTGTGTGTGTGTGTGTGCAGTAGAGCATCAGCTACACACTTACAGTATATGCAATTACAAGAGAGTGTGTCTCTGAAAATGTGTGAGTACATTTGTGTAGCTGGTTCTGTTTAAACAATGAAGGTGTTATTAGTGTTAGTGTCAGTGCTTCTGCTGTGTTCTGCAAAGAATGCCTTGTTTACTGACATGCTGCAGTAGAGCACCAGCTACACACTTAGATGCAATGACATGGGAGTATGGTGCGTGTGTGTGTGTGTGTGTGTGTGTGTGTGTGTGTGTGTGTGTGTGTGTGTGTGTGTGTGTGTGTGTGTGTGCATGCATGTATGTGTGTGTTTGTGTGTGCGTGTGTGTGTGTATATGTGTGTGTATGTGTGTGTGTGTGCGTGTGTGTGCGTGTGTGTGAAGAGAGAGCAGGAGAATGCTTGTTTATTGTGCAAGTGTAGCTGTATGTTCATGAGAGTGAGGCTATAAGTGTGTGTGTGTGTGTGTGTGTGTGTGTGTGTGTGTGTGTGTGTGTGTGTGTGTGTGTGTGTACAGAACAGTTGTTCTTCACAAGCTGCTCGCCAGCACCCGTGCACAGGCGTGAGTCAGAAGAGCGCTTAGCAGATCAGGCAGACACATGGCGAAGGTAAAAATAAACCCGTGGTCTCGCCTCCACCAGATCTCACTTTGGCTCTGGGAAGATGTGCAACAGCAAGCACACCCACAGTCACACCGGGCACAGAGGTGAGACGTGTGTGTGTGTGTGTGTGTGTGTGTGTGTGTGTGTGTGTGTGTGTGTGTGTGTGTGTGTGCGTGTGCACACAGGTGTGTGTGTATGTGTGTGTGTGTGTGTGTGTGTGTGTGTGTGTGTGGGTGTGTGTGTGCACATGTGCACGCACAGACGTGTGTATGTGTGTGTGAGTGTCTGTATGTATGTGTATGTGTATGCAGGGGTTTGTTAGTGTGTGTGTAAGTGTGTGTGTGTGTGTGTGTGTGTGTGCGTGTGTGTGTGTGTGTGTGTGCGTAAGAGTGTGTGTCTATGTGTATGTGTGTGTGAGAGTAAGACAGACAATGGTCTTATTTTTCGTCTGGTTCCATCTCTCCTCCTAAATGCAGGCAAACAGCAGAAGCGGTAAGGGAGCTGCAGTAGCTTATGGTAGCCTACGCACTTACACCCTGTAGGCATTAAGGCCACTCTAATCTATGAAAATGGGCAGCTACAGCTTCTTATTACCTTTTCTGTTTCCTTAATGACTCTAAAGTTGTGGGGGTTCTGGCTTTATTGGCCTGTTATTTGGCATTTAGGGAATGTACTTTAAATGCTCATCTGGCCCTTAGGTGTTCTGCTCATCGAGTTATGTAGTTAGCCAGGCTGTAAGGTGAAATTATATCTATTCATTCACTTGAGCTACAGTTGTTGTTGCTGTTGCTGGTGCTGGTGTAAAAATACTGTGTAACAGCTGAGGTAGTGCAAAGTGAACACAAAGTAAACGCAAAGTGAATGCTGACATTTAAAGCAATGTCATTTTCACTGGTGCGTTTAAGCAGCTTCAACCAGACAGAACTTAAAATGCTTTGATGTCCTCCAAGAGGTAGTTTGTGGGACTACATAGGGCACCAAACATATAGACACATATCAGCCAGATCAAGGCATAGCAATTACCGTAGACAAGAACAATGTAAGTCATTAGTAGCAATACCATTAACACCATCACAGCAAGGGCAAACATTCAAAACACATATATTCATGCATAGATGAGCAATATACTGTATGGAATCACCATGACAACCATGTCATGTTTAATTGAATTATTGCAATGGGCATGAATACACTTTTGCTCAGTTTTGCTGGCATTGTGTAAAGTTAACTCTCCAACCAGAAGGAGGTGGCCTGAACAATGCTAAAAGTGAAAAGATGTTTATCGACATGTTCAAAGCCATGAAGTTAACACCTGCTGTGTTTACAGAAACACGCCCTTAGATCCTGATGGGAATGATGCAGGTGCTATTTACGATAAGTGTTTTTCTGACTAGCTGAAACTCTTATGCTGCCACTGCCACTGCCACTGAAGTGTGTTATTAATAAAACATCTTTAAATGCTGTATTTTTTCGACATATTACTCCATGACCCTAAACCCTGGGAAGATAGCCAAGGGAGAAAAAAACATCAGACAACATTTTTCCGATTTATGGACTGTGGCTGAACAAGTGTAAGCTCTGCGTATGAGCAGGGCAAATATCATTCAGCATCTCTACAGAATTATGTCTTTCCTGTGGATGCGTTTCCTGTCAGTCTGTTTGCATCTGTGTATTGACCCTGTGCCTGCTGCCTGCATGATGCCATGACGTGTTTACCGATTCGCAGGGAGGATGCTGCCTTTCCCCCCGACACCATCAGCTTATCCAGGAGATTCACTGGCCTTTGATTGTACACATTAACATGAGCACATTTATCCTGTGCTCACATTTAGATGAGGGCGACTTAACCCTTGACACTTGTCAAGCATTAGTCTGCTCATTTGAAATACAATCACACTGTCTCTCTGCCCGAGATAGCTGGAGTGTCACCGGTGCTCTGTGAGCACAATAACATATCATTACACTGCATCAGCACATCATGAAGGATTCAGCGCCGTTGCTGTTAGATAAGAAGCTGCCATTATCAGGGCTACATTATGAAAGCAAACACTGGGCAAATGAAACTAATACAGTTGCCTTGACCCCACCTCCACAGCCACAGATGAGCTGCATGAATAAATATTGTAGAAAATCCTGGTCGTTTGATCCTCGTTTCCCTTATTAATGGTCTCTGTGATGAAACCAAGCTACAGTAAAATGTACTGAAGCAAACGGTTTTCTGTGATTAGTGACTGATATAATTAAGAAAAGCATATACTGTACAATACATTGAATACGGTGTTTTCATACCTCAAGCTTTTAAACAGCAAAGCACTGGATAAAGACATTGGGCTATGTATGACAACGGCTTTCTCTAGTTGAACACAAGGTGACGTAACTGTAGGTTGTCTGTGAAAGACAACTGTGAGGGGATTTGGGAACTTTTGATTAATTTCTAAGTTCTTTAAACAATGCTGGGGCAACCTTTACTTCGCAGCTTCAACCTTTTCAAAGACACCTAATGAGATGGTGATTGGGGGTGCAATCCCCTTGTGGTTTAAAATGAATAGTGTTAATGAAAGATGGAAAGACTCACAAAGATTGACAGAGGACGTCAAAGAGGCAGAAAATGGAAAGAAAAAAGAGAGAGAGAGAGAGACAGAGAGAGAGAGAGAGGGAGAGAGAGAGAGAGAGAGAGAGAGAGAGAGAGAGAGAGAGAGAGAAAGAAAGATGCTGTCATTGATGAGAGAAAGATTTCCCCAACTCTGCCATTTAGCTACAGAACCTCTGATGTGACCCTCTGTGCCCTTAGTTTGCATAAACTTCCCAGACCATTGTCTTCTCCCTGTGTTGAAATTAAAAGAAAGACACACCTGTAGTAGCTTTACTTCTCATTATGTCTGTGTGGCATTTGGAATGAATAGCTTGACAAAATTCATTACGGACTTTAAACAGAACGAGATTGGAAGCTCTGAAGGGGCATTGGTATGGAAACAGTGTAGGGACACTGGTAGCTGGATGTTTATTTTTCTTCCACTAGAATATGCTAATTGTATGATTGTTGCACATGCATGTCCCCTTGAAAAACAGGCATACATGTCACAAAATCACATTCTTCAAGTTACTCCCCCTATCGGTAGTTGCATTGAAACCCAAGCTTTTTCAGAAGTAATCCTGTGAATAAATGAGCATTGTCTCGAGCTAGAAGCATTTTAAAATAGCCTTTAATTATAAAATCAAATTAAAAATCACACTTATGATTTCGTTTTTTTTAAGGTTTCTTTCATTTTTCTTGTGGGCTCCTCAAATGTGTATTCAGACCTGAAAAGAGATATTTCACAAAGAGAAAAAAGAGCCTTGTACTTGGTAATGATATCACCATGGAAACCATTGTTTTTTCATCCTCCATGTTGCCTCCTCTACCTTTATTCCACACACACACACACACACACACACACACACACACACACACACACACACACACATATACACACACACACCTATCTTTTCTCTGAACCTTTGGGAACTCTCTCTCTCTCTCTCTCTCTCTCTCTCTCTCTCTCTCTCTCACACTGTCTATGTCTACACCTTTCATGCTGGGCATCCATGATTCCTTTGATAGCCCCCTGTGCTTCAGAGCTCTCCTGCTCTGACGGATATGAGAGTAATAACATTTTCCATCAGTCATTTGTATTCATGCAAAGCTCCCTGAGCCGCCGTGCCTCTCCTCTCCTCTCCTCTCCTCTCCTCTCCTCTCTTCTCCTCATCTCATCCTCCCTTTCAACAATGGAGAACAAAGTGACTGTGTGTTCGCATTAAGGCGACATGCTGCTAGGCAACTGATGGTGAGAAAGATGGGTTTTGTCCCTCCTCGCAATTTGCGCTTGTTGTCGTGCTGGCGGAGTCCAGCCTGCTTCCTCTGAGCAATTTGCAGCTCACGAGGTGCGTGGGACTTCTGACGACGAGATGAGATGCTCCGGGCATCTCTCTCTCTCTCTCTCTCTCTCTCTCTCTCTCTCTCTCTCTCTCTTTCTTTCTTATCTTCACACCAGCCTTTTCCATGAACACACATATTACATTTGCAGATACAAAAACACGGCTGCTACATCCATTTCAGATAAAAACTTACATGCCATTAAAATATTTTTTTCCATATTGTAACATTTGCTCGAATGTTTATTTTTTTCTAGGGTTCAGCTAGTAGGCTATACCATCTATAGCACAGTTGCTACAACTTTTACTTGCCTCAACTTTCTGACCTAATCCTCTCTAAAAACTTTGGGAACTTTTGCTCTCTTATACTGTACAATCTGAGAAACCTAAATCAAAT
>CM050214.1:13520206-13532706 GCA_027475355.1 Coilia nasus
CAGATTTGCCTGTTTAGTACATGAAAAAATAGTCGTAGAGTTACACTGACATCTTCTGGTTAAGAGAGGAACTGCTAGGGCTGGCATACTCACAGCAGTGGGGGAGTGGTCCTACATTTTAGCATGCAGAATTTTGCAAAAACAATTAAGCTGCAGGACTGGTACCTATAATCCTTTACTTTTATGTCTTGGTGTTAAGACAATCCCTAAAACACACACTCATACACACCATATACACACAAATGACACATACACATACAGACACATGTGTGCAAACACACACACACACACACACACACACACACACACACACACACACACACACAAGCGGCACACACACACACACACACATATACAAAGTACAAAGAGACAGATGATCGGTAAGGCTGATGCAAGAGTGATTCAAGCCCAAATAACAGAGGTGCACAGAAGACAAAGAGAAGCTAAGGCAATTGGCAGTCAGAGAAAGGCAACATTGGCTGCCAAAGATAGGCCACTTTCTTCACAACCTCTCTGAGTCAGAATCTTGGTGCTTTTTATGGGCATCTGGGTGGGCATCCCTACATGCATTCAGGGCCAATAGCTGGAAAAAAAACAACCAAGAAAATTCCATCACATTCAAATATAAACAGAGACATTTTAAAAGGAAGAGACACCGCACTAAAACAATGCATAGGGAAAACTTGCATTGCAACATCAAGATGGTGGCTGTCTGCAAATATTCTGCCTCTTCTGTGGCCAAAAGGCAATTATCTGCTGAACTGTGCAAAGTTTTATTTTGTATATATAAAAAACTGCCAAATATTTCAAACCTATTTGAGAACCTAAGAGAGAAAGTGAGAAAGGAAAAGAAAGAGAAAGAAAAAAATAGAGAGGGAGGAGGGGGGGGGAGGCAACATGCCGCAAATAGATATCTCAGCTCATTAACACATGCATATAATGAGCTGAATTTGTTTTGAATGAGTAAGACGAGTTAATCCCCTCCGCTGCCTTGCCAGCTTTTAAATCAGGGCACAAACTTGGCCACCCTCTCTGACATGGTTGCCAGGAAGGCCCCAGCCTTGCTGCACACTGGCACCAAGCCACCAGAGGGAGCCCTTGACTCAGTCCCTATAACAGCGCTGTGTGGCCATGCCAGGCACCTGAGATGAGAAAAGTGATGGATTATAGAAAAGACTTGGCCATTGTGTCTAGCTTAGTGATATAAAAAGCTTCAGATTTGTTCCCAGATCTTTAGAGTTGTTTCCGTTCAGGCCATTTAATCTTTGTGTGTGTGTGTGTGTGTGTGTGTGTGTGTGTGTGTGTGTGTGTGTGTGTGTGTGTGTGTGTGTGTATCTCTCTTTTTCCCCCTCCCTCTGTCAATGACACACATACCCACACACAAACATACTTTAACACACACACACACACACACACACTCACACATGCAAACACACTTTAACACACAAACACACACACACACACACCTATCCACACGCACACACACACAAACACACTTTAACACACAAACACACACACGCACACACACACAAACACACTTTAATACACACACACACCCACCCCCACACACACACTTGCACAGAGGTGCTTCCCTTGGCTGGCCCACAGACAATAGAAATAAAAGGGGCTGCATTTAAAGGGCTCTTCTGTGGGCCCTGGAGAGATGAGCGTTGGCAGATAGCAGGTGGTCGGGTGACAGCCCCACAAAGGCGCAACACTGGAGCACTGCAACCTGACACCACACAGTTATGACTAGCCTATCATCTTAACTGCCATTTGGACACTGTTCAGTCCGTGAGGCATCGCACATGGCAATATTCCCATTGCCAATTTCTTTTATCCTTCCATTAGCAACTCAATATAGGCGTGTACGCCGCGGTGTGTTGGGATACAGTATCGGACGCTGCCATGAATTTTAACTATTGCGGTTCTGATAACCTTTGTTGGTAATTTCTTTCAGCTGAGGCGACATTCTAATTATGGTCAAGGAGTTTACGTCAGTCAGGCAGCTAAGTACAACTCAACTTTAATTGCCACGACAAAAAGAAGGTTATTTGGAATTCATAATAGCTTATTCACTGACATGTATCAGTTACATATCACATAACAGACAACATGACATCATAGACTCAAGGTAATTCCATCAAGTCAAAAAAAAGCAATGGCTATATGATAAGGACTGTTATTATGGTGCTGAAATAAAGTGAACTACAAACAATAAATACAAATGGGCAAAATAATTTTAAAAGGACAATAATCTGTGGGTCAGTAATTCATAAACAACATTCTCTCTCCACCCCTATCGTACCACTCCATCTGAGCAAACGATTATGGCCTCCACCTTAAGCAAGTCAATAAAAACCTTCATCATCCATGATGTGTGTGTGTGGGCATCACAGTCATTATCATTCAACCACACACCGATTAAGGCTGTACCTGAGCGGGCCCACAACCACCTCCCCTGCTCTCGGCTGCTCGACGCTCCAGACGCTCCTGCCATCCAGCGCCTGCGTCTCAGCGGGTGCTCCACAAACATATCCCCAGACCGCTGCACATTACGCACTGATTGCCTTCATCACACATCACGGCCATAATTACAGTCCTCCGGGTGCCGTGGTCGGGGTGTGGGTGCGACAGCTCTCTCACACGTGATCCCTCTTTAGTCTCGCTGAGAGAAAAAAAAAAAACGGCTTTGTAGGATAATGAGTTTTTGCGCTGGATAAACACTCAATTTACATTGTAGCGACCTGTATAAACACAGTTTGAGGAGAAGTGATTACGGCTTGAACGGGGCTGTTTAAAATCTCACTTGTGGGTTTTTCTTTTTGGGAGGTGGGCGCTGTGCTCCGGTTGTTGCTGGGGCCCTCATAGCTTCCCGCGTGCGGAGATGGGCTTCCCGGGCGGTTGTGGTCGTGGTGTCGTTTGGACGTTGTTTATGCGGCCGAGTGTTTATGCCGATAACAGGTCCTCCAGTGAAACCTATGGGGGCCTATCTGAGGGTGTTTTTCCTGAAAAGGCCACATTTAGCTCATCCTGTGGAAATGTCCAGGATCACGCTTATAGAAACTTGTGCACACAAAAATACACACTTACACAACACACACACACACACACACACACACACACACACACAGAGAGAAAGAGAGAGAGAGAGAGAGAGAGAGAGGCACACACACAAACACAAACAGTACCATTTACAGATTTTGCCATTGTGTAATGCAACCTTACTTCACTGAAACCCATGGCATAACATCAAGTGCAGCTTTGTGTTAGTGAATACCTCAAAGCAAGGAACATGTATTTCTGAAGCCCATTTTATACATATTGGTAATTTAGTCCTTTGCTGATGGTTAGGATAAAAGAGCAGGGAATTAAAGGGTATTCTGAGGTAAAATGTATTCAAAAGTTTCAAAAGAACAAGGACATATAATACAAGATTTTTGATAAAATGGAGAGAGCTTTAGATAAGTTAAAAGAACATGAAAAAAGAGAAGATTACAAAAGAGAGAGCATATTAAGACAGTTACTGTAGCACAAAGCATCTGAGAAGAGCGGGGTTTTGAGTCTTAATTTGAAACTGGCCACAGTTGAAGCACCTTTGATGTCAGCAGGAAGTTAGTCCCAAAGCTGCACAGCTTATCGTCCAAAGGCTGCCTCTCCATGTTTACTAATGACGGTAAGCGTTGCCCACAGATTTCTCTTTGCTGATCGGAGGGGTCTGGTGGGTGAACCCTGCCTGTGTTGCTTAATTTGGTGAATTAAAAAACAATTACATTATTTTAAGACACTGTTAGAGACACATGGCAGTCATTTGGACACACCAATACGTAGAAAGTTTTCTGTAGGCCTAATTGCTTCATTTACTCTGCCTATTTTGGTTTCACCACCCATGTACCCCCTGTAATAATACACTCATGTCAACCTATCTGGACTCATAAAGAAAGCCACAGAGATATGATGTATGAATTACTCTATCTGATTTGTATGAAGCTCCCCAGGCCTCTGTGATATTACAGGCTGTGTGGTTCCTAGGGAATCACCTGAGATGAGGGCCCACAGAGAGCAGCCTGCAGGATGCCTAGATGAAGGCACAGTCTCTGGATCTGAACGACAACACAGCAACCAGGAAAAAAAATCCTGTGGATTGCGCAACATGTTTATGCTCACATGGCCAGAAGGAAGCTGTACATGAAACACATTTGCTACAGTTGTATCTGTGTGATTGGGGAGACAAAGGGCTGTGTTGGTTTTGCTTGATGTGGCATACTCGTGATTGATGGGAGCCTTTGAAGGCTAATCCCACTTGAACAGCTATAAGTCCCCCCCTTATATGTAATTATTTGTTCATTTCCATATTTTGCAATAGCCACAGTTGTCACATATCTTTCGCGTCCACTGGAGTGCTGGACTGGTTTCCTTCACGCTAAAAACAAAGGCCCATTTTGTTTCTCGTCGAAGTTTTGTTGCAGTCTACGACGCAGGCAGCGCCGCGCATGTCAGAACAGATGGCTCGACCGAACCGCATTCATCAATCAAGAGAGCGTTGCACTATCCAACAATGGCATTCCTCCCCGTGATTACAGACGACGGCGGCCCACATGATTGAATGCGCGGAGTGAGCGCGCGCCACAGATATCCCCGGCAGTCCGGTGGTGTGCAAAGCTGAGCAGCACAACACAGAGCAGAAGCAGCGCTCGAGCGCCGAAGGAGGCGCTTGATGGGCGGAAGGGAGCCTCAGCAGGTTTGTCCTCATTACTCTCTCCTCCGTCAGCAAACACATCCTCATTACAGTCATTCACTCCCACCCTCTATAATCTTACTAGAAGAGTTTATATATACAGTCAGCACGATGTGTTGAAAGTGCTCGAGTGCTTGAAAGTACAGTATTTGACAATCCCTGTGTGAAATTAGAGATGTTCCTAAACATAGGAATACCGTATATAACATATACATACACACTATACACTATACATGTGTATGCTATATTGAACCACAGACAAAAATAGAGGCAAGTCATGTGTGTGTGCGCAGTGAGTAGCAGACAGTTAGCATACCTGCACTTACCTTTCAATTACCCTACTGTGTAGCAGCTCCCTAACCTGTCAGCCATGAAGCTAATCTGACAGGAGGTGTACATTTCATTGTTTGTTGCCCCTGACAATTCTTCCCTCTCTTCTCTCTCCTCTCCGTCTCTCAGACATAGGCCTATCTCACAGTCCTGTCACACATACGGACCATTAGAAGTAGAGGTGCTATTCTGAGAGTTTCTCCTCTTTTTAAGGGAGGGAGGGGGCAGATAGTGTGTTCTCACAGTCTTTCGGTAGCCCTTGGGGTAGCAGTGTGTGTGTGAGAGCGCTAGTAGACATATGATCTCATCTTAAGCGGTTGACAGATAGACAGAACAGTCTGATGACTGACTGACTGACTGAGTTAGGTCTACATCAGTCAGTGACAGTCAGTGATGGTCATTCTAAAACAACACAGAAAACTTTCCCTTTGCAGGCACATTCCAGAGTTGACATCACTGCTGCCATTGGTCAGGGGAACAATAGAGGGACAGGCAGCAGTGCATGCAAAGTCAAAGGCTTCTCTTTCTGCCTAATTATGTGCATTGCTTCACTTCACCTCCTGACATGAAAGACTATGGGGAATGTTTGAAATGACTTAACAATTTTATTTTAATCGATAGGCAATCTGGCCAAACATACTTCGAAAATTAATAAGGGAGAACTGCAGATAGACGGTCCGCTCCTCCAAACTTACTTAGTGTGGTTATAGCCCATAGAGGGCAACAAAGCGAATTCAGAAGCGCCTTTCACCCAGTTACAAGTTGATGAACCACTGAAACGATTTTAGAAACATTATTTTAAAGTTAACAAAACAACTTAGTGATGCTTTAAACATACCCTTAACCCTGATATAACTTCACTAATCTCTCTTGTTAACATTAGTCTTCTAATTTAACCACACAAGGAGTAGTGATCAATGCACACAAAAACACTAGTCATAAGACTTATGAAGGACTTACAGAAAATATTGGTGGTGATGTAAGTGTGTGGTTCTACTCTGTCATTGTCATTGTGTAAAGCTTTGGAGAATCCAATCATTCTGTCGCACTACTTATTTTAGTCAAAGGTCCTAGAAGAAGCATTAGTGAGTCTTACGAGTTTCTTGTCAATGTGCTTTGGCTTCTCAAACAGACAGGCAGGAATTCTTATCTCTTTCGATGTCTCCTAATTTGCTGATACAGCCAGAGCGTGTCAAATCTTTTGTCAGAGTTTACAGAACTACAGAAATTCCCACTAACATTTGTTTGATAGATATGTGCTTAGCTGTTTAACTTTAATATACCAGAACAGGGACAGTGCACATCTACTTGATATGTAAAGTTACACAACCCAAGATTTCAGATCTCCTCAAAACAAAGAGCAGGGGTCAGAAAAACTGAAGAAAAACACCATTCATTGGGCCATTATACACGGGGCTTGGAACATAGTCTAACCACATATCATTCCAGAATTTTCAGACTATTTATTCACATAACATCCATACTGTGTATCCTCAGTCATGTGTATTAGGGTTATTTTGAGAGCCCATCATTTTAATAAGGAAGTTCTTGCTTGCCAAGACAGACTAAGCACATTGCCAGGAGCTGTTCTAGACCTTCTCATAGCTTCTTCAGTTCTATGGGGCTGTCTGAAAGTCTTCAAAAGTCATCCTGAAGCTTTATTGATTCTCAGGTGTAAACAGGCAACCACTTCAAAGGAACATCCCCCCCCCCACCCCACCCCCGAAGACTAACGGCCTTGCTTTTATTGGATTGACTAGTCACGACTTTAATTTTAGTTTTATCTTTTATTTTATTCCAATTTAGCTTCGCACGGTTTGTGCATCTCTTTGATGAAAGTGGGCAACATAACAAACTGGCTTTGTTGTATTAAAACGAATCATCTTAAACCACTTTAGCCAAGCCAAGAATACTGGTTACGGCTGACAAACCTCAAAATAAGAAGTAATTATTTTCCTGCCTTACTCATAACTGACTAATGTGTCGAAACATGCCGGTTTGTCAGGGTCACGCCTTCTCCTAATTGCAGGGGTTATGGCGGCTAAGCAAGAGACTCTTTACTCAGCACAGGCGCTAATATGACAGAAAGAGGAAGCACGAAAATAAACACTTCATTGGCAGCAAAGAGCGAAGAGAAGGGTGGCCCGTGACCTGTAAAGCAGAACGGCATCATATAATACCTGCTAAGCTGAACTGTGTTGACTCTAGAAAGGCAGTTCCTGATAGACAGCAAAATGTAAATAAAAGTATATTTGCTCTTCTGTGGAGAGCACAAAAACTGTCTTTGCAGTTCTGAGGTAAAAAAAGGTGCAAAAAAAGAAACGAAAAAAGAAAACACCTTTGCTCTTCTGAGAGAAGCACAAATCTGTAGATTGATTGTTTTTGTTTAACAAGAAAAACCACATGTGGGTGCGTGTGGGGTTGGGGGGTGTGTGAGAATGAAAATCGAGAACTCGCTAAACTCAACTGACTGAATGGAAAATTGCCAGCATATTTATGTAGTAATTATTCTGGCAATAAGATCATTATCTGTGCTGCAGTTTTGGTCCTCGTTGCCAGAGGATTGCGTTGGCTGTGCTGTGGCTTGGCCATTAGGAATGTTCAGCCCAATAAACCTCTCTGACATTAGGCCACCTACAGCCATTATCACTTTAAATGAAAATAACACTTGAAAACAAAAGGGGAAGAATCACCTAGTTATGGGAACCACCAAAGTACTAGTACCACAGTCATATACACATAAACACCTGTGAAGTAAAATATAAGTTTTTAAAATATAATATGATGTGTGTGTGTGTGTGTGTGTGTGTGTGTGAGAGAGATCAGGAGAATGCTTGTTTATTGTGCAAGTGTGACTGTATGTTCATGAGAGTGAGCCTATAAGTGTGTGTGTGTTTGTGTGTGTGTGTGTGTGTGTGCGCGTGTGTGCTTGTGTGTGCATTTTTTATGTGTTTGCGTGTGGTAATGATTGTCTGTGCCAGAAAGTGGGATCTGAGTTAATATTTGAGTGCATCAGTGTGATAAATAAAGAAATATAGATACATGTGTGTGTGTATGTGTGTGTTTCTGTGTGTGTGTGTGTGTGTTTCAGGTGGGGATTTGTGTGTGTGTGTTTCAAGTGGGGATTTGTGTGTGTATGTGCCTGTGTGTGTGTGTGTGTGTGTGTGTGTGGTGTCACGGTGCTTCAGGTCTCTAAATCACCTGAGCGATGGGATAATTGCGGGCCACTCAGCCCTCTGATACCCATGGGGCAGCTCCCCACCCCTCTGCGGCGCCACACGGTTGCGAAAGAAAGGCAAGCATGCGCCTCCAACGCCGCACTGCATAGCCTCCGGCAACAACACGGTTAATCTGCTAAACACTGGGTGACAAAGCAATACTGTCAAACGGAGGTCTAAAACGGCAGAGAATAGAGGGAGAGAAAGAGAAAGAGCGACAGACAGGAGGGGTTGAAGGGAAGGGAAAAGGGAGACATTTAAAGGAGGCTGTGTTTTTGACAGCTGTGTCAGGGTTCACAACGGTGTCAAACTCCCTCGAGGTGAACTCGATTTATGCCGCGAAGCTCGGAGAGGCTGGACCTGGGTGATTCATGTTAAGCCGTGGAACCGTTTAAATCATCCGAACACCGAGACACAGACCCTCCCACCCTCCACTAAGTTTTTCAAACCGGTCGAACCCACGTGTTTAAAAACTTTTATCTTCAGTGTGGTGAGACTTAAGTGAAAATATTCGAACAGGACTTGAGTGTTGATGAAAGAGGAAGGACCCAACTAGACGTCCAAGCCTCACAGAGAGAGAGAGAGAGTCACTACACGACAGCCGGGCTGGACAGGCGAGGCCGGGCAGAAAAAAACGACCCCGAGTGTTTTTTCCGCAAACAGCCGTGGCCGTGTATCTGACAGCTCGGGGGGGAACGTGAGGAGGTAATTGTGCCACCAATTGGAATTTGGTCTGGGTAATTACCTGCTCAAATTCCCCCCCTGGAGAGTGAAACAATAAAGAAACCCAAATGCCCCCCCCGCCCCCCCCATCTTGACCGACCCCACCACCCATCCACTCACCCACACCCACACACACACACACACGCACACACACACACACACATCTCTCCCATGGCTGGCCCCCTGCCTGTCTTGAGTCCTTGTGCCCTGCACGATTACTTGACAGTTTAAAGGGAAAACATTTAATTTCATTAGCGCTGACCCCCTGCCAGCGTCGCCGGGCAGACCATTCATTACCGTGGCAACCGGCGTTTTTAATGTCTCTGCCGGCTCAGTTCAAAGGTGAAATGAAATGCCTCGACTATGGCATCACAATTGCAAAAGGGGTGCTTTGCTCAAACTAAGCGGTCGAAGCCAAAAAGAAGAAGAAGAAGAAGGAAAAAAATGAAGGAAAAATAGAAGGAAAGAAAGGAAAAAGGAGAGAGGGAGCTGCCGGGGGTTGGCTGGGGAATTAGAGACAGATAAGATGAAAGAGAATGCCGGACGGTCGCTCGGTCGGTCGGTCGCTCGGTTCAAGCAGTCCCACGCGCATGACGTGTGCGATGCTGGAGCCAGTGCTGGCCCTCGCTCGCATAGCTGTGTGTCCCAGTCACTGTTAGGCCCATTTGCGGTGCTTTGCAATGCAGGGAAGGAAGATAGCGAGTGGGCTGCTGGGAGTTTATTGAAGGCCCCCTACCCTCTACCCAGGCCTGGTTCATCTCAAGTGTTTATCTTTCTCCATCATGACCCCGTCAGAGACTCTGCACCGATATCTGTCTTTTAAGAAGCTCCGTCTGATGCGACGGCTAGATTTGCCTGTGACACCCCCCACCGCCACTCCCCCAAACCCCCTCGTGCCAGTGACCCACACACACCCCACCTCGACCCACCCTTCCTCTCATCTTCCTTCAATAATGTGCTGTTTTTATCACACACCCAAAGTAACACAGACAGGAGGGGTGAGAGACAGATGGAGGGACCGCGAAATGGAGAGAGAGAGTGAGAGAGAGAGAACACAAATTAGAGAGGGATAGAGAGAGAGAGAGAGGGTGTGTGTGTGAGAGAGAGAGAGAGAGAGTGCACGCCTCATTAAAACTCTCTGATGTTGTTACATTTATTGGCAATATCCGCTCCTTATCACCATGGCACCAGAAATCTCTCTTTCTCTCTCTCTCTAGCCCTCTCTCCCTCCCTCCCTTCTTCCCTTCCTCTCTCTCTCCCTCCTTCTGCCCACTGCTCTGTCTTTTTCCGCCCATGTTGTGGTAATTACCTGCACAGTGCATGGCAGTGAACAAAGCGCGCAGGGAGGGGCAGTAAATAGGAGGTCTAGACTGAGCGTCTCCCCGCCACTGATCTTCCCCATCGTTTGGGGCCGGCTGAGATGTTTGTGCCTGCGCTCAAAACAATCCCGCAGAGAGATAAATAAGGAAACAAATAATCTGCATGAATGGAGGGCCCTGGAGGGCCCCTTGGCCGGACCGTTGGATGGTTGGAGGGGGGGGGGGGGGCATCGTAGATGTGTTATGGAAACAGTCACATCATATCACAGTTGAGAAGGAAAGAAAGAAAGAAAGAAAGAAAGAAAGAAAGATACAGGAAGTGAAAGACAGAACAAGAGGGAGAGTGAGTGAGAGACAGAGAGAGAGGGTCAAAAAGCCCTTAGGCCATTTACGCAGTTTTTTTCTGGCTGGCTTGCAACTGCCACTTACTGTACTCCTTGCTTAGCTCAGTAGCAAAGATTATTCTCATACGGTTGTTCTCTGTGTCTGTTTTTGGTCCTCCTGATTAAGTCACATGCTGTCTGATTATGTAACAGCATGATCTGTTGATCCTAAAGAGAAGCTGTTAACATGCCAGGATCATAGCAATGTGTTTAATTTACTATGAATTTTTACAATACAGTGTACTGAAAAGAAAACAGTATGTGTCTTCTGAATACTGAATTTACACAATTGTCACCACTGTCAAGCTGGTAGATTTCCTTTTTGAGAATACTGTAATTAATTTTACATTAAAGCTGTCAGAGAGCTTATATCAAGATACATTTTTTGCACAAGCTGCAAACACATAAAAGCAGGCATCCAGCTCAGTGGAAGTGTATAAAAGGCATTTGTCCCGGTACAATATTATTAGCAATAGATGCAACCACACACGCACACACAGAGGCAAGCATGTTCCTGTTCTCACAGACTAACTCAGACCATCTGTAATTGGAGGCAGTAGACAAACTCTGGAGGGGCGACAGTGCCCGGTGGGAGAGCACTTAATGGTCTAGCATTTATTTATTTACATGTGATGAGTACATCTGTTCCCAGTGCCAGCCATTGAACAGAAAAAAGCCCCCTCTCTTCTCTCTCAATCCCTGTTCACACTTAGCAAGACTGCAGACAACGTGTTTGTAGAAGGTGGAGGTAAATTGCCTATGAAAATATCAGGTCTTTTTTAAGACATATATGATTACATGAAATCTCAGTCGATGCCCTCCATGGTCCTCAACGATTTCACTTGGGTAAATATGTTTTAGATAATGGACACTAATGGCTGGGGTTCTGTGTGTTTACTTAGTGTTTTTGTGTTTGTGGATTGCAAAAAAGGATTATTTTATTTGAATTTAAGCACACAGTCACATGTGAAACTAAATAACTGTGCCTATTTTACTCGGAACACACTGGGCGTTGTAGTCTGTTATTAATTGTGTTCTTGAAACTCCAGTGTGCACACCCACACACAAATATGCATTTATACACACAAACACACACACACAAGCGCGCTCACACGCACACACACACACACGCACACACACACACGCACACATAATAATAACCCTTGATATTGCTGTCATAGATAATTTATTTTGATGATCAAAAAAGCTTGAAGCTCTCCTAGAGAAAATTGCAACCAAAGGAATGTCAGCTGAAGAAGATCAGCTGAATTGGCAAAAAAGAGACAGGAAAACTCTTGAAAGGCTGTAAAGTTGTAAAACGCTAATTACAAATCGCAATACAGTCAGTTTCCTATGAGGGCATAAAGTAGGTATTGTATGTAAGGAGGACAAAGTGTTTGTAATCAGCTTAAATGGTTGTAATTAGGCATCACAGCCTCATTGCTTCTGTGGAAAAAAAAGTGGGTTTGGGAATCAAAAGTGTTCTTACTTTAGCTGTAATTACAGTAATGACAGCCATTACTCTAAAGCCCGGAGTTGACTTGGAGCGATATGAGCCAGAGCTGTTGAGTATGAAGACTTGAACTGCTGCTTGGAAGGAGACATTGGTTTTCCATGTCATGCGTGCTTGAGCAGTGTCATTATTTTATTGCTATTGATTATTATCTATTATATACAGTAGAAGTGGTGCCAGTGTGTGTGTGCTTTGGCTTGGTTTCAGCGAGGGGCACACACACACATACACAACTCCCTGACCAAAAAAAAAAACGTTTGACTTCACAGGGTGTTG
>CM050214.1:13537706-13552706 GCA_027475355.1 Coilia nasus
ATGACACGTAGAATTAGACAATGACAGTTCAATCTCATTGGGACGTACACATTATTCATGCTGGAAAGAGTAACAGTTGGTAGCGATGACTTTGCTTGAGTCTCATTTACATGCTGTGGAGTACATTTCTTTTTGGCATGGTCTTCACCAGTGTGTTCTGCAAGGATACAAAAATAACATAAAAAAAAAAAAACGTTTCCATAATTTTAGAGTACTTTACACACTTCATCGTTTCTAAACTGCAATGAGGCATACTTAAGAAAGCATTGAAGTATATGACATGCTGAGTAGTGTCTGTATTTATTAGCTTGTAACAGACTCAGATTGTCCGTGAAGTTCCTAAATGACTGTTAAAATGTTGTGCAAGTTTAAGAGACAAGCCGGGCTGTGCAGTCGGGCATTCCACCACTTCAAAGCTTAGGCAGTAATTGCATGGGGCGAAATGTGTCCAAACACACATACTTAACCCCCTACCCTCAAGCCCTCCTAAAACCTTCACAGTCACTCACTCACACACACACACACACACACTCACTCACACACACACACACAAATACACACACACACACACACACACACACAAGGGTACCGACATAGGCCAAGATTATCGCCCACACTGTGCTTGGGATATCTATTTGAATCTTTTGAGGGGATTAGGAATATATCTCTTGTAGGTGGGAGGATGTTTGCAACCTCCAGAAAGGTCAGATTGTGTGTGTGTGTGTGTGTGTATGTGTGTGCGTGTGTGTGTATGTGTGTATGTGAGCAAGTGGGACTTCACTGTCCTCTCTCATGCTGTCTTTTTATCCCTAAGAATCCTCCTTCCATAACAATCTTCCTTCTTTCCCAACTTCTTCTTGTCTCTCTTACTGTTTCCTTCATCCCTTCATTTATTTTTCCTCCCTCTCAGTCATACTTTACCTCTATCTCTCCCTCTCTTGCTGTCTCTCTTTCTCTTTCCCTCTCTCTTCCTATCTCTCCCTCTACCTCTCTTGCTTCCTGTGTCTCTCCACCTCTCTCTCCCTTCCATTCTCTCTCTACCTATCTGCCTCCCTCTCTCTCTCTCTCTCTCTCTCTCTCTCTCTCTCACACACACACACACACTGTTTCCCTCCCTCTGCACCTCTGCATGCTGTGTGATGGACAGGTAGCCTGGGGGTTGGGGGCGTGTGGTGGGTGTGGAATATGTGTGTGTGTGTGTGCGTGTGTGTATGTGTGTGTGTGAGGGGAGGTGACTAGCGCGGTGGAGCCACAGAAGCGGCCACAGTTTCTCCCCTGAGGAGCAGCCCTTTCATCTGGCCGCTGCCTGGCGCCGCCGCTAACCTCTGACTGTCTGTGAAAGCGGCACGCTTAATAAACGCCCAGGAGCATGGGAACGCCGCTCCTCGCCGAGAATCTCACCCTGCAGCCTGCACACATACACACACACGCACATACACACACACACACACGCACATATACACACATACACACACACGCACATATACACACATACACACATACAGTACACACGCACACATGCACACACATATATGCACATGCACGCACACACACACACACACACACACACACACAGGAGTGTGGGCACACACACGCACACACACAAACATAGTGGTGTGGGCGCACACATACACACACCCACATGTACAGTACATGCACACACATGCACGCACACATTGACAAACACACACGGCAACAGCAGCATAGTGATGCATAAACATGGAGAGAGAAAGAGGGGGAGAGAGATAGACAGAGAACAGAATGACTTGTGTACACACACCACAGACAAACAAGTACACACACACACACACACACACACACACACACACACACACACACACACACACACCAAAGACAAGTCCTCCAACCAGTTCTGCAGGCAGCTGATTATGCCTTAAAGTGTGTTGTTTATACACAGGCATGTTTATTGCTTTTCCATGATCACATTCGCAGGCTCCTACTTGCCTGTGTTAACCATCTCTAATGGTCTTTTTCTTATTCATGTTTTATCCACATGAGTTCATAGTTCAACAGAGACACAAATCCCATGACAGGAAAATTTACTTTGCTTGGGGAATATAATTTATTTATTCTGGAAACCTTTTGCGCCCCAAAAACAAATACCCCTAAGTCTTAGTGATAGCAATCAAATGTAGGGCTCACAGTCTTTTTTAACAGCTAGATCTGCATGGCTTTGAAATGTAACCACAAATAAGGTATTGTTTTCCACTGTTTTACTATTGAATTTCATGGTGAATGGATTAAACCATTAAATCAGAAACTCAATGAACCACAATATTGTCTAATTTCATGGGTAAGGAATACATTTATTTCTTTTGTGAATTTGTGAACGTTTTGGGAACCTTAAGTCATGGGATTCCTACCGTATTCAGTAGACTGAAGAAGGTTTCGGTACACAGTGTTGCAAACCTCAGCATTTCATATATGGTCTTGCATTTTATGCAAATACTGCTATGCCATTTAAAGGTCCTACATTACAAATGCATTGCTCAAAACCTACAGATACTTATGTAAAAGTGTTTTATGTATACACAATAAAAAATAATGTTAGTGTAAACGCTATGGAAATAAAATTAAGGAAATTAAACATAATTTCATCATAAATAAATATAGCAAAAACTTAGTGAGATGTGGCTAGACAGATGTGAAAGTAGGAGTCTAAGAAAGAGTAAACATGTTTTAGTGTACTCTTAAAAAGGATACATTAAATAAGTGTAATCTTATAGGCCTAATTATTTAATCTAAAGATTCGCAGTTGTAATGTGATTGTCTGGGGAAGCCACTTGAGACTCAAATTAGTTTTCCTGTGATCAAGGAACCAAACATCACCAAACGTCAACAAAGTTATCCCCTAAATTTCGGCACTGACGTGATTGGCTAAAAGTTGTTCGTCGTCATCGAAGTTTTTTCACTCTCGTACCACTTCGCTGTTGTGGTGTCTCACTTTGCTTGTAGAGGATTTACTTGTGGCCTGCCTAATAACAACGCTTGTCACAACTTCATCTGGACACTTTGGAGGTTTTGCTGCGATGTCATCCCCGACTGATCTACGGGACAGTGGGTCACCCGAAGCCGCTAGTAGACGGCGAACGATGGAGGAGCGCAAAGCCCAAGTAACAAGTCACCCATTCAGCGTGGAGTCGCTGATGTCAAGCAGTAGGAGTCATAAGGAGTCGACAGCCAAAGCCGAGGACGCACCGTGGAACACTTTTGTACGGACCCATTCCCTTTTATATCCCAGTAGGGATACGTGCAGCCCGGAGGGAATGAGAACCCCAACCTCACCAGTCAAACTTGAGTCGCCGGAGTCGGAGGAAGATTGTAGTTCTTGGGCAGCAAACTCCAAATTCTCAGGACAATCTCGTAAGTATTAGGCCTGAGAAAAAAACATTTAAATGGAACGTTTCAGTTTTAGTTTCTTTTTACCACCAGGGCGTTTAGCTGTTTTAACAAAAAAAAACGTTTATAACACGGTAATGTATTGTTTGCTTGGTCCCTACCGAATGACTTAAGGAAAATGTGTCAGGGTATTTTAGACGATATTGAAATAAGCAGTTGTCATTTTCCAACTCGTGTTGTGTTATGTCTTTTTATGTTTCATTTTAACCTATGTTGTTTTTCTATTTCTAAATAATGTAAACATTAAAAACCAAACTAAAATACTAAACCTTATGAAGGCTATTATATAGAAAGAAAGAGTTAATGATTCTAAGCTGTGAAGGCAAACTTTGACAGTTTTATCTAAGTCAAAGCCCTCACAGTATAATAACATAGCAAAATATATGTTTTACTTAGGGAGAACGTAAATAGCTCTTTAACGGCTCTTTATTATTTCATATTTTTTTGACAGGCCAGGTGAGTCCTACCTGTTTGCTGCGAAAGCACAAGACCAACCGCAAACCTCGCACACCCTTCACTACCTCCCAGCTGCTGGCTTTGGAGAGAAAGTTCCGGCAGAAGCAGTACCTGTCCATCGCCGAGCGGGCCGAGTTCTCCAGCTCGCTCACGCTCACCGAGACCCAGGTGAAAATCTGGTTCCAGAACCGCCGGGCAAAGGCCAAGAGACTGCAGGAGGCTGAGCTGGAGAAGCTGAAGATGAGCTCTAAGCCTCCGCTGGCCCCAGCCTTCGGCTTGCCGTTTCCCTTCAGTGCCATGTCTCTGTACGGACAGACCTACCCCTACCACAGGCCCCTGGTGCCTCTGGCCCCCACTGCACTCTACAGCGCACCGCTGGGCTACAGCATGTACCCCCTCTCCTGAGGGATCTCGGCACACGTGTGCCCTGCCTCTTTTTTTTTTAAAGGTAGCCTGTATAGTCTTTTTGTTTGTTTGTTTATTTGTTTTGTTCTTTTTGTATGTATGGACAGTTCATTAATTGCTTGGCTTTGGGAGGGAGTTTGTCTCGGACCAAGATGGATTATGAAGCTATAAAACCAGGTTCTGACGAAGATTGCTCCGCTTGCCATTTTTTGTTTATCCATGGATGGATTTTTTTTTTTCTTCACACAAAAAGCCAAATGACTGCCAGTCTCACAACCAATACTTATTTGTATGGTAGAGAGTATTTCAACAGCACTTCCAAAGCAGACCATGATGCCCTGTGGATGGCTGCGTAAAGAAACAGTGTCATGGGAATATTGCATATATCTGTCTTGGGCCATGATGATGTTATACCTTTCTGATATTGTGATGCGATTTTAAGTGTTTTTATGATTATTTAAAGTGAAGTTGTAGCCAAGTTGAACTTGTCTATTCTCCAAATTAAAGTGGATTTGATTTTTTTTGTTTTTACCTGAGCAACAGACCAAAACAAATCGCAGTAGAGGTTATTGAAAATGTAAACTAGAGTTTTATTTAGTCTGAGTTTGTTTTTTAACACTTAAAAAAAAAATTCTCCTGGCAGCACAGACAGCACTGTATGCTTCATGTTAGTTTTATTTATTTTCTTTATTTCAGAGAGATGACTTACCAGGGTCACAGATTTGAGAGCTATATTTTATCTGTATTTATACTGTCGGTTTTAACTGAATCCCCATTTGAAGAGGGTTATCTTTGTTACATGTTTATAAGCCTATAAAATGTCTATTTTAAAGCCATTTCAATGGTATGCATTTGTATTTTTTTGGTGCGGAGGGAAGACAGCATATCAAAGAAACTTAGAAATTACAGCATATCAAAGAAATTATTTAAAAAGTGGTAAAATACAACCTAAAATAGTTTACTTAGATACACTAATAGTAGTCGATTATATAAGCCAACATTTTATTTTCTCAAAGTAATTGCCTGTAAAACAAGCTGTGACATTTGGATTACCCAAAATGCTTTTCACAGTTAAGTCTTCACCCAACTCAGAAAGTCAAACAACTTAAGGTAGAACTACACCAATGTGAAACTCAATGTGAGTCTCAAAACTGTTTATTCAAACTACATGTTTACAGGCATCCTTAGTAAATCCTGTCACTCTGCCTTCAGCCAGTAAATGTTCAAAATGAAGTTGAGCCATTTCATTTTCACCATAATGACAGTGTGCCCCCCAGTCAGAGTCTGAGTCTGAGTCGGTATGCGTGTCACCTGGTTGTGCTTTAGTCGCCGCTGTAGGGCCAGACGCGTCAGTGGGACTCGGCTCCGTCCGACTCCGAGCGGCTGCAGTCTGGCGTCTGACTGAGACGGGCGGCACGTGGGGCAGTCTCGGTTTACGTTGCTCCTTCCTGTGTGCTACCAGGTCGTTCATCAAGACCCATTAAGCCCCCACCCACCTATCCCCCCCCCCCCCCCCCCCCCCCATGCAGCCCCCTCCACCCCTCATAAAGGTGGTGCCCTTGTGGCCGACGCAAGGACTGCTTACAACTTCCGTGTGACTTTGATGTAATGAGGAAATCGTTTATAGGCCCTGTATTTACGAGCCTCCCCTTTAATCAAAGCAAGGAGGCCACGCTGGGCCTCAAAGCACTCCACCAATCAGGCTAATGAATTGCAGATCTGCCGAGATGTTCGAGGATGTGTTTTATAATGTCAACTTCACCGCAACTGCTACTTGAGAAAGAGAGAGGGGAAGGAGGAGAAGGAGGGGAAAACAGGACTACTGAAATCTAAAAAATAATGAGAAATGGGGGTAAATTAAAAAAGGACAGTCTTTATGTGGGAACCCTGTGTATTGGAACCGAATGTCAATGAGAAAGCTGTTACAAAAACAGGAAGAGAAAGGTTTGGCAGTTGTCATTGTTCAGTAAGCCAGTTTTACTGCTATTATTTTTTAAAGCTATTTAGAAAATGGTCTGGTCATGACAGGCATTTTTTTTAGTTCTATAAATGCCATGCCACATTACAGCTGTCAGTTGATTTAAATGAAAGAGCAAGAAAAAAAACTTCAGTTTTGAAATTGAAAAAAGGAAGTTTTGTACCTTTCCTGCAGTCTGGTGAGCAGCTGAGAATCTTAGTCCCATGCTGAAATCTCCCTCTGCTGGCGACGATGCACATCACTTGTTGTCACAACCACTAATACTGTAGGTATGCTCTTCCACTGACACTGATACATACTGTAACACTCAGCAACGCAGCACAGTTTTCTGGGGTGCAGATTTTAGGAGCAGACATCACTTCAAAAACAACAAGAGTGATGGCAGCAACATCAGTACATATTCAAGCAACAACCTTAAAACTCAATTTGACTTGCATTTGTCATTCTATTGTGCTCTCTCTCTCTCTCTCTCTCTCTCTCTCTCTGTGTCTCTTTATGCTTCTCTCTCTCTGTCTGTCTGTCTCTCTCTCTCTCTTTCTTTCTCTCTCATCTAACATCTTAGTGGAAATACATACTGTAAATAAACCAAACGGTTAAATAAATGAAGCTAAATGACTTCTTATTTTATGAACAACGTATAGCAAAGAGCACTATGAAACTGCGCTGCACTAAAAAGTGTGTGAGAGTAAAGAATGCATGGATGAAGAAATGTGTGTGTGTGTGTGTGTGTGTGTGTGTGTGTGTGTGAAACACGTTTATTCATTTATATATCCTCAGGAGAACCTCTTCTACTTCCAGTTTAATTATAGCGAGTGCAACAATGACTCCAATGCATTATTAACACCTCTCTGCAGCCTGGGCCCCCTAGCCTCGCGACAGCAGCTCGGAAACTACACAATAGCAAGTGAAGCATGGAACCAACTTTAAAAATGAAAGCAACGTGCTACATGGTACTTCTTTATGTTGGTTTAACTTGCACTGTTTTTCAAGTATCACGGCCAATCCCATGTAAGGTCCTGAAGTTTGTAAGTTCACTTGAAAAATAGTGCAAATTATACCAATGTAAAAAGACCCATGCAACAAGTTGTCTTCATTTTTTTGTGTTGGTTATGTTTCACTTTTAACTCTTTGAAAATAAACAGTCACATCCAGGTGGTAGGGTAATTACTGAAGGGGGCGGGTGCAGGGATGGCCTTCTTCATGATAACTGAAAATCATGAGGGCAAGTAAAACTGACTTAAAAAGATCTATGTAACACGTTGCCTTAGGCCTCATTTTCACAGACTTCAGCCTGTACAGCACGTAACAGCACTTAATTACGTTCAGCACTTAGTTGAGACGCACTAATTACAAAGTTAGGGCTTTGGGTCGGCCGCGATCCCACTGACTCTTCAACGAGACACGCTCGTTAGTGGGAGCTTTGTGTCTGTCTTATTAATATGTGGCATTACTGTGAAAAGTGTGCACACTGAATAATATTCTGCATTCTGCATTGGGGGTATTTGATGGCACAAAATGACATTTCAATCATGTCTAGTTTTCCTCAGGTTCCAATCTTAGGAAGACCACACATGGTTGAAACATAATTTTATGCCATGAAATAAACCACAAAAAAGGATTTCAAGTAAACTGTCAGTACTCCTCACAATGCATCAAGGATAAATACAGCTGTGAACTCTCCACAAAAATACTCTCTCTCTCTCTCTCTCTCTCTCTCTCTCTCTCTCTCTCTCTCTCTCTCTCTCTCTCTCTCTCTCTCTCTCTCTCTCCTGCCTCTCTCTGCCTCTCTCTCTCATTGCAGCATGACTCATTAATGATTTGTTCTAAAAATCTCAACCTGTTTCAGTTTCCCAGCCAGCATCCCGGCAACAGAGCAAGAGGTGTGAGCACTAAAGCTGGCAATTGATGAGAAATATCTGAGACCTCTGAAGAGCTAACAGACAGGATTTATTTTCAGCATCGGCATAATAATGCCTGCTTTGCTGGGCAAAAGAAGAAACTGAGAAAGAGAGGAGAGAGAGAGAGACAGACAGACAGACAGACAGACAGCGGGGAGAGAAAGGGAGAGAAAGAGAGCTCTGTGTGAGAGAGAGAAATGTAAAAACATGAGAAATGAGGGCAACAAACAGACAGTGAGACAGGATGTGAGAGTGAGAGTGAGAGGATGTGACTAAGAGGAGAAGGCAAAGGGAGACAAGGAGTGAGTGTGATAAAGCAAGTTAGTGTCTTGGCTGGTGTGAAGGTACTAGAGCTTGACATAGGGCTGGGCGATATATCGGTATTATCGTAATATTGATATATTTTTAAAGAAGATATGCATTTGACACTATATCGCCATATCGATATATTTTCAATGATACAATACCACTTTATGAAAACCACTTATCCTAATGTGTTCACACTGTTCAGACAGCCGGAGCTTTCTCGGATCACTCAGCTGTACCCTTGCGTATGTTACTGTTTACTTTTTCATTTGCACAGCTCTTTTAGAGCAATCTTAACTTAACATGAAACACTTTGCTCATCCTGTTTTTGAAATATCGATATGTATCGTATATCGCCAGTCAGCCCAGAAATATTGTTATATTAGTTTAGGTCCATATCACCCAGCCCTAGCTTGACATAGACTACCCCCTCCTCTCTCTCCCACTGTCTGTCTGTCACTGTCTAGCAAATGATAGACTTACGTTTTTTTCCCTTTGTCTGTCGAAGAACAAATGTTTGCTTTATTGTATACAGCCTTGGGCTTATTTTTCATCACAGAAATTATTCAAAAAGTGTGAAAATGATGCAATGGCTCAGCAACATGTCCTAATAACACTACATCCTCTTAGTTAAGCGTATTTTAGGAAGAGTCATAAGATGCATTGAATTGTGCGCTGACACACTGAATAGTACATACGACATACACAAGCCATCCTAAAAACACTGAAGGACGCCTCTCATTTAAATGTATTTTGGGAAGTTTCCTAACGCATTGAATTCTGTGCTGACACTCCAACGCACATAAGACATGCAAGCTCTTACACAGCTGAAGGCAGGGCAGTGGTGTAATCGTAGTTAATTGTTTTTCTGAGTCGATGGGTCGTGAGAATGACTCACTCAGCTATTTAACCGTGCCAATTAATTCTGCACTATAGCAGTTAACCACGACCAATTACACCTGGAGCTGCTTTTTCTTTGCTAAGTATCTGATTGACGCCAAGTTTTACTGCAGAGGTTCTACCTGAACTTCAGCAGGAACTTATTTATTTATTTATTTATCTATTCCCTTCTTGCACTGGAGAATACAAAAATGTCAGAATTAATCAGAATAGATTGGGGTAATGTTTCGGCATAGCAACATCAATCATAATAACATCAATCATTGCACTGGCATAGTGCAATCAATCAAACAAATGTAATCATTATACATGCCTACCCTAAATAATGAGCATCTATTCAGCACAGTGAACATTATGACTGTGCTGTTATGTAAGGCATTACATAATTATTTACATAAAAAAAAAATAATAATAATAATTAAATAATATATATACATACACACACCTCATATCTTGACCAAGTTATGTGGCTTCATTGACACTGTGGTTGAAAAACAAAATGGCGGCCAGTTAGTCTACTAACTAATGAGTGTAATGAGATGTCATTGACGCCATCTGGGCTGGCCCTGTTTGGAGGGAACTGAAACCCTCTAGGTCCTGAAAGAGGTCCTAATTGGAGAGGATGGGAAGCGCACGGCACGACTGGGAACAGATTGGGGCCCGTTGGTCACGCATTGCTGTAATGAGCTGTGGGCTGAGGTCCTTAAAATCTATTTCTTGACTAATTTACCTGAGCACTGCACTGCTGCACTGAGGCCTTTGTAATGTGGTAAAGAGGAAAAGTTATGAGGTGTGTTTGTGTGTGTGTGTGTGTGTGTGTGTTTGTGTGTGTGTCTGTGTGTGCACACATGTGCACGTGTTTGTGTGTGTGTGTGTGTGTAAGTGTGTGTGTGTGTTCGTGTGTGTAAGTCTGTGTGTAAGTGTGATTGTGTGTGTGTGTATGGGTGTGTGCACATGTGTGTGTGTGTGTGTAAGTGTGTGTGTGTGTTCGTGTGTGTAAGTCTGTGTGTAAGTGTGATTGTGTGTGTGTGTGTATGGGTGTGTGCACATGTGTGTGTGTGTGTGTGTGTGTGTCTGTGTTGCCTACAGTAATGTTGAAGGAGTTCATAAATGGAAGAGAAAAAATATGGTGCATAGGTGAAGAAGTGAAGCTGGATGAACACACACACACACACACACACACACACACACACACACACACACACACAGGCACACACACAGGCACACACACACACAGAATGGGGCTTTTTTAATGAAGTCCCACTTATATGGTTCCTCATTCATACATAGAGGGTGTACCATGAGGCAAGACTTTTACAGGGGTATAAGGCTTAGGTGTCATACAAACCTTGACCAGCAGATGGCAGACAATCAAAAGACATGAGTACAGTAGCAATCAGTCAGGGTTGATTGCACAGCGCACATCAGTTCACTTAAAAGGCTGATTCAATTTACTTAACTCTTGATTTGATAGATATACTTACAATAGAATGATTCATGTCACGACTGCACCCACTAAAGACCAGTACATAACAATCACTTGATGTTCATCAGTCATGGACAAGCTGATTGGAGTGATTTTCCACTGCATACTTACTTGTGACTACTTCTAGACTGAATACTTCATCCTGCACATAAAAACAGTTATCTCTAGAGAGAGTTATACAGGTACAAGCTGTGCTGTGACTACAAAAGCTCTTTCTTCTCTCTGCATGTTTCCAAGCCTGGGATTCGAAGAGGCAATGTGCCATATGTTGTTATAGGTCAATCCCAGCCTCTGTGTTTACGGAAGCACCATGCACATAAGCTTAGTCGAGATGAAGGCTCCAAGCAAGTTGGGACATGGCTCACACTGAAAGCTGATTGGTTTAAGCTCAGACAAATGAGTGATGTGATTGGTCTGTCCTCCTTCTGTGCACTTGAGCCACGATGTGCATTTGCACTGTGGTTTATTTTTAATTATGCAGCAACTGTCTCACGTAGAAAATACGTTTGTGAGCTAATAACCTTTTCATTTGGACATGACAACTTGTAACATCACAGCAGGGTTTTTTTTTTTTAAAAGGAAATGCAAACATTTCAAGCATTCAAGGATTTTTATTTGTCAACTTCCCTAAATGTGCAGGACATGCAGAAAAAATGAAATGCTGTTTCTCTTCTCTCTGACAGTAATTACAGGTATACATAAACCGAAGAGACGATTGCAATAACTTACACAACAGTAAATATAGACAATACAGTAAATAATGACAAACAGAATAAACAGACAAACAATGACACAACAGACAATAAAATAGGTACTGCATAAAAGTGCCACAGTGCAGTTCAGCAGCACCCTGTTGCAGTGTGTGTGTTCAGGAGGTTATCTGCTGAATGTTAAGAGCAAACAAAGACTTAAGTGTTTAGTCTTTCGTGTTTATCTTTTAGCAGTAGGCTAGACAATCAGATAAAGCTAAATGAAAACAGATGGGCTCTGGCAGATAGCATCACTGGACGGCTCTTTGTGTGTGTCAGTGTGCAGTGGACTGCGGACGGACACAAGCATCACCGGCGGGGCATCTGGAGCGTGGCGCAAGCACCAGGCAGTGTTGATGAGTCCCTCAGGGCCACAGGCACACAAGGTTGGCCACCCATCTAACCATCAATACAGCCTCGCCTGACACGGGTCACACCTTGAGCTCTACCGATCGCTCTCTTACTTTATCATCTTTTTCCGTCCGCACTGCCATTCGTTTTTTTTTCCCTTTCCTCCCTCTTTCCCACCCTCTATCTCTCTCTCTCTCTCTCTATGTTGTATTCTCTCTCTCTATTTACCTATTTCCTTCAGGATAAATAAAGTATCTCTGCGATCAAACTCTCTCTGTCTCTCTCTGTCTCTCTGTCTCTCTCTCTCTCTCTCTCACTCTCTCTCTTTCTCTGCTTTTCTCTCTCTCTGTTGTGGTCTCTCTCTCTATTTACCTATTTCCTTCAGGATAAATAAAGTATCTCTGCGATCAAACTCTCTCTGTCTCTCTCTGTCTCTCTGTCTCTCTGTCTCACTCTCTCTCTCTCTCTCACTCTCTCTCTTTCTCTGCTTTTCACTCTTTCTGTTGTGGTCTCTCTCTCTATTTACCTATTTCCTTCAGGATAAATAAAGTATCTCTGCGATCAAACTCTCTCTGTCTCTCTGTCTCTCTGTCTCTCTCTCTCACTCTCTCTCTTTCTCTGCTTTTCTCTGCGTTTCTCTCTCTATGTTGTATTCTCTCTCTCTATTTACCTATTTCCTTCAGGATAAATAAAGTATCTCTGCGATCAAACTCTCTGTCTCTCTCTGTCTCTCTGTCTCTCTCTCTCTCTCTCTCTCTCTCTCTCTCTCTCTCTCTTTCTCTGCTTTTCTCTCTCTATGTTGTAGTCTCTCTCTCTATTTACCTATTTCCTTCAGGATAAATAAAGTATCTCTGCGATCAAACTCTCTGTCTCTCTCTGTCTCTCTGTCTCTCTCTCTCTCTCTCACTCTCTCTCTCACTCTCTCTCTTTCTCTCTCTCTCTCTCTCTCTCTCTCTCTCTCTCTCACTCTCTCTCTTTCTCTGCTTTTCTCTCTCTCTGTTGTGGTGTCTCTTTCTCTGTCATACCCAGTGGCTCCTTGTGTGTCACCCTCCTCTCTACATCACTGCAGGCTGCGCCCGACAAACACAGGAGGATAATGAAACATTAATCATCGCCACCACAAGCCTTCAGCTTACTCATTTTGCAGGCCTTTCATTTCATTTCAGTGAATGAGATGTCCAGCCTAAGCCACTGGCATAATGAGATCACAAATGCGCACGTACACACACACACACACAGACACGCACACACACACACACACATACACACATACATAAATGCGCGCGCACACACACACACACACACACACACACACACACAATAAAGTTAGATGAATGAATTTGAATGATATGCAAACAGTAGGAGTGTTTTAAAGTCTCCTTTAAAATTAATTGGCCTGGAATCACATCAGGCAAGCTCACAGATGATGCATTTATTTCAGTTCAAGTAATAAGCCGCCCCAGGAACTGGACTGGTTTTAGGGCTCCAAGCAGTGCAGCTGTTGCTAATTCAATTTCAGGAGTTCTACTTGTTTTCAATATTTTCTCCTAATTTTCATAATTACTGATTTTTGTTTTATGCTGAAACATCTGTATTGCAAAAGCCATAAGACCAATAGAAGCAAAAAAAAGAAAACTAGTGGGGAGTTTGGACATATCTGCCGCTCCTAATCACTATCTACTATACAAAATGGCACAATTTGACCACTGCTTTTATGAGGAGAGAGAGGGGAATCAACACATGAAAAAAGCTTTTTTAGATACAAGATGAATAGATTTACATGCATAATTAATCCAGAGACAGTTGATAAACAATCTTTGATATATCCAAGTTGTGAAATTAATTTACATATAGTTATTATTTTCTCACTCAATCTGGGTCACATGGTCAGACACTGAGCTGTTCATTCATTCAGCAGTAAGTTGTTTATTTCATAAAGGGTCAGGGTTCAAGTCTCTCTGGTTTCTGGCAGGGACAGCCCAAGTCTTAAGGCAGGACCTGCTTTCTCCTCTGGATTATAGTCACAAAAGTCTTTATTAATGCATTATTAAAAAAGCAACAAGAATGGTCGTAATATTCCTACCTTTGCTTGCACCCCTTTATTTTAGCTATATTATTACATGATGTCTTAACATAATGTCACCCATGTGGCGTGTGTGTGTGTGTGTGTGTGTGTGTGTGTGTGTGTGTGTGTGTGTGTGTGTGTGTGTGTGTGTGTGCGCGTGTGTGTGTGCGTGTGTGTGTTTGTGACCTCAGGGCCTGGTGCTCAGTAATTGCCAGAACGTTCTGTAATGTCAATGCAATGTAAAGTCTGAGGTGCACTGCGAGCATCATTAGTTTCCATTCAAAGGACGTTAACTGCTCTTGAGCACATCCATTTCCCATATAAATGTTGATTTAACGGTACGCTTTAAGAACAGGATTGATCCTGCTGTGTGTGTGTGTGTGTGTGTGTGTGTGTGTGTGTGTGTGTGTGTGTGTGTGTGTGTGTGTGTGTGAGAGAGAGAGAAAGGCGAGGGGCATGATTAAAGGAATATATGTCACTCTTCCTAGGTTGATTAAATCTCCTGAACAACCTCTACAGTTAAAGCAATGTAGTTTAAATCAGCTAACCCCATAATCCTATGACCCCATATCTATCTCGCTCACTCTTTCTCAGGGCCTGTTTACACGAGAACGCAGAACGAGATGTGCCTTTCGTTTAGACAGTGACAGCATTTTTGGGGCCTAAAAACGCAAAAATCTGAAACCACCCTCCAGAACGGAAAAGTTGAATACGCTCCGCCGTAGCGTTTCTGTCTACGCTGCCCAAGACGCAAAACTCTGGTCAGATCTGCTCATGTCGTGTACGCGTTTACGTCACATACATGCAGCAGTACAGCGAAACAAATATGGCGGATCTGTGCCCAACCGAATTCCACACACTTTTGCGTCACCGTATGCACACAGATTTCCTCCCGAAAACCCTCGTCTAAACGTGGAATAAAAAGTGAGGACGCGACGCCACTTTTGCGTCTTCGGTTCAGACCGTCATCATGTAAACGTAGCCTC
>CM050214.1:13555206-13592706 GCA_027475355.1 Coilia nasus
TTTTTCCCCTGTTTGTAAACCTGCATGTCCACTCATAACGCTCTATTTCCTCTTGACAATGCAGGACTAACACTACATACAATCCATGCACAGCTTCGTCAAAGTGGCAGAGTGGCGACAGGCCCTGGGATGGATCGCGCACAAAGCCCGTCACTGATGCTGTCCAAAACTAGACACCAGTGAGGAGCTACAGCATCTTGCAGTCATCCATCCCAGTCAGACTGTACTGGATGTGTGCTCTGCTCTGCTTCTGCCACGCTGCACAGGGGTGGTGAACGATGAATGTGATCAGTAAGGATGTGCGGATCGACACCAAAGTATCGATACTTCGATCTTGATGGGTTATTTAATATGGATGGATCCTGGTGTTAAAATATTGATATCAAGTGATGTTTTAATTACTGACTTCTTTCACGCTGCACACTTTTTTGTGGGAAGGGATGTCATGTACAGTCACATATCTAAGGTGAATCGGCACATAGATGGCCACATTAGTTGCTGTGGGCTACGTTGTATGTTGCAGTTAAGGGGTGTAAAACACCTTGCTCTTAGGTATTGTAACTTCCTCATGCTTTTAAATTGTATGATATAGCAAACTTTGATTACGGCCATTTATGATGACCAGTATTTCACAGCCATCACTGTCAGTCCGGTAGCCTGAAGCTACAGTATCACCTTTATCTAGTGGTGGATAAAAATCTGCAGTATTAAAAAAAAAACTTTTGAAAATATCGATATCGGTATCGATATTGGGATACTAACCCTGGTATTACTTGGTATCATATCAAAATGAAAATAAGAGGTACCGCCCATCCCTAGTGATCAGTAAGCTTGCGGACTTCAATGGACTGGGGTAATAATTGTGACCGGTACTCTTTGGTACTGCAATGGACTGGGCTAATGAATGTGACCAACATATGTGCACACTCCAGTGGACTGTGAGGAGAGTGTGGAGGAGTTAGGAAGGTAACAGGTGGCCAAGCAAAGCAGACGTCATGAGCAAAGCAACACAGTTATATATAACAAAGACTGTCTTGGAGGATGCACACAATATATAGTATGTCAAGGACAGGAGTCAAATAGGTACGCTTACCCCAACACAGACACAGACACACACAGACACACACACACACACACACACACCGTGGAAGCCCAGCCTGTAGGCTGTGTCCCACATTCCTACCCACACAGGCCGAGAGCAAGGGGTGTGGTGCTATATGGACAGTATTGCCCCAGAACTTGGAAATAGCAGTCCCCTCCACTCTCAGGTGTCTCCAGTTGTCTCTGGCAGGTGCTCCAGATCGCCTGGGCACAAACCCAGCACACTGAACCCAAGTCAGACTGGCTGGAAACCTGGAAAAAGAAAGACCAGACACGTGCTAAGCCAGTCTCATGGTAAGAGGCCTATGAATTGAGTGAGAAATCAACCTCTGGAAGGGATTTTTTTTGTTGAAGCCAAGTTAAGAGTGCTGGAAAAGAAGTTTGGAGGATTGCTACAGGAGAGAAGACCTGCCCTCAAGAGAGGAGACCAAAAGACACCACGTGAAGCCAAAACCAAGCCCAGCCGCGAGGTCAGTGCCTGAGCTCTTGAACCACACCAGCATTGGCCTGTCTCTCTCTCTTTGGCCATCTCGCCTCAGGAAAGACCCACCAGAGCCAGTCACCCTCCCGCACACTGACGAGGATTAAAGTTGCCTTCCACTCCCCACTTCCCTATTCCCCCACATATTTTCAATAAACTCTGAGTTTGTGACACTGTCACTCCTGCCTCAGGCTGCTCTGTTCCACTTGGTCCACCCACTGCTCAGTCGCACAAAGGCCAGGCAGCCACAACACACACACACACACACAGACAGACACTCCAATCCTGCCATTCCGAGCAGATAAAACTTCCACTGCTATTCACTCGGTAGACACGGATGAGACTGTCACTTGATTTGGGAGCTATTTATACTTCCTTCTCCTCAAGCCCCCTTTCCTCTTTTTCTGATTTCCCTAAACATGTCTGTTTGCCAAGGCACGGAGGAAGGTTGTGGCACTAAAAATGGATGAGGGGGTTATGTTATTGGGATACCTTGTCACCACCTATCCAAGGAAAGCTAAAATGCTAGAATGCTAATAATACACTTGTGAATGGGACTTATTCATGAGCAGCGAACACCCACAGCTGCAGTTCTACACGGTATAATAATCCATGTTTTCGCTGTCATATGTATGAAGAGTGTTCTTTCTCTTTTTGTGCTTCTTACATTGGATTCTTCACCTCTTCAGCCTGTGTTTTTATTTGACATGTCTGTGACATGAGGCCACCTCAGGAATCGATAAAAAATCCATCAGTCTTACCTGACATGGAGAAGAGAGAGAAGGAGAGAGAGCGAGGGAATGAGAGAGAGAAAAAGAGAGAGAGCGAGAGAGAAGTGGGGTTGGACAGCGAGAAAAAAAAGCGAGCGAGAGCAAGAAAGGGAGAGACAGAGAGAAGACAAGTAAATTACACAGTGGATTACAGATGTACATTCTTTTCTGCAGCATTTTAGCAGTATTATTCCTCTACAGATGGAGAACAAGAAATCTGCTTAAGGCAGAATGGCGCCGATGTGCTAAATCGTTCAGGCGTACAACAGATAACCCCCCCACCCCACACACACACATACACTGTACGCTCACCAGTTTTTTTCCTCCAGCAAGAAAATCCAACCTGACCCAATTCCTTGGCACCGACGAAGAAGGCGGACAGTTTTTCTGGGACCCACCGAACGTGAGGGTATGCTAAGACCTCACCGCATTTGTCAAACGAAGGCGGTGAAAGAAAGAAAGAAGAAAAAAAAAACAGCAGACACAGACTGCCTAGAAAGATTCTCTCGGCCCTGGCTGTCTGAGGAATCACTGCAATGTGTGCAACTGCTGGAGCTCGGTGTAATTAAGCCTTCCTCAGACATCTCTTGGTGCCAAGTCTCTTGAGGGGAAGGAGAAAGGATAGAAGGTGGATAGGGACAAACCTGCACTGGGCAATGAGCCGCCAGGCTCCCTTTCATGAGGTCTTGGGGGAGTGTGTTACATACCTGCAAGTGGCAAGAAAGCCTATGCAAAGGGTGTTAGATGTCCAGTGAGAATACACGGCTCAAGAGACCATAGTGTGGAGAGATTAACGCAGGGGAAGCAAGGGAGCAACGTGTTAGTGGATAGGGTGTGTAGCTGTGTGTGTGTGTGTGTAGCTGTGTGTGTGTGTGTGTGTGTGTGTAAGAGAGAGAGAAAGACAGAGAGAGAAAGAGAGAGAGAGAGGCAGACATAGAGAAAGAGGGAGAGAGAGATACAAAGGGAGGGAGAGACAGACAGAGAGAGAGAGAGAGAGAGAGAGAGAGAGAGAGAGAGAGAGGGCGCAGCAGGAAGTGTAGTAGTGTGAGTGAGAGAGAGAGAGAGAGAGAGGCAAAGAGAACACATTTGTTGTTTCTGTGTGCGTGTGTGTGTGTCTGTGTGTAAGAGAGAGAGAAAGAGAGAGGCAAAGAGACCACATTTGTATGTTTATGTGTGTGTGTGTGTGTGTGTGTGTGTGTGTGTGTGTGTGTGTGTGTGTGTGTGTGTGTGTGTGTGTGTGTGTGTGTGCGTGTGTGTGTACGTGTGAGTTTGTGTGTGTGCCTGTGCATATGTATGTGTGTGCACATACATGTGTGTGTATGCATGTGCATGTGTTTTATCATAATTAAGCCCATCCTTAGCTCCTGTCTGTATTTTTTATCCAGCTTCCTCTGCAGCGCTACTGTGAATAATTGCCATGACTGATGGGGAGTGTGGTGGGAATTGATCAGGAGAGCCAATCTGTTTCCATTACTGTGCTCCACTTCTGCCATATGCGCCCTGAAACTGCAGCCCCTGTGCCTGCACACAGACTCCATTCCGGCTCCGACTCAACACAACACAACACAACACACCGCCACTAACCGTCCACCTGAGCCAGTCCTTGTGGCCATCCTCAAGTGACCTGAGCTGCGCGCAATAACATTAAATCTGAGCCATAAAGCCTGGCTGTGAATGTTGCTGAAACACAAAAGTGTCTGGCTGTCTGTCTGACTATAACTCAGGCTAAGTGTTTCCCCTGAACCAGCAGTTCGGCTGTGAAAGCCTTTGGTGTGTTCTCCGGTGTAATTATGAATTCCTCCGACTCATCTCATCCCCAGTAACAGACAAATCCTTTTCATTTCCAAGCAAGTATTGCCCCTAAGCTGCTCTCTCTCTCTTTATTTTTGTCTCTGTCTGTATGACTCTTTCTCTCTCTCTCTCTCTCTCTCTCTCTCTCTCTCTCTCTCTCTCTCTCTCTCTCTCTCTCTCTCTCTCTCTCTCTCTCTCTCTGTCTCTCTCTCTCTCTGTTTCTCTCTCTGCGTGTCTGTCTTTGTCTGTCTGTCTGTCTCTCTCACTCTCTATCTTTGTCTGTCTCTGTCTGTCTCTGTCTCTCTCTCTCTCTCTCTCTCTCTCTCTGCTCTATTGTTGAGCTCTCTAAAAATTACAACCCAACATATGGGTGACAGTCTGTTCAGTCGCAGAAACACATATTTATCAATGAAAATGCACTGACATAATAAAACTGTACATCCTTATTCATGTATTTATGTGAGTGTTGTTTTTGCTGGGCTCAATTTTAACTGCATCCCAGAAATTGCAAGAAAAATAAAATCAATTTTAACATGATTTAATGACCTCCACAGTTCACCTTGCACCATCTACCCAGCCCAGTTGATTGTTGTGCCTGTTGTGTTTTTTCCGTCTTTTCTCCCCTTCTAACAACAAGGAAACTATGTCATTACAGCGTGGTGTCCACAGGGAGTGAATGTTATATGGGAATCAATACTTGAAACCCATACGCACCCTATAATACAATAATGCAATGACCAGTACCAACACAACACCAGCAGACTAAGGGTAAAGTAGAAAATGGCTGGGATGTAAATTTCATTCTTTGAATGACCCAGCACAAAGCGAAGGCACGACATTTCATATTATGATGTCCCAAGCAAAATAAAAATAAAAGAACCTTACAGCCATTAAGTTATGCTGACCATAAAGAACCATCTAGCTACTGCTAAAGAAATGTCTATTTAGTATTTCCAGTATGGTTGCTGTCCAAAATATCAGCTGTGTAATGCTAACAATCTTGTTGAAAAATGTACTTAATATTTTGGGTAACACTTCATTTGAATAGTCTGCCCACAGAGACTTTATCTTTGCTGCTATTTGGTCTTATTTTGTTTACTGTTACTGTACCGAGGCGACGTAGAACAGCAAACAACACTATATAATATACACATTAATGTCTCGCGTGCAAGCTCTTGCTCGCTTGGTCTGGGTTCCGGGATATTTTATTCCAATTCCGGGCATCGGGGAGCCACTATCGATATGTGGGAGACTCACGGAACTTCCGGGAGACTTGGGATGTCTGCCTTAATCAAACCCAACCCTTAATCCTAACCTTGACAAGACATTGAGATTCAACAGATGGTTTAGTAATAGTAATAGTAATAGTAATAGTAATAGTAATAGTAATAGTCTTAGTATCTGAACACAGTCTATGGGACCATCTGTAGGTCCATCCAATAAACTGTGACTATATTTTGGAATCTGAAGTATGGTGTGCTTTTTACACTGTTGGCCAAATGTATTGAGACAACATACAGAATAACAGCTTATCTGCTTTAGTGTAGCTGTAAATCAACTGAAACTGCTAGACTAAGAAGGTGTTGGGTGGGTAAGCAACTAGCTCATCCTTAATGCCCCGAGAGAGGCCACAAAAACAACGTAGTACCAAAAGAGAGAGAGTAGAGGATTAAGATGGATCAGAGGGACGAGATAAAATATACTCCAGTCTTGAATGCCAAGATGAGAAAAGTATCAGGCAATGGTGAAGAATGCAGGAACAGTCAAGGAACACTTTGTTTCTATGTCCACCCAGATTTAACAAGATTTGAAAAATAAAGGACTTCATGCTAACTATTTTCTCTTGTGTAAAATGACCCTTTGCATGTACGTTCTCCTTATAATGTCATTTAAAACCTGGCATTGCCTCTATCCTCTGACTCAGCTCACCTTTGGCCATCATTAGAAATATTTCTAGCTGTTTTACAGATACCAATTATGAGAGTTATGTATAAGGGTCAGGTTCATTAGTAGTGGAACTTCAGCAACAAGGGAATTAAATATATATTATCAGAGCAAGAGTAGTTTAACCAGAAAGACTCTGAATATATAATAACTTAATGACAATTTATTTGATGACAAGTAATGATATGGCATGACAAACTTTGGCATAGGTTCTGTCCTTTGTCCTAATCAGAAAACATGAAAACTGAACAGATGCTGACTGTAGTAGTAGAAGGGCAGCATAATAAAACCCCCCTGACAAAAGGACAAGAACCCACTGGTGGTGGTCATAACGTAGATAACAGACTTTCAGAAGCATAAGATGCAGAGCATGACATTAAATGTAACAATATAGTACATCAAGAGAGGAAACTGGGGATTTCGAGAGCATGACCCTGGATCCCCCCGGAGCACCGGGGCAAGGAAAAACTCCCTAAATATTCTTGATGAGGAAGAAACCTTGGGCAGAACCACGTCTCTAGGGGGAAGCCTAACTGCCTGAGGCTAAAATGATGCTCAATGAGACGATAGAGTCCGGGTTGTCGCTCAGGTGACAGGAATCCGACATCCGGGGACAGAGCAGAGTCACCCAATGAGGATGCGTCAGAGAGTTGTACATGGAGGGGCGTAGCAGGAAGCCCGAAGGGTCTTGAGGAGCGATCCGGGAGGAAGAGGAGGAGACCATGGAATCCGGGGTCAATCATTGGAGATGCAGAGGCAGAGGAGACTCGGGAGGTCAGTGAAGAGGCAGCGGTAGATGAGACATCACGAGATTGGTCGAGAAGCGGGGGCGGATGAGACATCATCATCAGGACCCGCTGGACGAGGACAGGAACCTATGGAAGGATGCTGGGGAGGGAGGTGGGCGAACGACGGAATACACCTGTGAGCAGCAAAGCAGGAAGGTAAGATGACGTTTTAAACATGGGTGCTACGTGCTGATTGGACGATAGATAATTGATGACGCGCATTACGTCTTCCTGGTAGAACCTCTCGCTGCGCTTACATTTCAGCAACACCTTCATACTGTACCACCAAGGTAATTAGCTTTACTTTTATTCAGTTTCTTCAGTTTTTGTCTTTTCCTTTTTGTGATTCCTCTATAAAAAGCTGTTCTAACATAACCAAAGATAGTACACTGTATAACACTGTATAAAATGGTAAAAATGAACTCTCACAACACTGAAATTATTAAAGTTGGTCCAACAAGCCGTGAAGCAACATCAATAGAAGCTCACTTAAAGTATTTTGTTGTAGAAATTTGGGGTTTTCACATATATAATGGGACAAAAATGTCTGTGATGTTTTGTGCTGAAAATGTTGCCTGGCAACATTGTTTTTTTTTAGGATATTAAAATAAGGGGCCAAAAAGTCTTGCTAAATTATCATGCCAATCATAATTCAATACATAAGTAAAAGATAATGAAGACAATAATTAAGTATTGCTGTGAGTTCACCTCGCTCAGGAATAAGGATTAGACATAATCATTTTAAGGTGGATTGTGCACAACATAATTAAAAGGTCACAGTTACAGTTACAGTTACAGCATCTACAAAAACAGTTTTAAAATGATGCAAAACTGTATGTATCATGGTCCTGTTTTGTTTTATTTGCACAGAGAGATTCTGTGAGGCTGACTTTCCCTTTCAGGATATATTCAGGCCACTGAGCATGACACTGTTTGAGGCTAGGTCGGCAAGCCAAGGACAAATGCCACTGCTGCTGACGCGGACAAAATTCAAGATGGAACAGCACTCGGGGACTTTTGCCCCTGTGGCCTCTAATCCAGATGGAGCAGCACCAACCTCTGTGACTTCGCACATTTCCATCACCATGGAGACCACTCTTATTGTCTCCTCTCGTCACTCAGCAGTGACAGCTGGACCACTTTCCCTCTCTTGTGACGACGACTACGGTAAAAGACTGGGAGAAAGGGTACAAAGAGCAAGAGGGAACTGCCTCTGAAGCACTTGTCAAACTAATGGCTTTTCCAGTGATTTTATGAGCCCACACGCTTGTTTTGACACTTTAATCTGCACCCTGGCAATAAACTGCCACAGTATACAGCATGTTAATGGCACACGCTCAGTATGTAATTCACCTGATGACAGACGGCTAATTTTGTTCTTAGTTTGTTCCTTTTATTTCACTGTTTCACAGACAGGCTCCGACTGAGCCGTTACAGATAAGCTACAGCGAGAGCCGTTAAGTCACGAGGCATGAGATTAAAGTGTAAAACGAGGAAATTATGTTTTTTTTTTTTTTTTTTCAAAAATAGCAATGTCTGGCAACATCAGCATCACCCGTGTGAATCCTCAACGTAGAGTGCAACTCCTTGGCTAATGGTGAAATCAATACAGATGCCAAAAACGTGAGAATTGAGTCATCTTTAACATGATCAGTGTGATGTTACCAGCTGAGATCTGATGAGTGCACACCAAAGTGAGGGGTATCTCTCTCTCTCTCTCTTTGAATTTCTCTCTCTCTCTCTCTGTCTCTCTCTCTCTTTCTCTCTCTCTCTCTATGTGGCTTGAACCTTAGCCAGCCATCAGTTAAGCTAAGAAAAGCTGGGTAATTTTGGTCACATTTATAGCTTTACAGTAGCTAATGCTCACGGCTATTTTTGTTAGTGGAGACCAGTGTGGCGATAGCATGGGGTCATAATCCATGGCGGCCATGTGTGATTAAACATCACACGCACATGTGTAGTGGGTGGGTGACTGATTTTGCATGTCTGTGTAATCACTGGACTGCATCAGTGCACCAATCTCTCTCTGTCCGCATTTCCATTTGATCTCTAGCTTGTCCATCATATCCTCTTCTCATTTTTTTCAAGCATAACACTGAAAAGAATCCACTATGGCTGCTAGATAAGTAGTTCTGAAACACTGCCTTGGATCTTGGAGGTCTTGGAGGACCTTGGATCTCCTAGTGGTTATGAATGTTAAGTATGGTCATTAATGTTTTAAAACCTTCCAGTTGTTTCTTACATGCCTCTTCAGACCTGCCTAATTCCCAGGATAACAGGGAGATGTATGCACAAGATAGAGCTTTCAACTGTTCAAGTTCATACTGTATTTCCTCCTCCAACATTAATTACATAGTAAGAAAGAAAGACAGAAAGACAGGAAAAAGAAAGACATCCCCTGGGACCAATTCCTTATACCCCTCAATGTTGCCATTTTCCTTATTATGAAGTCAAATTTGCGCTCTGCGTACAATACAGAGGCAGTGAGCATTCCAAAGTGTTCCTTGTGACGCTTTGGAACGTTCCTCCTTGATTTCTAAATTTAGGACACCCTTTACCGGGGGGCTTGGTTACCGTGACCCAATTTTATACCACTGCCAGGGCCCTGTGGAGACGCCAGCATGTTTGTGACGCCCAAAATAAATTCAAGGGCGGTCACGGATCAGACAAACGCGAAGGGAACAAGGAATGCATCTCCTGTGTACGGGCAAGGCGGCAGCCGGTGCCGACCGTGTACTGTAACACGGCCATTTTGACACCGCACAAGGGGAAGGCAGCGGCCCAATCCTCGCAGGGCTGGTGTTCCGCACACACCGGCAGGGGTAGTGGCGAAAGGTCGTCAGCAAGGCGTCCCTGTATGATAACACCAATTGATCATTCGGAGGCTCAGGTTGGCTCATTAGACTGACAGAATCAGGTGAAGCTGCCTCTTGGCTGGAGTGAAATGAAACCTGCAGGTTCCCTTGACCTTCAGGGAAGGTACAGTACACCCCTCCTTTAGCCGTCACCTGCGCCGCCAGCCAGCCAGCACGAGTTGAGTCTAGCCGAGGCAGACAGTTCTGCATATGTGGGTAAAATTAAATGCGGCTGCTGAGTCGCAGGTTTTAAAAACAAACTGGCACTCGTGGTGGCATTAACTTATTTTTCCTCACAGATCTGGTTCCTTGCATCTGTGAGGTTAAACTTTACATAAAAAACACACCTGGTGGCAGAGCAAATAATGAAGCAACTTTGAAATCTCCAGGGAATGTTGTATGGATGAGGACAGCTCTGCACAACAGATGCCGGACTCAGCATTTTCTTCTCCATATATATCTAGCAACTACAAAAAAAAAAAAAAAAAAAAAGGCTAATGGAACAAATCAGTTCCTGGACAACACAAAGTGCAGGCACACATGTCTCATTATGTCATATCATTTTGGTCATTTTATAAGAAAATACACAGATGTGGACTTTTACTTCTTAACAAATTCAATATTGCGCCATTGTCTTTCAGATAGGGTGCACTGTAACAGCCTCCTTATAGTATTGCATGTGTCACAATGTGTAATGTAGTATTGCATTGTGCTACATGTGCTAGGAATGTTGCAGACATAGGACGTCTTTGTATGTGTATGTGAATAATGTGTACTCGTACTGTATACATGTACAAGTGTTTTCTGTGTGTGGTTCTCCTGTTGCTTAGCTGTTCCTGAAGCTGGATGCTTGTGTGCCAGTATGTTGATGTGTGTGTGTGTGTGTGTGTGTGTGTGTGTGTGTGTGTGTGTGTGTGTGTGTGTGTGTGCTGATATGTGTGTGTGTGTGTGTGTGTGTGTGTGTGTGTGTGTGTGTGTGTGTGTGTGTGTGTGTGCGTGTGTGTGCACATGTGCATGTGTGTGTGTGTGTGCGCGTGTTGGCCAAATTTATTGAGACAACATACAATATAACAGCTTATCTGCTTTAGTGTAGCTGTAAATCAACTGAAACTGCTAGACTAAGAAGGTGTTGGGTGGGTAAGCAACTAGCTCATTCTTAATGTCTTGAGAGAGGCCACAAAAACAACGTAGTACCAAAAGAGAGAGAGTAGAGGATTAAGATGGATCAGAGGGACGAGATCAAATATACTCCAGTCTTGAATGCCAAGATGAGAAAAGTATCAGGCAATGGTGAAGAATGCAGGAACAGTCCTTTGGTTATGTGGAAAAAATCCTAATGAGTCTCTTAAGTCATGTAAGCAATTATGCAAAGTATGTTGTGAGGATAGGTTATCATTTTGTGCACAAGACCATTTTATCTTGGGTACAGAGAATAATGACAGCTTGTGTTTATGAGACAATTACGTTCCCCACACAGTGTGAACAAAAATAAATAAATAAAAGGTTTTGACTTCTACTCAGCCCCTAAGATTGCATGTGAAATCAGCATGCTCTAATGGCCCAATACATATAGTAGGTCCAGATTTACTCACATCCTGTACGAAGAGTTATAAATCACAGGTCTGTCCTGTAATAGCTTGTTTTTGTTTTCAGTACATTTTTCAGCTGATCAACTAAGAAAAGAATCTACATGTGTTTACAATAAGTCCATGAATATACATTTATTAATGTTTTTACTACTGTATAAACCACAAAAACTTAATGATTAGCAAATACCTGAATCATTAAAAATGACACTATGCATTAAAGTTTAACACATACTGAGTCATACATGATTAACTATTAAATCAGGGTTAAGGAATACTGATATATCAGACCTTAATTAATGCCAGGATTTGAGGTGTTACAGTTTTTCTCAGTTGTTTACACACAATTCCTTGTACTTCAGACACAATGATCACAACATGTAACTCATGCACCAACCCCATTAACCGATTCTGCTAAACTACGAACACAATTCCTGCTTTGCACTGAAATTGCAGTTCTAAAACACACTTTTTTCAAAACAGTATAGACAATTCTCTGCGTTTGGCACAATTTTCATGACAGAAATCTCTTGTTTTCACAAGGAACATACAGTGATTCAAAATTCTAAAGTCAATTGCCCTATTATATACACTGACTCATCACATCGGCAAACACCTGTCACACAGCTTTACAATTAGCTATCAGAGCTTTGGAAGAGGCAGAGCCACAGCTAGAGGAGTGAGAGTAAGAGGAGGAGGAAGGGGAGGACACGGATGAGGACGAGAAAGGACTGTAATCTCTGATGAGATCAGAGCCATTTTGGTTGACCATTTGGTCAACGAAATTATTTTACAGTAGTTGTTTAGTTGTTTACGTATCTCTCTCCATATTCTACAATCCTCAACACAATTGAGGATTTTTTTTTGACTGGAGATGAAAGTGTATGACCGAAATCCACAAATGCGTGTACCCTTTCTCTAAGCTATGGAAGACGCATGTGGAAATATAGCAATTGATGCTTTTCATGGATGGATTCGCTGCTAGGCCAGGAAAAACATTGCATGTGATGTGGATGAGGTGCTGTGGCCACACAAAAACAGAAGAAAGGATGCAGCGTAATTTGTTTTTGTAACTGTATAGGCTACAGTTAATTCTTCTGTTCTATTGTATGTAGACCACTGTAGGTGCAGCTTTGTGTTGATTGGGATGCACAGTGTGTACACTGTTTTTGTGGGAAAAAAAAATATTTGTAACAATGTATATGTGCGTTCTGAGTATAAAAACAATATTCTAAAATATAGCACACTTATGTATGTACTGTCTGTAGCAAGTGTAACACTGAACAAAAAAAGGCCTAAATCATTATGATGAATGGAGAAGAAGTGTTTTTCATTTATCATAGTGTTTTACATTAAGCACATCAGGGTTCAACTGGTTGTTATAAATGTCTATTCATATGATGGTTTGTGTTTGTCATTTGACAACAAAATAGCATTTTGAGAAGAAATAACATTGTTTTGAATGCAAAGTTTCATTTTGCAGGAGAAGTGAGTGGTTTTGCCCATTGTGTGTGTGTTTTTTTGACTTGTGTGTAGAGTTCTGAGAGTATGAGGCATGCTTTCAGGAAATGTGTTTAAACAATTGAGAAAAACTGTAATTACATGGTAGGTTAGAGTCTGCTATCGTGGATCATTTTCTATTGATATATCAGACCTTAATTAATTAATATACCAGAAAAAAACACAAAAATGCCTATAAGTGCAATTACACATTTCTAGGCAAGTGTAAAGAGTGTAAAACATTGTTTATACCCACTCAGGATACACTGCCTCTGGTGTGCACTTTATATTATTGGTGTCTTGTGGTGAATATCTTAGCTTAAGGTGAATATTCAAACTTAATGTGTTAGATGAGTCTGTAGCTTGGGCATAAAAAGGTTGTTGTGAGATACAGTAGTGCAAGGACAAGGCCAGAAAGAGGGGTGCATTGGCGAGTGGCCAAGAAGAGACACACACACACACACACACGCTCCCAAGACACATGATATTTGTTGCAATCAGAACACATGATATTTGGTGTGATCAGAACACATGCTATTTGGTGTGATCAGAACACATGATATTTGTTGCAATCAGACACATGACATTTGTTGCAATCAGAACACATGATATTTGGTGTGATCAGAACACATGATATTTGGTGTGATCAGAACACATGATATTTGTTGCAATCAGACACATGATATTTGTTGCAATCAGACACATGACATTTGTTGCAATCAGACACATGATGCGAAAAACAGGAACAGAAAGGGAAGGCTGAAAGCACCGTACTTTCCAAGGGAAGTACCGAGAATGATCATGTACAAAATAAATGAGTGAATCATGATGAGTGTGATAAAAATCAGAGGTGAGCTCACTGCTGGCAAGTCCCATGACAAAACAAGGGTTGGGGAGTTTGATTAGCTAAAGGTCAAGAGGTCTGACGTAACGAGAAAAGGGAAATTCCAGAGTGCTCAAGAACTGTATAAAAGGCGATGTCTCACAGCCAGATGCCGAGACTTGATGGGGATCTGACTCTTGACAGGTCCTTATTCAACTCTCCGGGTTGATCAACTCTATTGTTCCTTGGGACTAGACAGCCAGCTGCAGTGAGTTCACCTCGCTATACACTTAGTGTGTTTTCTGGGTGTTATGCCTGTATGCACTTGTGTGAGCTGAGGTGAATAAAGTTTTCGTCAACAACTGAGTTCTACGACTTTGCCTGGGTTATTGCTACGAATTGGCTAAACAAAGGTGAAGGCTGCTTCCCTGTCGGAGGTTTCCACGACAGTCTGCAAGCCATTTAGATTAACAACAGCTATGGAAGACACTAAATGAATGAAAAGAACCAGTGAACCATTCGGCTTTAGGGGCTCTTACAGGACTTCAGGGAGTCTTTGTTTAGAATCAGCCTGTAGTGCTGGGATGTATCAGTTTTATCCAAGTACACCAGCCTTAGTCTTCACAGTAGTTGGCTTAATTATGCTTATATGGTCAGGAGATGTTAAAATATGTTTATTGAGGATGCTAAAATATTGTTGCAGGCAACAGCATTTTAATGGAATGTCTCAGAGAAAGAAAGGATTCATTTGGAAGGTACTGTACATACTCATGTAGGAAAAGGGCATCAAGGTCATCATATGAAACTTGTCTGCACATTATTTTATCTAACTGCCACCTTCTGCTTATGTTTATGCGCCTTCTGTCTATGTGTATCACAAGCGGTCACTCGAGATGCCGGTGGAAAAATATTTTAATGTTAGGTGTAAACTGAGTGTGTGTGTGTGTGTGTGTGTGTGTGTCAGGTTGGGATTTGTGTGTATGTGTGTGTGTGTGTGCGTGTGAGTGAAAGGTCTGGACACTAGCCAGACTAAGTGGTAGCTTATTGTACCTATCACCACGAGGATGCAACAGCGGTCCACCTGGGAGTCAACAAAGCAAAGCATGCCTGGGCTCCCCGGTGTGAGCGAGGGGCCAGACAATGTGTGGGCCGCCCAGCACATAATCGCCTCCCTTTTAATCGCCTGTGTGCACAGCAGCCTTCCGTGTTGTGACAGGTGGAATCAGCTGGTGCCCTGCTAAAATCATTTATTCAATACCACTGGCAACACCTGAGGATGCACCTATGTGTGACGCCTAATCCTGCAAGCTGATTTGATTAGATGCCCTCATTGGCAGAGCAAGTAAAAACAGTCAATTCTTGTTCTTAATTGATTTGATTCTGAGACACATTATTTACCATTTCTGCTGTTCTGACTTAATATGATCAGACTTCATGTGATCTGATCATGTGCCTGCTCATTTAAGACATGCTGAGCCATCTGCTCAAGGCTATATTATTAGGTGTGAATTTGTTATATAGTGGAGCATAGGAGATGGAGATGCTGGACTTTTTTTCCTTCTCTGCTGTAATACCCCACATGCCATTTCCATTTAATCTCACTAAATCAACTCCAGCCCAGACTAACATGTCAGGACAACTCTACACCCTAAAGAGTGCCATCCAGTATTTATCCTGTTCCCGGTGAAAGCAGCCTGAAGGTTTTTGTCTCTCCGGAGAAGTCTCGGGACAGACAGGGTAGTGCAGGCCAGTGGAACTGCTTTAATCTCAGTTGGATGCAAATGGTTTTCTGAGGGTGCTGTCCATCTCAAACACAAGGCCCTTTAGATATGCTTGCCAAGATCTCTCCTGGCATCTGACAAGACGGTCATTGCGAGAAGGGGAGGGGGGACGGTTGATGCTTGCCAAGTGCCAAGTTTATATTAAGGTTCTGTCCAAACAGAAGGCTTTGTTTTGACTGGTTCACAAGGTGACAGATGTTGGGGGAAACGTGACCAACATTCCAAAATCACGAAACTACCCCTTGCTCATCCTAATCTCCTGCCTCTGTAGTTTCTCAGAAGAACTGTGATGCATCTTAGTCAATTTTCAGGGTAGAGAAACATTTAAAGACACATCTAAAGAAATATTTAAACAACACATTAACTACTCTCTCTCTCTGCTATGCATAACTATTGCAGAACTAAAGACCTGGTTTTAAACGCCTTTCAGTTTCTTCATATCAAAGCCTCATCAAGCACGGCTCTGTGTAATTTTCTGCAGCTAAATGACTGTGCATTTGTTAAGTGGCTCCATTATCTGACCTTAATTAGATACACGCTTTGACTCCTGTGACTTACCCTGGCGCTTTTGCTCGCTCGCTGCTTTGTCAGAGGAAGACGAAGGGTCTTGTCGCCCGAGCGTCTCACCCTGACAGAGAGACTGGCGGCCTCATTAGTCACGGAAGAGAAGTGGCCAAATCTACCAGTCTAGGATACGCGCTCCACACAGGGGCCACCAGACGGGGCCTGTAAGAATGAAGTGTGTGTGTGTGTGTGGGTGGGTGTGGGGGGTTGTGTGTGGGTTTGTGGGTCGGTGGGTGGGGGGTAAGGGGTAAGAGGAGCCGATGCAATCTTTCCTGTGTCGTTCGGCGGCCCATAGTTCGGAGGCTATTTTAAGTACCGCAATTCCTGCTTCATTTGTCATAAGTCATCTTGGGGGCTGTAGGGTAATGCAAGCGCTCATTATCTCTGTGGAGGAGTCCTTGTCGGACCCAATCAGGCCGGAGCCCTGCAAAAGAACATTCATAAATTGTCACCACTGTGTATACCATACACCGGCTCATTTTGGGAGCCAAGTAGTTTCAATGAACAGACAGTCAGAGTAGTTTAACGTTTCATACTGTTATTGTGGAACACCGGAATCAGCATAATAGAACAGGTACCTGCCTAAAGGTCAGGACTGAATCATCAGAGGGACAAACTTAAGCAGTCAATACACAACAACCACCATTATTCATTTTTCATCAGGATCCGTTCTCACACTTAATTAAAAACCACACAAATCAATCACTATGGCTTCATAGTAAATATGTACCCTTAGCAGGAATATGACCATCGGTGCCAAATTGCCAGATGTCAGTAATATGTCAGGTTAGTAGTCAGGGCTTATTGTAGTTCAACAGAAGAGGCGAGAGCAGAGGAAAACAGGTAAGGCAAGTTCTGATAGCAGCAATCAGAATCATTTAAATAGAAACACTGGATGATTTTAACAGGTTTTAGCTTGTGGGCAAACACATTAAAACCTCAATTAACTTCCTGTCAAGATTATTTGACGATGAGGTGATATTAGTATTTTTGGACCTCTTCTTTGTGTCATTTATAGTTCTTCTCACCCACCCCAATCCCCTATCCCCCCATCCTCTTTCTTAATCTCTGTCTGTCTGTCTGTCTGTCTGTCTGTCTGTCTGTCTGTCTGTCTGTCTGTCTGTCTGTCTGTCTGTCTGTCTCCTTAACTCCAATTCGCCCACGGCTGTAGTTTTTCAATCATCCCCGGACAGTCCCTCAGGTCCAACTGGGGCAGATTTATCATGAACCCTACAATGATAAAAAATGGGCTGTTCTCTTGCACAGCTGCCAACCTAGCAAGGGAGCTATAACATCAATAGTTTGTGTGTTGATATGCATCTTAAAGGCTTTCAGAAAAGACAAATATATTTACTGTAACACTTTACTTGGGATAGTCTGGCTACAGAGACTTTACAGATGCTTTGTTGCAAATTCAACGTCATTCTGTCTGTTGTTTGCTGAACGGTGACCTTAACTTAGCAAACAGGGTTTCGTCATATTGTTTATTTACAATCTTTATTCATAGATATTTCATAGAGGACCATCCCAGTAAAGTGAATACTTTCATGTCAGATTTGATAACTTTACTTGCAGGTCTGCCTCAACGTGCACACACATCTAGCCTTTCATCCATTCACAGTGACAGAGTTTTTGAAGCCAATTCATAACAAAAAATCCAGCCAAATGGCACAAAAACAAATGTACTGGTTGTTCAAAGAAAATAAGTTTAAAAAGCCCTTTTTGTGTCTGAAGTCTAAAAAGGGGATTTCACAGAGGACGGATGACAGAATGTGCAGGAAAGAGAGTGCCTGCATTCGGAAAGCCTGTCAAATAAATGCCTTAGGACCAATCAATGGCAGCAGTAATAGCAGGTACGATAGAATTCTGTGACAATGTGCAAGAGATTGATAGGCCATTGTGCTGCTGATGATGCATGCCTACCAGTGCAGAATATTAAGCAGTAATCTCACCTTAGCTCCCCCTAATAAAGGCCACATTCGTGCAGACGTTTCTCCTCTCACAGAAAGAAGTGTCTTTAAAGGAACAGATAGGAGAGACACCTGCTCTCGCCTGTAGAAAAAAAAGAAATAGTGAAATGGCGAACAAGAAGGAAAAAAAACAGAAATTGCTGGTTTGCTGTAATAACATCTGTCAACAGTCATTTCCTATTCAAGAGTTCATTTGGAATATGTATTTCCAGTGCATGTGTGGATGGAGAAGGTTATGTAAGCAACCAAGGGCTTAGGGCGCTCAAGAGACTTCACTTTCAGTAGACTATGCTCTGCCTGTGTGTACATGTATGTGTGTGTACACAGTGTGAAAATGTGTGCATGAAAGGCACCTTGGAATGAATGATGTGTGTATGTTTGCAAAAGAGAGGGGGAAAACTAGTTAGAAAATCGTCTATGTGTGTGTCAATGCATGTGGGTGTGTGTGTGTATGTATGTATGTGCACATGTGAATGTGTTTGTGTGTGTGAGCAAGCACTTGCATGTGCTTGTGTGTGTGCACGAGCGCATGCATGGGTTAGTGTGTGTGTGTGTGTGTGTGTGTGTGTGTGTGTGTGTGTGTGTGTGTGTGTGTGTGTGTGTATGTCCGTGTGTGTGTGTCCATGTGTGCATGCACATGTGTATGATGAGTGGGGAAGTGCTGGGAGTGTCGTGGTGCTGCTGTGTGGTCAGCTCTGTGTGTGTGTGTGTGTGTATGTCCATGTGTGTGTGTCCATATGTGCACACACATGTGTATGATGAGTGGGGAAGTGCTGAGAGTGTCATGGTGCTGCTGTGTGGTTAGCTCTGTGTGTGTGTGTATGTGTGTGTGTGTGTGTGTGTGTGTGTGTGTGTGTGTGTGTGTGTGTGTGTGTGTGTGTGTGTGCGTGTGTGTGTGTATGTCCATGTGTGTGTGTCCATGTGTGCATGCACATGTGTATGATGAGTGGGGAAGTGCTGGGAGTGTCATGGTGCTGCTGTGTGGTCAGCTCTGTGTGTGTGTGTGTGTTTGTGTGTGTGTGTGTGTGTGTGTGTGTGTGTGTGTCCGTGTGTGCACACACATGTGTATGATGAGTGTGGAAGTGCTGGGAGTGTCATGGTGCTGCTGTGTGGTCAGCTCTGTGTGTGTGTGTGTGTGTGTGTCCGTGTGTGCACACACATGTGTATGATGAGTGTGGAAGTGCTGGGAGTGTCATGGTGCTGCTGTGTGGTCAGCTCTGTGTGTGTGTGTGTGTGTGTGTGTGTGTGTGTGTGTGTGTGTGTGTCCGTGTGTGCACACACATGTGTATGATGAGTGTGGAAGTGCTGGGAGTGTCATGGTGCTGCTGTGTGGTCAGCTCTGTGTGTGTGTGTGTGTGTGTGTGTGTGTGTGTGTGTGTGTGTGTGTGTGTCCATGTGTGCACACACATGTGTATGATGAGTGGGGAAGTGCTGGGAGTGTCATGGTGCTGCTGTGTGGTCAGCTCTGTGTGTGTGTGTGTGTGTGTGTGTGTGTGTGTGTGTGTCCCCGTGTGTGTGTCCATATGTGCACACACATGTGTATGATGAGTGGGGAAGTGCTGGGAGTGTCGTGGTGCTGCTCTGTGGTCAGCTCAGAGTGCTGTTACCCACTGCTGCTCTTAGCCCGGTGAGCCAGAACAGCACACATTGTGTTGACATGTAACAGTAACACAGTCAGTGGCATGGCCACCCTCCCTTGCACTGTGTGTGTGTGAGTAAGACACTCCCCAAGGCACCAGCAAACTGGGTCAGGCACCCCAGCTCACCTGAATTCTCTCCTGTGTACCTAACAGGGGTGGAAATTAACTTTGCAAAACCTGAACTTTTACCAGCCACTGACAAATAAATGCTAAAAATTCACCGGCCAGTCAAAAGTAAATTATTATTTGGTGTCCAAAATTTACCAGCCATTTTCATATTTTACCAGCATTTGGCTAGTGGCTGGTGCGAACTTCTATCGCTGGTACAACGAGTAGAAAATTAGTCAAGACATTTTTTTTCTTCTCAGTGGACCAAAGTAAAAGCTAAGTTTTAATAATTGTTATATTAATGACTATGCCAGGCCACACACTGAGTGGGAGTAAAGCCTATTCAAACCAATAACTACAATTACAACAATGACTACAACTATATCATCTTGGCAAAAATCATTCTTACTTTAGCGAGTGGCGCTGTTCACATATCAACTACAATGATACAGACATGCTGAACGATATTGTTGGGATCACTTTCAGAGCGAGTTTATGAACTATAAAAAATGCTATTAGCCAATGAAAGTTTAGTAGAATATACAGGACGTCACATTATATTAGTTGTTTAAATCACGATGAGAATGTGGCAATTAAATGTCATTCCTCAGTGTGGACGCTTGTATCATTATAGTTATAGCTGTCATTATCCTGTCATTATACTGTAGTTCTTGGTGTGAACAGACCTTAAGGTAGGCTACTGTACCCTTGCCTTTTTTGGCTGTAAATCTCCTGTATAAATTTGATTCGAATGTCTAACCAGTCAGCGTGTTTCCACTGTATATCCCCTAACAGTGAATATTCTGAGTATTCTAGAGATGAACAGATGTGCTTTACATGCTTGAGCTGTGGTCTGGGCTAATGTTGATCAGTATGCGGTATGCAGCATTGGGATTTCATAGATCAAACAGAAGGAAGTGTAAGAACCTTCTGTGTTATTGTAAAATATTGCTCCGATAGTAGTGTCATGTATTAACACTTCAGAGCCACATTTGTGACAGGCCATTCATCAGATTTCACATTGGGATACATTCCCAAAGGCTCCACATTTTAAATGTATTCAACACAAGTACAATGTATTTGAAGGTATTCAACACATGCACAAGTCCCATAAAATCTGCAAAAATTAAGTATGCAGCAATATGTAACCTTATTGTAATGTAATTGTAATGCTTGATTTTATTATTTGATTATATTTCATGTTTTCCGTCTGTGTGTAAGATGACATTTACTCTGTGTTACACCAAAAGATCAATCTGAGAAGAAGAATAATACTTAATATTTATGCTTGACCCCTCACCAACATTTAGAATAAAGAAAGCCATAATATGTACAGTACATTACTTATCTGATTAGGGCTGACTATTTCATTTAAGTTATTCACTTCCTAAAGTCCAAGACTGAAAAAAAAAAATACTGATGGAATTCATCATGGATTTAAACCTATATGGAATATTTGGAGTGGTAATAGGAGAGGGGAAAATAAAGATGGCTGTCACCCCCTCAGAGGTGAGAAAGGAAAGGGCAAAGGGGAGTATGTTTTTTTTCTGCGCACCTGCCGCAAAGTCCACGCACATCATACATCATGACGGGGCCGAGGCGCTCAGCAGTGTATTGGTTGGACTGTGGCCCTCCTCTTTCATCAAAGCCTGTCCCGCTGGCGCGCCACATTTATCAGCTGCGACGCTCCCATCCCTTACAGTGTCTTCTGGGATCCTATAGATGACCTTGTGATCGGCAAGGAGGTGTGTGTGTGTGTGTGTGTGTGTGTGTGTGTGTGTGTGTGAGAGAGAGTGTGTGTAAGTGACTTTGTGTGAGAGTGTTTGTTTGTGGGTGTGTGTGTTTGAGTGTGTGTAAAAGTGTGTGTGTGTGTGTGTGTGTGTGTGAGAGAGAGAGAGAGAGAGAGAAAGAGAGTGTGTAAGTGACTTTGTGTGAGAGAGTTTGTGTGTGGGTGTGTGTGTTTGAGTGTGTGTAAAAGTGTGTGTGTATGTGTGTGTGTGTGTGTGTGTGTGTTTGTGTGTGTGTGTGTGTGTGTGTGTGTGTGTGTGTGTGTGTGTGTGTGTGTGTGTGTGTGTGTGTGTGAGAGAGAGAGACAGAGAGAGAGAAAGAGTGTGTAAGTGACTTTGTGTGTGTGTGAGTGTGTAAGTGTGTGTGTGTGTGTGTGTGTGTATGTGAGAGAGAGAGAGAGAGAGTGTGTGTGTGTGTGTGTGTGTGTGTGTGTGTGTGTGTGTGTGTGTGTGTGTGTGAGTGTATTTGTATGTGTGTGTGTGTGTGTGTGTGTGTGTGTGTGTGTGTGTGTGTGTGTGTGCGTAAGTGTGAGTGTGTATATGTGTGTGTGTGTGTGTGTGGTAGAGGTTGTGTGAAAATAGAACACTGCTGGATTCTGGTGGATAATGCCAGCCGGTGATGAAGGAGGAAGTGTCGTGATAGCAGAGATGCGGGATGTCTTTACGTGGTGGACACACACAATGTGTTATTAAAAGGTCTCCAGGGCATGACCTTGCTGCTCTGGCTCTACAGCAGCCCCCTGGGAACCCAAAGGTCAACTCCTGTAGGTGGAAGTGCTTGCTGTTTTTTTTTTTTTTTCCGAAGGTTGAGGGTTGGGTTCTTGCAGGTCCACAAATAGAGGGGAAAAATGAAGCACAGCATTACATTGTGAAATCTTAAAGAAATTGAAAATTAATGTCGGAATGAAAGCTAACAGGAAGGCAGGGGTATTGGGCAGGGAATGAAAGCTAACAAAATAATTGAGATGTGTGTATGTACGGTGTATCTCTACATTAGTGTTTCTCAAAGTTTTTCAGAATGAGGACCCCCCTTAAAGAAAATCTCAAGGACAACCCCCCCACCCTCCCCATCTGATGCTAACAGCGCTATGTAAATGCATTAATTGGTGCAGCATCACAGCCCTAATAGGGAATGACATAAAGAGGTAGCTTAAGGAACATGAAAATAAAATAATATTTGAACACACCTGCTCGCGGATCACTTGGGATTTCTTGCGAACCACCAGTGGAAGAAACACTGCTTTACAGTATGGGCATCAGTGCACCATCAGACTTAGGGAATCCCCCTCCCACCCTAATAAACCGTATATGAGGAAAAAAACATCCAAGGAGAGGAGAAGGATAATATTTTTAATCTATAAAAAGAATCACTGAGAAAGAGCATATAAATTCTGTAGCTCAGTGTGACTTTGTCACGTGTGGGAGATTGTTGTGCATTAGCTCTGCTCCGACGGATGAACCCGGGCTGGTGTGTGTGTGTGTGTGTGTGAAGCTGCAGCTATCCGGTCATGTCACTTCCCATTACCCCACCACACACACACACACACACACACACACCCGCCAGCCCAGAATTACAGCAGACACATCTGCAAACATCACAAGGCCAGCTGCAGCAAAGCCTTGCACACACGCACATATAAAAACACAAATGGAACTATACATAATACACATGCACACACACATACCCGCACAAACAAACACACACACAGGCAAACACTGCTGGGCCACATGCAACAATAAACTGCACACGCACACATAAGAACACAAAATTACACTAAAGCTGCGGTACACACATGCATAACACACACACACACACACACACACACACACACACACACACACACACACAGCACAGCACACTTGTACATTCAATGCATTAATGCAAATGAATGAATCATTGTGGGGTTAGGAAGAAGGTGAAGTGGAGGAGCATCATCTACGAAATGAATTATCTATTCACTCGAGTCAGCCTCCCATTTTAGCAGCAGCATCACGCAGGACGCCTTCAATAACTGCCTATAGTCCTGTCAGCGACTATAAGCCAGAAGCCAGGAGCCCATTAACGTCTGAGGAGCCTCTTGACTTCACTGTGGGACATCTACGGATGCCATATTTCCCTCTTATTGCGGTAATGTGGCGTTTTTGTTGTGTTCCCGGCCCTGTTGCCGCTTTCAAGAGGCTCTTGAGAAGCTCTTGAAGAGACAGGTTTAACAGACGACAGCTCTGTCCCACAGCTCACAGCACCGGGCCTGGTGATCGAAAGATCAGCTAAGAGAACTGCCGCCATCCCAGAGATGAAATGAATAAATAGGCACTTGAATAGAGTGCGCCTAAAGCCTGCGCCTTTTTCATCCAAATTTCCCTCTCTCTCTCTCTCTCTCTCTCTCTCTCTCTCCCTCTGCCTGTCTCTCTTTCTCTCTCTCTCTTCCTCTCTTAATGGGAATCAATGGCTCGGCTGGTTATTTGTAGAACCACATCCTGTGCATCCTGTGATATTTCCAGTGAAGAGGTTTCAAGGTCACTCTGGTTCGTGCTTTGGTTTACATTTGTCTCTCCGTCTCGTTCTCTTTTTATCTCTGTGTGTGGCATAATCTCAGTTGGTCTCCTAGGGCTGAAAGTTACTCTTATAGAGGATTGTAGTTCAGATGTCAGAATGATTAAGGACAAAAATAATTGAAGTTCTGCTTTCTATGACTAAGATTGCTGTTGGTTTTGATTGCAAGTCAAACTTTGAAGACTTTGAAAGTGTTATTGTGAAAGTTCAAGCCAGGTGCCCTGACATTAACATTCTTCGCATCTCTAACAGAGGATCTGTGTTGTAATGTTAGCCCTCCCCCACCCCACCCCACACCAAATGTTTTGAAAATCAGTTATCTGTATTTTCACTGTTGTTTGTTAGGCTACTTGTAAGCCACTTTGGATAATAGTGCTTGCCAAATGCAGTGTAACATTGTACACGTTGAAACCCAATGGGATTATGTACTTTAAACAAAACCTTTGTAAAAGTCCTCAACAAACAAACAGAGCTGCAAAGCTTGAAACCATTCAGAGAAAACACACACACACACACACACACACACACACACACACACACACACACACGCGCGCACAGAAAATTGTGTGGTATGAATCATTAGTTTGGTCTCATCCGCATCTGTTTGGTCCAAACTGGCCATGGTCTTTCTCTGTCTTTCTCTCTGTCTGTCTCTCTCTCTCTCTCTCTCTCTCTCTCTCTCTCTCCCTGTCTCTCTCTGTCTCTGCCTCTGTCTCTGTATCTGTGTCATTCTCTCTTTCTCTCTCTTTCTCTGTCATTCTCTCTCTCTGTCAAACACACACACACACACACACACACTCACACACACACACACACACACACACACACACACACACACACACATACACACACACACAGATATACACCGCCAAAATCCTCTCACACAGGTGCACTTTCACACACACACACACACTCACTAAGTTGTTGAAGTTGTGGAGGGGGTGGAGGGTGCTGGGGTGTACTTATGTGTTTTGTATTGACCGGAAAGGAGGGAAAAGGCAAAGCTTATCACATGTGGTGATTTAAAACCACAATATAATCTGACAATAGCTCCCCTGGCACGCTACAGGCAAAGTGCTTGTTGTTTTTTGTCCGATGCTCAGCATAAACAGCACATCCATAATCCCACAGCCTGACTAAAGGGGGGGGGGGGGCTGGTTTAGGCAAAGCACCACTGTCTGAAATCTTATCTTTGTCTGAGCACTCCAGTACCACAGTGTTTTTCACACAGGTGAAACAGCCAGAGAAACACCTGCGGGAGAATTAAAGCTGATTAATGTAGGCATTCAAATGGCCAATTACACATCAAAACCTCCATTTTAATTTTAGATTTGGAAAATTGGGCACTTAACAATACCACAATACATGCTCTCATAAATATGTATGCATCTACAGTGTGAGAAAAAAAGCAACTAAAAGCAATATACAATGTGGTAAAGCTAAACTATTTTTTTGGACCCGGTATGTTTGCTTGCTCGATTAAATTGTTTATTTGTTTGTTGTTGTTGTTGTTGTTGTTGTTCTTGATGTTGGTGTCCATTGTTTGACACACTATTCCTGTGGCATCTTGCTGAAACCACAACAGATTTTTTTTTCGTGGTTGGCACAGCACCTCTTCTGTGGCTGCTGCTGCCGGCCTGTCAGAGCACAGCCTGCTAAGAGGGCACAACGACAGGCTCCACAGAGCCAGGGCTCGGATGAAGGACAGAAGAGACAAGGGAGAGAGGGAGGAGAGGAGGAAAGGAGAGAGGGAAAAAGACAGAAAGCGGTGAAGGAAGGAGGATGAGAATAGGGGGAAAAGGGGAAGGTGGACAGGGCTTGGATACAGAAGAAAAGAGAGAAGGGAGTTAGGGAGAGAGAGAGAAGGGGGGGAAAGGGGAAAGAGTGATGGAGAAAGAAGGAGGATGAGATGAGAAGAGAGAGAGGAGGAAGTGGGGGTTTGGTTGGAGGGGGGAGTGGGGTTAGAGAGAGGTCCCTGGACAAGCTAGAGGTCAGTTGTCGAGGCTCAGGCCCTGGAGCAGGGCGGGTGTCTTGTAGAGAAACTATATATAGGCAGCCCTCTCTGGTCACAGCTGCCCAGCATCACTGGTCTGCTCAGGATTACTCACTGGTCCTTCCCTTTCACTATCTTTGTCTCTCTCTGTCTTTCACTCTGTCTCTGTATCTCTCTCTATCTCTCCATGTCTCTCTCTCTCTCTCTCTCTCTCTCTCTCTCTCTCTTCTGTCTGTCTGTCTGTCTCTCTTCCTCTCTCTCTTGCTCTGTGTATCTGTCTCTGTCTCAATTTTAAATTCAAGCTTCATTCGTATGACGGTAATATTAAACAATATTGCCAAAGCATTGCAAAGTCACCTACACGTAAAACAGTAATAACAGCTAAGACAAGAATGGATAAAACATATTACGTGTGTACATGTGTGAGCGAATGTGTGCACATCTTTGTATTTTTCTCTCTAGCTTTCAGCCCACATTTTTAACCACATTCATTTTCATTTTTCGTTGATTTCCCTTATTTAATCTGCACTGGCATACTTTATCACTTTAATATCCCCAATGTGTATTTGTAGCTCTTGTAAATGAAATGTAAGTCACAGCGAAAGGTTTTTACTATGCAGCAGCAGTGGTGCGTTGCCACCGGCAACATTGCTTCCACAAAACTGTTTACTTGTGAATGACAAAACCTGTCAGCCAGATTTAAGCCTGACATAGCTTGACAAGCCGTGCTGTGCAAGAGGTGCAGTGTTTCAGCACTGGTAGGATGCGGTTCCCTCTGTTCAGCTCTTGCTGTTGCTTTCTACTGTTGCTAGTTGAGTGTGAACAGAATTGTAATCCTCGCTGCTTTTTCACCATTTTCATCAGGACTCACAGGTTTGCGTCTACTGCATGGACAATCCTGTCAGGTGCCTCATGAAATGTTTATGAGTGATCGGAACTACTCTCTAACAGCTATGCTAAGACACCATAGAGCAGAACATATGTGGACTAAGCTAGCAAAATGTCAGTGGACGTTTTGTGAGTCTAGCACTCCTAGCTTAACTAAAGTAAAAAACACATTCTTTTTTTGTATATGTAAGTTAAAGTGAGAGTCTTTTCTTATATACATAAGTTGTCTGTCTTGTCTTGTCTCTGTTTTTGTTTTATTTCATTGCAAGTATGTACATTTAATTGGTTGATTATTACTATTATTTTCATTTCTTTTGGTTAGTTTCCCCCTTGTTTTTTCATTCCCAAGCACTTTGGTCAACTTTGTCTGTTTTAAACTCTGCTATATAAATAAACTGAAAGAGGACCGGAGACACACGCATTAAGTCTGACTGCCTGAACATTGGACAGCCAGTATAGCTGTTGAATATTGGCCACTCTGCTGTGGTTGTTCAGTGTTCAGCTGCTGTGCATTTGTGCTGTGCCCAGCAACAGATTGGATCTAACATCGTTTCATTAACAACTCATAATTAGATTTTTATATGGCTGCCGGCTGAAATTAGGAGTGCGTGATGGTCCTTGTCAGGACTGCTTGCAAACAAGTACCATACGAATATGTGTTTAGAGATGGGTGGGGAGAGTGAAACAGGCATTATCTTTCTCTCACACACAGATATACATACACCCACATGCGCACACACACACGCACACACACACATGCACGCATGCACACACACACACACACACAGACCCACACGCACATGCACATGTACACACACAGACACACATATGCACACACGCATACACACACACACACACAAACACACACACACACACACACACATATATACACACACACATCACAGATGTGCTTTGTGTGCAAACTGCGCACATTTCAAGCTCCCGAGGGCGTCACAAGATATTTAACAAAATACTCTCACGACAGCACGGAAATGGGGAAAGCAGAAGCGTTTAAAGCGAGTAGCGAGCGAGTGTGAGTGCGAGTCTCTCCCCGGCACTTACGTAATGCCACGGGCCTGTCACAGCGAGTCAGCGTCAGAGGAAAGGACAGTCACACCCAACAGGGAGCGGCGTGGCGAGCAACGACAGGGCTGTTGTTAATGCTGACCCAGATTAACAGCCAACCACACAAACCACAAGTGGCTCTTCACAAGTCACATGGTGGCTCTACGCCACTTTTTTTTTCCATTTTTCCTTTTTTTAAACAGGTCCAGAAAAATAAATAAATAAACAAACTGATGAGCTTCCTAAAAGCAGTGGTGTGCTTATATTACTCCAGCTCTCTGACTCACTTTTTCACTCTCACACTCTCTTGTACACACACAAGCACACACACGCACACACACACACACACACACACACACACACACACACACACACACACACACACACACACACACACACACACACAAACACACACACATAAACACACACACACACTCACTCACAAAAGAGGATTTCTATTTTTAACAGCTGTTCTGTTTTTTATTTATTTATTTTTTTTTTAGTTTTGTATCTTTGTATTCCTGTCTTCTTAGAATAGAGCAGACTGGGCCTCAGGTGCTCCTTCTGCACTCTGCTCTACTGTTTGTGTTTTGACTTTTTTGTGCCTATTTTGTCACAGTGGAAAGGATTTGCATTCAACACTTTATAAATTAAAAAAAAATCCTACAAAATGCCTGCGAATGATTGTGACTGTGATAATTGATGAGTCATTGGAATGAATGGTGCTCAGAAATACAGACAAGAATGTCTTCCACCTACATAAACCTTCCACCCACAAGTTTTCGAGATGGCAACCCCAGCCAACCATTCACCAAACACAACACAAAAACAAGCACCATCAGAGATGGCAACCTGGTCCCCCATGTGGACGGACGGGGTCATTACAGGCAGACAGACACACAGACAGACAGACAGACAGACACACACACACACACACACACACACACACACACACACACACACACACACACACACACACACACGGACAGGATCATTGCAATACCTTGTCAATCCCCTCTGGGAGACCAGGTAATAATAGTAAGAAGTATGCACAGGCGCTAGTTTAGTGTGACAAATTGGTGGATGGTATATATACAAACACACGCCATGCAAGAGGGAGGCTTTGTAACTTATTTAAAGAAGTGCTATTTTTTGAACCTTTTGAAGTGGTAAGGACAAAATTAGTGCTGACAAAAAGTGGTGGGGACATGTCCCCGTCATCTCCATCCCAATAAAAAAATATAAAATACCTGTGGAAGCATGTATGATGTTACCAATACTGTTTGAGTGAAACGTGGCAAAGGAAATGGGGCTGAAACACCAGAAATAAAACTTAGTTTATTTCTAGCCTGCACCTCGCTGTGAGTGGGCACCCTTCCTTCTCTCCACTCACACCACCATGGCAAAACAAACATTAAAAGCTTTCTCCATGTTTTCCAGGTCATGCTGAGGTCATCTCTGTGTTTTGCCCCCTGCCCCTCCCCCTACCCCCCGCCCCCACCCCCTCCGTCTCAGCCCTGAATGATTCATGTGGAGGACTTCAAGAATGCGTGCCTAGGGGGGCAAGAGGAGATAAGATAAGGAGTTCAGACATCCCCCCCCCCCCCCCCCCCCCCCCCCCCTTTCACTGAAAATTTTAAATTAATATCCTCAATAGTACAATAGTACTAGTACAATTACATATCCCCAAAATAAGATTTGGTTGTAATACCTTACATTTTGGGGTAGCGAAGAGTGTGTAGTTCAGGTCAAAATAGAGTTTAGCTCCCACCGATAGCGGTTTCTACTGTATTTTGCGTTTACTGTAATGTTCATCCTGCTCGAAACCTAGTTACAGGTTTGATAGGCTTCCGTTTCTGCCCCATTCATTTCACGATACTTTAGTGTTATTGTTTATTATTCCTTTCTTCAGTCGTGCTAATTTTGTTTCCTCCCGAAGCCCTAGCTTGACTAGCGCATTAGCTGGCATCAGTGGAGTAGCTACTGTGGAAGAAAATTAAATATGAGTGTGTGTGTGTGTGTGTGTGTGTGTGTGTGTGTGTGTGTGTGTGTGTGTGTTTGTGTGGGCTACTGTGGAAGATGGTTAAATACTGTACATTGGGGAAAAACTCAGAGGGTCAGAGGGAAAACAGGGAAAAGAGGGAAACAACTCAGGCCGAGTTTGAAATCAGAATTTTCATCGCAAAGAGAATCTCATCTCTCTATACTGGCGTTTTGGACATTGCAACATTGTTTATAATAGTTCAACTGACTTTACTGTACATTGTCCTTATTGGTTCAGAGTTAATTTATATAAACTCTATGAACGAGAGAATGTCAACTTAGTTAGTCAAGAAATGATTATAAAATGTCACATGCAAGCAAATGGGCGTTGCTAATACTGGGTGGAAACGCATACAATTACGATAGTACCCTTTCCATGCATGCATCCAGGCCCGCCGACAGGGGGGGGCAAATGGGCCTCTTGTCCCGTGCCCTGGGAAAGGGGGGGGCCCAGGACTGGTTCCTCCTTACATTATGGACTATGGGGTGGGGGGCCCCATCAGATTATCTTGTCCCGGACCCAGCCAAGACTGGCAGCGGGCCTGCATGCAGCAAACGTGTGGGTGCCCCTACTGTACATCTAGGCCTGTGGTATCTTACCCTGTGTGGGAGGTTAACACCTGAACAAAAACAAACCACAACAAAAAAACAACAAACAAAAACATTGTGTGTGTGTGTGTGTGTGTGTGTGTGTGTGTGTGTGTGTGTGTGTGTGTGTGTGTGTGTGTGTGCAGGCCCCCTGACAGTCCTGGCTGGCCCAGGACAAGACGAGGGCCCAGGACAATCTGATGGGCCCCCCTCTCTCATATTCCATAATGGAAGGAGGGACCAGTTCTGCCCCCACCCCTCGGCCTGTGTGTGTGTGTGTGTGTGTGTGTGTGTGTGTGTGTGAGAGAGAGAGAGAAAGACAGAAAATGAGTTATCTAAGCATTGCAAGGACAAAGGGCAGTGTTTATATTTTCAAAAATCAAATGAGCAGATGGAGCAGATCCCCACGGATGGTATGGTGCATTGTCACAGGTGGTGGGTGCATTGTCACGGGTGGTAGGGGGCATTGTCAGGCCAGATCCGTGCCTCAGTGCCCTTGATGCTGTTGTTGTCTGTTTCTGTCTATCTTCTGTCTATATTTACCCCTGGGGAAAGAGTTTTAAATGTGTATGTGTACGTCTGTGGGTATGTGTATACTGTTTGTGGGGGGGGGGGGGGGGGGGGGGGGGGTAATGCATGTGTGACTGTGCATTTGTGTGTGTGTGTGTGTTGTGTGTGTGTATTAATGTAGCCTCACCTAGAAGCTAAAAAAAAACCCTGGGCAGCATTGATTATCTGTCAGCAGATGTTAGCCACTGGGCAATGACTCTCACACTCTGGCTTTGGCTCTAGCTGCATTAGTGGCTCAGACATGGGCATGACTCCCACACTCTGGCTTTGGCTCTAGCTGCATTAGTGGCTCAGACATGGGCATGACTCTCACACTCTGGCTTTGGCTCTAGCTGCATTAGTGGCTCAGACATGGGCATGACTCTCTCACTCTGGCTTTGGCTCTAGCTGCATTAGTGGCTCAGACATGGGCATGACTCTCTCACTCTGGCTTTGGCTCTAGCTGCATTAGTGCCTCAGACATGGGCATGACTCTCTCACTCTGGCTTTGGCTCTAGCTGCATTAGTGGCTCAGACATGGGCATGACTCTCACACTCTGGCTTTGGCTCTAGCTGCATTAGTGCCTCAGACATGGGCATGACTCTCTCACTCTGGCTTTGGCTCTAGCTGCATTAGTGGCTCAGACATGGGCATGACTCCCACACTCTGGCTTTGGCTCTAGCTGCATTAGTGGCTCAGACATGGGCATGGGCGAGCACAGGACAGGCTGATGGCTCTCAGTGCTATCCTCTTACACATTACATTACACTAACCACAGCTTCAGTGCCTCATGCAGAGACAGCCACATACACAGAATAGAAGAGAGAGGGTAGAGGAGAAGAGAAGGGAGAAGAGAAGAGAAGAGAAGAGAAGAGAAGAGAAGAGAAGAGAAGAGAAGAGAAGAGAAGAGAAGAGAAGAGAAGAGAAGAGAAGAGAAGAGAAGAGAAGAGAAGAGTGAGGGTAGGGGAGAAGACAAGAGAAGACAAGAAAAGAGAAAGGGTACAGGAGAATACAGGAGAAGAGAAAGAAGGTGTGAAAACAAGAGAGATAGTGAGAAAAGAAAAGAAAAGAATAGAAAAGAAAAGAGAAGAGCGGAGTAAGAGGAGGAGTAAGAGCGGAGTCTAGACTCCAGAGAGAGCTTCAGAGCAGAGTTGCTAATTATGCTGATGACGGCTGTGTGAGAGCTCACCACTGTAGCTACCACTCACAGTGCACAGTGCCATTTGTTGCATCTGATCTCTCCCAGAGGAGCAGAGAGTGGGAGAGAGAGACAGGCAGAGAGAGAGAGGGAGATAGAGACAGACAGACAGACGGAGAGTAAGAAAGAGAGACAGGCAGAGAGAGAGAGAGGGGAGAGAGAGAGAGCGAAAATAAAGAGACATTGTACACACACCTACACCATGGCAACTTGGTGGCCACAAATAGACTAGCTTGTTAAGTAGAACTGTGCTGTTCTCTATGCAGATGTCTCCCACAGTTGCACTTTTTGGTACAGTAAGTCACCGGATGCATTAACATGCCCTGCGACAATCTCATAAATGAGTTCTCCGTGAGCGCTTTGACCCCATTATCCAACCTGTGTACTGTCAGTCATGTGTGCAAGACAGAGGTATTGTGCTCACATCACGTGAACTTTTTCTTTTAAACCATTTTTCTTTTTATGTATCAGCAATGAGGATGATAATTACCATAATTACGTGGGCTGGAGGTTAGCAGGAGTGTTCAGCATACAAAGATGAAAAGCGCGGCAGGAAGAGAAGACTGCTTTTGTGTACCTAAGTGCTTGATCCCCGATGCATGTCAGCTCTTTCATGCTACTTTCATATTGTTGTTTAGCTTTTTACTTGACTTGTAAACAATGCATGATTTCAAATTATTGGGTTGTGAATACATGCTAAATTATTCTGCTTTGACAAAACCATGTTGTAAAGAGAGATGCTTGACTGGTGTCTTGCTGCGTTGGTGTGAAAATATGAACGCTGATGTTTTCTTTCCCCTGTCTCTCTCAATGTACATAACATTTCTTCCAGCCATTCTTCAATTTACTCAGCTATGGGTCCCGTCGAGCAGAAAGGCAGATGAGTCGTACCAGACCAGTCAGACGGCTGACATCTGGAGCACTGCTGGATCTGTCCCTGTGCACTCCACGCTCGGATGAAAATGCTGCCAAAATTGGCAAAGTCATGAGTCCAGTCCGGAGAAGCACATGCTGTGATTACCTGATGTGTGAGCTTTCATGTGCCAATCTGGGCGACGGGACGTCTGCTGAATACCAATGCAGAAGGCCACGACCACTCACTCTGATTGGAAAGACTCTGTTGTGTGTGGTGATATTGCCTCAAAGCATTGGAATGATGTCTGGGCTTCAGCATAGGGTACCACAAAAAAATAAAAAAATAAAAATAAAAAAATAAATAAAACAACCATGACTTGAAAGCCAAGTAGGCAGGGGCCACTAAATAAATAAATAAATAAACAAATAAACAAACAAACAAATAAATAAATAAATCAACCCCCCTTAGGATTAAACTGAACAGTAAAAACCTGTTAGTGGTCCTACGGGACTTGCAATCCTTCCATTATGTGAAATGTCTTATAGCTTTAAACTGTAGATGGGTACATTTTGGAGCCAGTGCGTACATAGTACCGTCGTAGAATATTTGTGTTGATAAAGTGTGATGATTTAGGCGTAAGCACTTGACTGTGACTGCATATACAGTATGTATACTCCTGCAAAATGAAAAAAAAGAAAATACCAGAAGAACATCAGAAATGAAATGACTCTTAAACTGACATTATAATGAATGCCATGTTGATATTTGCCCCTTTTTATATGAAAATGACTTTATGCTTTATTACTTTGTGTACTGCGTAGGAGGAAAGTTTTCTCTCAGTACAGATGTATGACCTGTGAAACAATTCCAACTCTGTACCACGCTATGAACTCCACATTATATCTTTTCTTAACTGTTCTTATTTTTTACCTGCTGTGATACAGAATGAGCAGTTGAATGAGCAGTGAGCTCATCATAAAAGACGATGAAGCAAGATTGAAGTAAATTTAATCATGCTATTTGAACATGATAGGAAAATGAATATTTAATTTAAGCAGTCTGTTAAATAGAGATTGGATTCAATGTAGTTGCCTACACCATACACACATCATGTACAATTTGTGTGTGTGTGTGTGTGTGTGTGTGTGTGTGTGTGTGTGTGTGTGTGTGTGTGTGTGTGTGTGTGTGTGTGTGTGTGTGTGTGTGTGTGTCTGTCTGTGTGTGTTTTAGACATTTCTGTGTAAAACCTTCAAATGAATAATGAATGAATGAATGAATGAATTAAATAATTAATGAATGAATAACATTGGAGATATATTGACATTTTAAATGCCCAAGTATCCCATTACGACGAGGGCAGCAGAGATCATTAGGAATGGCTGTTTGAGTGAAGGTGATTCAGCACTTGTCACAGCTGTTCTCAGGATCCAGAGCGAGATAATGAACATGGCAATAGCACATTGAGCCACAGCTGACTGAACCAATTCACCCAGTCAGGAAGGGGATTATGGCAGTGCCTAAGTCCATGACTGGAGTCGACTAAAATCCATAACTCCCACCACTATCACTTAATGGAAATGCTATGCAACTACAAAGCAGGAGAAATGAATAACAGACAGGCACCATTAATTCAGGTTACCAGTGGGCACATTTAATGCTGTATTGGTAAATATACATAAATCAAAGTGTCACAGCAGAAACTAGAAAAGCACTCAGAGAGTGCAGACCTCCACCTGGGCAGCTCAAGTCACCACCAAAATCTAATCACTTTTAAGTTAGCCCATTTTTCACCTACCCTGAAAATTTAATCAAAATCCATCCACAATGTTTTGAGTTATGTTGCTAACTAACAAATAAACAAACAAACACACCTCCACTGGCCAAGGTATGAAGGACACTGCTTCCAGCCAGCAACTCCATTATCTGCTAAGCAGTATTCACAAATGCCCATAATTAATGTCTTAAAATAAAAATGAGGTCACCTATACAAACTTTACCTTTTTAGGACTTCACCTTCTCTGGTCCCATTGTGTCATATTCTATTTTAAAAATTGCTAGTTTAGCTGGTAGTGTTGCCTCACTGCCTCATGGGATGGAGCTGTGGTCGCCTGGGCCTAACCACAGGGACAGCACTACAGAGACAAGGTGGCGTTTACATGACAACGCTCTGGGGTGAAAAATGCAAAATATTTTACCAGATGTCCATATCGTTTAGACTGCAACAGCGATCTTTGGGATTAAAAATGCAAAAAAAAAAAAAAAAGTGAAACCACTTTCCAGAGTGGAAATCTGTTAAGCTCCACTCTCTAAACTGCATCTCTAAACAGTATAGACTTTAGGTCACATGCACCAGTGCAGGAAAACATCAAAATGTTGACGGACCTTCAACTTCCCCTAGCCACTGTAATTAATACCCAGGAGTCGTGTCAGCAATTGACAAGATTGCTCATAGAGAGTAGCACAGAACGTAGAAAAAGACTCCATTCAACAAACTACATTCAACAACGAAGTACATTCAACACATTTTTGATGCACCGGAGCAACAGAGGCGAAGACAGCTGTGGACCTGGAAGCACTAGTGGTGGGACTATTGTATCAGGGAGTAGTAAACTACCAACCATAGCATGAACATTTTTGTATGTGCAAAACGCAAAACGCAGAATTTAAAACTGAGAACAAAATGCCACTTTTGCATTATTGGTTCAGATCGTTTCCGTCTAAACATAGCTTCCAGACTCTAGGAATTTGCCCCCATGGTATAGAATATCACCTCCAGCCACACTGGCAACACTTCCTGATAGCATATAGTTGAAGCAGCCTAAAATCTCAGGTGTAGATAGAACTATGTATCGATCACCAGAATTATGTTGGACCTATTTAAATCTTCTGATGACTGCTGACTCAACATGGATCCAAACAAGATCAGCAACAGCCTTAACCCTTTAAGAGGCACCCCCTATTATAACTTTGTTGTTACCAGAATAGCAATGACCAAGTTGCAATGTGTTACTAAAGACTTTCTGTAGATCGCGCCGGCGATACCGTCACCACTTAAGGGCTACCTCTCTGGGGTCTGAGGCCTCTCTGAGGCAATCTGTTAGCCTCAACATTTTTACATTTTTCAGCTAACAAAAGCCATTTATCCAAAATTGACACATAGCACAGTGTGACACATAGCACAGTGTCACATAGTAAAGTGAATGTAAAGAAATTGCATTTTTCTGTAACATTCTGTAAACACAGCTTTACAAACTTAGACAGTCCCTCCTGAAGGACTTCGACTCCAGAGAGAGCACACAAAGTGAACCTGGCTTAGTCGTGAATGCAAAACAGACTTTTTTTTGCCGACTATATATTTTTGTAAATTGGAAACTTAAGTGGAACAGACACAGAGACCCCCTTCTTCTGCAGTATGAATATTAATTTCCCAGACAACAACTCAGGAAGTATGCATAATATTATACAACCTTATAGATTTTTTCCTTAGTTTCTTCTCTAGTTTGACATGGATGATTTCAGGCTTTCGGGGCACTGTGACTGTTTGCTCAGTCACCCCATTATACACCATTATGTATGCTGTCCTCCTGACTCACTCTGTCCCCTGGGAGAGACCATTTCATATTTCTTTTCCACAACTAGTCAGTAGCACTGCACTGCTCTGCACTGCTGAACTTGATAAAAAAGGGCTGCATTTTAAAAAGTGGAGTTTCCTGTTATTAGCTCATTAACACTGGGTGTGATATCTTGTTTTTGGCTTGTTTTTTCTCCGTTTGGAGACAGGTGCATCATGGGTAATAACACCAAGTCCCACTCCAAAGGCGAATTTTAAATTATTCTCTGAAATTCAAAATGTAGTATGAGAATATTTTTTTGTAGATTGGACAGTGCCTGACAATCTGAGTGAACACAGTGATGTTGATGCAGAATACAACTTTACTTTGACAAAAACAACACTGGTAGAAAAGGAAGATTTAATTTTAGACCAAGATTATGATGTGACTGCTGGCCAACCAGCCATGGCTCAGAGGGCAGGAGACATGTTGGAGGAGAAGGAGGAGGACTTTGGTGAGTTTGATTTCAAGATGATTTCAACTAGAAAACAGGGAGCTATCATCCAGGCCACAAAAGCAAGTGTCACCACAGGACAAGGGCAAATACTGACCTGCCTGCTGATGCAACACCATTACAGGTGTGATTGCGGCTAGGTGTAACAAAGTCATATTTGGAACAGTGCAGGAGCAAACTGAGGCAAGCCGTAAACTGACAGTCATTACAG
>CM050214.1:13597706-13712706 GCA_027475355.1 Coilia nasus
CACGGCAGGCAGCAGCGTGATACTTTGTCAGGAACAATTACCTGCCTGACAAAGACCTGAATGTCTGCGAGTTTGTTTGCATTTGCATTGTGTATTACAAATTGGCAGTGCAAGGATTGTTCCATTAACAGTGCTATGTAGGTCAGCAGCATTGGTTGTGCACTTCCATTTTACAATACAGAGTGTACAATACTAACATAACTTAAGTCTTTAACTGAGGTCAGAGCACTTGTAAATATACAGTGTACAAAAATGGCATGACAATATATTTCATAAAACAAACATATATTTTTATATACTTTAAAATGTATATATTATTATTCATAAAGTCAACAAACAGCATTCAACCTACTAGACGCAATCTTTGTGCTGAGGGTTTTGTCCCCACTTCCTCTGCACCAGCAGTGGTCCCGTAGCCCCACATGCACTTCACATTTTCAGTGATAATTACACACAGGTGATCAATAGTTTGTTCTCTGCACTGAGGGTTTGAACCCAAAGAGCAGCCTGCTCTGCACTGAATTGATGCTGTGGAGTGAGTGTTTCTACACTGTATGCTAGTGGGGAAACATTTCTACATTTCCATAATGGGTGTGCAATCATACTAGTGCAAGATCATGAAAGTTCTATAGAATGTTGGGCTCCGTAGAATATCATGTGGAATTCTAGAATCATACATTGCTGCAGAATGCATTTTAATTGAATGTTCAAAAACACACTCCATTAACAGGTATATTACAAGTCATTACAAGAGTAGGGCTATCCGTCTCAACCTTTAAGAAGCTTGTGAAGACTTTTCTTTTTAGAGAGTGCTTCCCTTCCTAACAAAACTAACCTCCACTAACCAACACTTTATCTCGGTGCCTTTGTGGATGTATATAAGTGTGTGTGTGTGTGTGTGTGTGTGTGTGTGTGTGTGTGTGTGTGTGTGTTTGTGTGTGTAGGGGTATGTGTGTTTGAAGTGTCCCTGCTTCGGGAAACTTATGTAAGGCAGATCTATCTCCTTGTGTGTTCCCTCTTTGTGTGCACCCTAGACCGCACTAACTTTGCCATGCCATTGTTTGCTCTGTGTTCCTCTACAGTTCTGTTAGCTTGTTTCCTCTTGTGTCCACTTTGTAAGTCACTTTGGATAAAAGCGCGTGCTAAGTGTAATGTAATCTAATCATGTAATGTATATGTTAACAAGCATTTCAATAGGAGCTGTTGAGGATCCTGACCATGCACGAGTCTAACAGTCTGTAGAGTTTCTTGCTCTCTCTCCACTATCCTATCTGAATAAAAATGACCCTCCACCCCCACCCCAAAAAAATGTATTTAAAAAGAAGACTTTTCCAATATTGAATCATTGTTGACTTGTAGCCTACAACTTCTACAAGGATGCAGTAAGCTTCACAGTGTGAACACAGCAATCTCACCTTCCCACTGCACAGCAGTTTGCCTTTGGGCTTGTAAGCATCATTCTCCACTACTGACTAAGGAAATCTTGGAGCTTTACTGACAACACACAAGACATGAGAAGTACTCAAAATCCCTCTTCAGTCTGACAGGTAGATGGTGAAATTTGACAGGTGTGCTGTGTGTGTGTGTGTGTGTGTGTGTGTTATCAGAGAGCAGTACTTTCTCTTGTCCCCGCAGTTTAACATCCATGCTAGACGAGAATAGAATACAATACAGTATAATACAATACAATACAATATAACACAATATTGCTGCTTTTAGAGAAAATGGGGCCGAGCACCTCCAGTTCTGCAACCCATGACGTTTTGCCACACAACATTAGGGTGACCACCTCCAAATAGGCAAAAAGTGGGACAGCAAGCACATTTCTGTAGGACAAAGTGGAACACACGCTATAACACAATTAAATTCCTTCTATTCCCAGGTGGAGGTTCTATACTTGTTTGGGCATGTTGATAATTATTTAGCAATATTTTGCCTCAAAAAAAGGTCACGTTTGTAAGAAGAAGAAGCAGAGGAAGTAGAAGAAGAAGCAGAGGAAGAAGAAGAAGAAGAAGAAGAAGAAGAAGAAGAAGAAGAAGAAGAAGAAGAAGAAAAAGAAGAAGAAGAAGAATCGTTCGAAAAGCAGTATTGGTTCGTACCCCCAGGCCAGGCAGGGCATAGAATAGAATAGAATATTGGAATAGAATAGAATAGAATAGAATAGAATAGAATAGAATAGAATAGAATAGAATAGAATAGAATAGAATAGAATGGATCTTTATTTATAACGACATGTAAAGTGCTCACCAGTCAGTATATCACAGCTCATCAGCCCCTCCTAAGCCCCTTACAGAGTTTAATATTGAGGGTTGTGCTATCAACGTTGCTGTGGCTGAGCCATGGTGACAATAATAGTGAAAAGGAATTGATAAGTAGCAACAACAAAGTCAGCAAGACAGCAAGACAGATTTATGTAATAAAGGGGAAAGAAAATGGAGATAAAGGGTAAAGAAAATGGAGAGAGAAAGAGAAAGAGGAAAAGAGAGAGATGAGAGAGAAGATAAAGATTTATAGTTGTCACTAGCGAAGACTAATGAAAGATACATTGTCTGTGTGTGTGCATGTGTGTGCATGCACGCATGCATGTGTGTGTGTCTGTGTGTGTGTGTGTGTGTCTGTGTCTGTGTGTGGGGGTAAAAGTGTGTTTGCTTGTAAATGTGTTTGCTTATGTACAGGCACTCTGATGTGATGAAAAGAGCAAAGCTGACTCAGGGACTAGACAGCAACTCATCTTATTCTGCTACCACATTCAACAGCTCTTATGCTCACGCACACACGCACACACACACACACACACACACACACACACACACACACACACACACACACACACACACACACACACACACACACACACACACACACACACAGATGGACGCACAGTGTCAGCAGAAATGTAGACTGTACATAGACAGGGCAGTTGCCTTAGGGGAGACCCTTCTGTCAAGACCTTTTAACTCTAACAAAGCTCTTACAGTAAACTCCTGTTAGTGTCAATTACGTCACCACAGTAGCTGTGACGATCTCACCGCAATATCACTGCATATCACTGAGCACAAGAAAATGCAAGGAATAGTTGTTTTTGTGGGAACTCTCAGCATGTAGTTCCAAAAGGTTAAGCACAGAAGAGAACGATTATCCTGAATGTTGCATACGTGTGTGTGTGTGTATGTGTCTGTGTCTGTCTGCCTGTGTCTGTGTTTATGGACGTGTATGTGCCTGTTTGTCTGTGTATGTGTGTGTGTCTGTGTCTATGTGTGTGTCTATGTATGTGGCCATGTGACTGTGTGTGTGTGTGTGTGTGTGTGTGTGTGTGTGTGTGTGTGTGTGTGTGTGTGTATGTGTATGTCCTGAATGTAAAAAAGAATGCAAAATAAACTTCCATGAGTCACACGGTTTCCCATGGCTTAGCTCCTCTGCTGCATCGACTAGCAGATCCATTATTTGATTTGACTTCCACGGCAGTGGATCAGCCTTAGTGCTCCAGCTGCCTCCCACCCCTGACGTACTGTGCTCTTCCCAACTGGAACTGCCCAAGTTAGTCTCGCTGAGAAGCTTCTGCTGTCTCTGAGGAAATGTGTAAATGTGTGTTATGACATCTCTTCATTAGAGACCGACAGAGGTGTGTTTACAGTGTTGTGTGTGTGTGTGTGTGTGTGTACATTCATGATGGAAGGGGCAGTGTGAGAGGTGGCAGTGTCATAGCTCCGAGGGCTTCGCTGCTTTACTGCCCATGACATCTCTTCATTAGAGACCGACAGAGGTGTGTTTAGGATTAGGATTAGGATTCCACGAGAAACCGTTTAGTACCTGCTGTTTTTGAAATGCGAGAGGTCGCTCTGTGCTGCATATGCATACGATCAAAGACGCCAAAAGACGCTACAGAGACAAGTTGGAGGCAGACTTTAATGAGGGCGATCCAGCTCGTGTGTGGAGTGGCCTGCGGAACATCACAGGTTTTTCAAGCAAATCCCCTTCAGTTGCATGCGTGAGTGTAACCCTGGCAGATGAGCTTGTAGCACTGCCACATAATATTGTCCTCAAGATGCCCTTTGTGTAAAGTATGCCTGCATAATCAGCATAAAAAGGGAAATCTATTCAATGTAATACATCCACGATGTATACCTGTGGTCCGGTGTATCTGTGAACGTCATGACATTGTTTACATTGTACCGATCAGCTGTGTGTCAACGAACTGAGAACCGTCGGGCTGTCAGCTGACATGGGCGAAACGTCAGCTGACGGGGTTTGACAATATGGCGTTTAGCTTTTGGACTTTTTAAGAGGGCGAACCATGGCGAGTGGGGAGAGGCTTAACTTTCCTAGGGAGTCCAAGTGTGTCCGTGGAACAAGCCTCAACATTGCCAACCCAAAGAAAGTGATCAGTTACTTGCCGGAGTCTGGACGGAATCGACAGAGACGGTGAGAAGGAATCTTTTTTCTCTCTTTGCTTTCGTGGCTGCAGGCGTTCGTTGCTGTACAGTTTCCTCGTCTTTTCTCGTCGTGGATTATTATTTTTGTCTTCACGTTGAGGAATATATTTTTTGTCTTCACGTTCTGGATTATACCTTTTGTGTTTTTGGGGGATTACGTTTGCGTCGCACTTCGCTGTTTTGTTTGGGATTCTTACCGCTGACGAACTGCGTCGTCCGTCTGTGGTGGTGTGCATTGCAAGTGCGCCGGGACTGTGCATTGCGAGTGCTCCGTGTGTGTGATTATTCACGCTTCGATGGACAAACCTTGTGTGTGTATGTGTAGCTGGCTGTGTGGTTGTGTATGTGTGTGACAATATACTTCAATTAAGAGAACCGAAAACCCTGGTGCATTATCTGTCTTATTTACAGTAACTGAAAAGCAGGAACACATTTATTTGTGCATTCATTTAAAACCCGTGAATTTATAGTAATAATCACTAAAATTGCTAGCAGATTGTTACATATGGTGGCCCGTACGGGGATTGATTGCAGTGTTTGCTGTTATTAGGATTGTGTTACCAGTGTATCTGACAAGATGGAAGTTCAACAAGAAGTGTCTTCACTTGATGCAAGTTCTAGGCCTGGGTTTGGGGACCCAGACTTTACAGCTGGGCCTTTTGTTACAAGGAGAAGTCTTACAAGCAGAAATCTGGCTGGCGAAATAACATCTTTATTGAGTTCCATGTACATCAATGATGATGATGACAATGATGATGACAACAATGATGATGATGATGATGATGAGCAGGATACTAGTGCGGGTCACACTGCTGCCCATACTGCTGAAGGGAATGAGGGAGACACAGGGGGGGTTACACAAAGCACACAGACAGAGGCTGATGAAATGGCAAACAATATGGCTGCTCTTAAAACACATGTGTATCAGCTGGAAATGGATTTTAGGGACTCCATGGCTAGTGCACTGAACCGAGAAGTCAGTTTCAGAGAGTATGTGGAAACCAGTTTAGCCAGGTTGGAAGGGTTGTTTACTGGTAACTTAGAAAAGTTGGAGAAGGCAATAGCTAGCTGCATGCTACGCAGGGATGAGCAATGGAAAAAACAGCTCAGCAGGCTAAGACCAGTTAGCACTCCCCTAGTACAGAGAACCATTGCCATCTCCACTGACCTCAGCCCAATAGTTCCCCCTACACCTGCTAGTCTGCCTGGTGCTCCTCACTCTCCGTTTTACGCCAAGCCTCCAGTTCGTATGGACTTCCCCACTTTTGCAGCATCCAAAGATTCTGCTGATGTCCTGAATTTCATTGAGCAGTGCGAAAATTTCCTCAGTATGAGGCCGCTCGCTAACCATGAGCTGATGGGCGCACTGTCAGCAGTCTTAAAGGGCCCCGCACTCAGCTGGTGGAAGACAGCCAAGAGCCAGGTCTATGACTGGATCTCCTTCAAAGAGGCCTTCCTGGCTGCGTTCCTCTCTTCGGACTATATGACTGAAGTGGAGGAGAAGCTGCGGTCAATGGTGCAGAAGCCTGAGCAATGCTTGAGGGATTTTGCTTATGACTATCAAGCATTGTGTCTCAAGTGGAAGCGGGACATGTCTGAGGAGGAGATCGTAAGACGGGTCCTGAACAACATCAACCCCAGGGTCGCGGGATGCCTCCGGGGGACTGTCCAGACAGTGGCGCAGCTGGTGAAAGTCGGCTCTATGGTGGAGAAGGACTGCTCTGGAAATAAGGATTACTGGCAGAAGGTGCACGCTGGCTCTGATAAGCCGGGGAAGAAGCCCTCCGACAAGAAGACCTCCCAGGGGGCAGCAGACCTCTCGGTGGTGAAGCATCAGACCGGCAAGAAAGAAGATGGGCTTTTGTTAGTCCCCATCAACATCAGGGGCAAACACGGTGAGGCCGTGGTGGATACAGGTAGTACATTTACCTTGATGAAGAACAGTCTTTGGCAGCAGGTGGCTCTGGCCGAGGAAGCGTTCCATCCAGCAGAAAGGCAGCGGTTCGTCATGGCAGATGGAACCATACACCAAGCCTTGGGAAAGAAGACCATCTGCTTTGACTGGCATGGCAGCCCGTGGCCTGTTGAGGTTCACGTGATGGAAGATCGCCACCTGGCCTTCCCAGTCATCCTTGGGCTTGACTTCCTGTCTCGGACTGGTGCCATTCTCAACCTGGCAAAGAACAGCTATGGAGTAAAAACTGACAAGGGTTACATCTACCATGCCTTTCTACCACCACAGAACCAAACTACTGGATGGAATGAGACCAGACTCACCTCACAGCACCATGTTCACCTCTACTATGCCTTGCCTCCTGGAGGACTGCCTCCCTGCTGGGTTTCTGCCATGACTGACCCTGGGCCTTCACCTGACACCGACTACCCGGAGGGGTTGCAACAACTGATGCGGGACTGGCCCGCTGTCACCTCTGGTAACCTGGGGAAGACCAGCGTGGAGAGGCATGCCATCTTCCTCCAGGATGAGGTGCCAGTTAGGTCGAAAGCCTATCGGGTTTCCCCCCTGAAAAAGAACATCATAGTGGAACATGTGGAGAAGATGCTTGCTGATGACGTCATTGAACCATCTCAATCAGCATGGTCCTCACCTGTGGTTCTCGTGAACAAGCCAGATGGGTCCTTCAGGTTCTGCGTGGACTACAGGCGGGTAAATGCGAAGACTCTGCCGGACGCCTACCCAATGCCCATCATCCACGACATCTTGGAATCCTTGGAAGGTGCCTCTTGGTTCAGTTCCCTGGATTTAAAGTCGGGCTACTGGCAGGTGGAGATGACGGCGGAGAGCAAGCCCAAGACTGCTTTTATAACCTCTCTCGGCCTGTTCCAGTTTAAATGCATGCCCTTCGGTCTCCGGAACGCTGCAGCCACATTCCAGCGATTGATGGAGCGGGTGCTCGGAGAATTGAGGGGACGGACATGCTTCGTTTACATTGACGACATTATTATATACTCCCAGTCACGGGACCAACATCTGCGTCATCTGGCCGAAGTCTTTCAGAGGCTGCATGAGGCGAATCTCTCCCTCAATATGAAGAAGTGTCACTTTTTCAAGAGGGAGGTGAAGTTCCTGGGGCACATTGTTTCTGGACGGGGTGTCGAGGTAGATCCAGCCAAGACCCAGGCGGTGACTGACTACCCGGTGCCACAAGACCTAAAGGCCTTGCAGCGCTTCCTAGGACTGGCTGGCTGGTACCACAAGTTCATTCCCCACTTTGCGGACATGGCAGCCCCTCTTAACCACTTGAAGAGGAAGGGCATAGTGTGGGAATGGACGAGTGAGTGCCAGGCCAGTATGGATGCCTTGAAAGACGCCTTGAAAAACCCGCCGGTGCTCGCACAGCCCAGTCCAGCATGGCCCTTCCAGGTGCTCACCGATGCCAGTGAAGTGGGGCTCGGGGCCATCCTGTCCCAGGTCACACCAGAGGGTGAGCGAGTAATTGCTTACGCCTCCAGGGGGCTCCGGGGCCCAGAGCTGAATTACTCCACCTCAGAAAAGGAGTGCCTGGCGGTGGTCTGGGCAGTGGAGAAGTGGAGACACTATCTGGAGGGAGTGGAGTTTAGTGTCTACACCGACCATGCAGCATTGGCGTGGGCCTTCAACTGTCCTAAGACTTCCTCCCGTCTCACAAGGTGGACCCTTCGGCTGCAACAGTTCGCCTTTAAGGTCTTCTACCGCAAGGGATGCCTCAATGCTGGCCCTGATGCTCTGTACAGAGCCTTTACACCCCTTGCCGTGCTACCATCACCCTGTCTGGCGGTTGCCACCAAAAGTCATTCCGCTCTACCCACCACCATGGCTGAAGTGGCTCAGGAGCAGGAGAAGGATCCGAAGGTGTGCGAGTTAAAAGCTGACAGTGCACGGTCAGCTACACCAACTAACCGCATTTCCTTCGTGATCCAGCAAGGGGTGCTGTACCGAAGAGTTCCCATGCGTGACCAGGGAGAGAAGTTCCAGCTGGTGGTACCTCGGTCGCTGGTTCCGGAGTTTCTCCGTTACTTCCATGACAACCCTTTGGGAGGTCATCTGGGCCAGTTGAAGACGTTGCTGAGGGTGCTGGAGGTAGCCTGGTGGCCCAGTGTCCGTCAAGATGTGTGGGATCACACCCGGTCCTGTGTAACCTGCCAACAATACAAGGTGGATACCAGCAAGCCATCAGGGTTACTACAAAGCACCGCCGTCGGGGCACCAGGAGAAATGTTAGGAGTGGATTTCATGGGTCCACTTCCTAGGAGTAAAAAGGCCAACTCTTACCTCCTGGTGGTGGTAGACTACTACTCGAAGTGGGTGGAGATGTTCCCCTTGAGAGACAGTACAACTTCTCGTCTCATCAAGATCCTAAGGGAGGAGATCTTCACTCGCTGGGGGGTCCCGAAGTTCCTAGTGTCTGACCGAGGGCCCCAGTTTACCGCCAGCCTCCTCACCACTTTCTGCAAGACATGGGGGGTAGTACAAAAACTTACCACCAGCTACCATCCACAAACCAACATGACTGAACGCTTCAACCGTACCATCAAAACCATGATCGCATCATATGTAGGTCAGCATCACAATACCTGGGACCAGTGGTTGGCAGAATTCCGCTTCGCCATAAATACAGCCCAACAGGAAACCACTGGGAGGACCCCTGCCGAGCTAGCCTTGGGCAGGACCTTAAAAGGCCCTCTGGAGAGGCTCATCTGTCAACCGCCTTCTCCAGCTCAGCATGCAGCCTACAGTTTGGTGGAACGGCAACAGAAGATGGCGGAGGAAGTGAAACGGAGAGTGGGGTTACACCAGGCCAGACAAGCTAGGTATTATAATTCCCGCAGGAAAGATGCGCAGTTCCAGCATGGAGACTTAGTCTGGGTCAGGTCACATCCTCTGTCTAAGGCCAGTGATAAGTTCTCGGCTAAGCTAGCGCCTAAGTGGGAAGGGCCAGCTACCGTAGTCCGAAAATTAGGGCCAGTAAACTACAGGGTTAAGTGGAGTAACCCACAAAAAGAGGATACCATTAATGTGGTAAATCTTAAAAGGTTTTATGGTGTCTTACCTCAGTAGCCTCCGGCTGGAGGGGGGGTCTATGTAGCACTGCCACATAATATTGTCCTCAAGATGCCCTTTGTGTAAAGTATGCCTGCATAATCAGCATAAAAAGGGAAATCTATTCAATGTAATACATCCACGATGTATACCTGTGGTCCGGTGTATCTGTGAACGTCATGACATTGTTTACATTGTACCGATCAGCTGTGTGTCAACGAACTGAGAACCGTCGGGCTGTCAGCTGACATGGGCGAAACGTCAGCTGACGGGGTTTGACAATATGGCGTTTAGCTTTTGGACTTTTTAAGAGGGCGAACCATGGCGAGTGGGGAGAGGCTTAACTTTCCTAGGGAGTCCAAGTGTGTCCGTGGAACAAGCCTCAACATTGCCAACCCAAAGAAAGTGATCAGTTACTTGCCGGAGTCTGGACGGAATCGACAGAGACGGTGAGAAGGAATCTTTTTTCTCTCTTTGCTTTCGTGGCTGCAGGCGTTCGTTGCTGTACAGTTTCCTCGTCTTTTCTCGTCGTGGATTATTATTTTTGTCTTCACGTTGAGGAATATATTTTTTGTCTTCACGTTCTGGATTATACCTTTTGTGTTTTTGGGGGATTACGTTTGCGTCGCACTTCGCTGTTTTGTTTGGGATTCTTACCGCTGACGAACTGCGTCGTCCGTCTGTGGTGGTGTGCATTGCAAGTGCGCCGGGACTGTGCATTGCGAGTGCTCCGTGTGTGTGATTATTCACGCTTCGATGGACAAACCTTGTGTGTGTATGTGTAGCTGGCTGTGTGGTTGTGTATGTGTGTGACAATATACTTCAATTAAGAGAACCGAAAACCCTGGTGCATTATCTGTCTTATTTACAGTAACTGAAAAGCAGGAACACATTTATTTGTGCATTCATTTAAAACCCGTGAATTTATAGTAATAATCACTAAAATTGCTAGCAGATTGTTACAAGCTGAATGCTTTCCATGCACGTTTTGAAACAAAAGACTCTTTATCATTATATTCTATTGAATCATCATATTCAATTGACAGTAATCATTTCTTTGTTTCTGAAGAAGATGTTATAAACGTTTTTAAGAAAGCTAAGTGTAGGAAAGCTGCAGGTCCTGATGGCATCTCTGGAAGACTTTTAAAATCATGTGCCCATCAACTAGCCCCTGTTTTTACACAAATATTCAATGCCTCTTTAGCTATGGGAGTTGTTCCTTCATGCTTCAAACAATCCATCATTGTACCTGTGCCAAAAGGAAAAAGTCCATCATGCCTTAATGACTACCGCCCTGTTGCTCTGACATCAACAGTCATGAAATGTTTTGAAAAGCTGGTGAAGTCCTTCATCTGTAAATCCCTACCCAGCTCGTTTGACCCTCTCCAGTTTGCATATAGAGCTAATAGATCTAGAGATGATGCCATTTCTAATCTGCTACACACCAGCTTGTCTCACTTAGATGAAGGAAAAGGAAATTATGTGAGGATGCTGTTCATCGATTACAGCTCAGCTTTCAACACCATAATCCCTCTCACTCTAGTCAGCAAGATGAAGTCTCTGGGACTTGACAACTCACTCTGCAACTGGATCCTCAGTTTTCTCACCAATCGAACACAGGTTGTCAGAATGGGTGGCATGACATCAACGCCCCTAACCATAAGCACTGGTGCTCCCCAAGGTTGTGTTTTAAGCTCGCTGCTCTACAACATATACACACATGATTGCATAGCCAGCAGCAGTCAGACCTCCATCATCAAGTTTGCTGATGACACTGTGGTTGTGGGCCTAATCAGCAACAACAACGAACAGGCATACCTGAAACAGGTAAAAAACATCACACAGTGGTGCCAGCTCAACAACTTGGCACTAAACGTCACCAAAACAAAGGAGATGGTAGTGGACTACCGAAAACTACAGGGAAATTACACGCCATTATATATCTCTGAGCAGCCTGTAGAGAGGGTAGAAAGCTTCAAATACCTTGGGGTACATATAACTAATGATTTCACATGGACAGTAAACATCCAAAGCATCATCAAGAAATCCAGGCAACGACTGTACTTCTTGCGCCTGTTGAGCAAATTCAGAGTTTCGACACCCATCCTGAAGGCCTTCTACTCCTCAGCAGTGGAGAGTATATTAACAGGGTCCATCACAACATGGTATGGAAGCTCCACAGTGCGCGACTGTAGTGCTCTACAAAGAGTAGTGCATTCTGCCGAGCGGTGTATTCGTGCACCTCTCCCTGCACTGAAGGAAATCTACAAAAGGAGAGTTAAGTCCAGAGCCCGGAAAATTATCATAGACTATACTCATCCAAACAATGGACTGTTTAAGAAATTTAGGTCTGGAAGGAGACTACGTTGTCATAAAGCAAAGAGAGAAAGACTAAGGAAAAGCTTCTTTCCTCAGGCCATTCATTTCATGAATTCAACCTGAACCCCCTCCCCCCACTATATTCAGCACACTTTTTGCAGAGGCCAATTCATTTCACTGCATGCGTCACGAAAGTGACTCTATGTATGTGACCAATAAAGTATCCTTGTATCCTTGTATCCTTGCATGTGAAAGTGTTCTTCTACCCTGATTGCCTCCATTTGTCTGAAATGAAATGAGCGAATAAGAAAAAGGCAAACAAAGTGACGTACGTTTGTTAATTAGAAAAAGCCATGCCACAGTTGTGATTACCTGAGGAGACTGTTTGAAGCACACATTCACTTAGCTAAATATAGGTAAATATGTGTGTTTGTTTAGAACATTTAAATCTTTTATTTGGTGTGCTATGACCAAATGGGCTTTGAATGATTGTACGCTGTGACTAGCATAGTTGAGAACCTGTCGTTCTCCCTGTTCCATCTCCTCCACCAAACTAGAACAGCCCGTAACAGGAGCACTAAGGCTTTTTTTTTTTTTCACCTAAACCGGCTCTAGAGACCACTGCAAAATTAATGAAAAAAAAAAAAACGATGCAATGACATCTTTAAAAATGTGCTCTGGGACCAACACATGTACATACAAACATACATATTGCTCCAAATATGTGCACACACATACAGCATAGACATACAATTATTTGTACACTCTGACAAATTGTTCTCTTGGTAAGGAAGGCGTGAGGAACCCAATGGTATGGGGTTATCATCTTTTTGGAAGGTATAGTGATGAGTTTGTCACAGCGTTAAAATGATTTCCTTTAAACTGAGAATGTAGAGATGGTTCTCTGATGCTGTTGCATGGTCTTTCTCAAAGCTATTTCTCTTTTTTTTCCTGTCTATGTATCATTTACACACAAACCTTAATATTACAGTTTTTCGCAATTGTTTAAACACATTTCCTGAAAGCATTCCTCATACTCTCAGAACTCTACACACAAATAAAAAAAACACACACACAATGGGCAGAACCACTCACTTCTCCTGCAAAATGAAACTTTGCATTCAAAACAATGTTATTTCTTCTCAAAATGCTATTTTGTTGTCAAATGACAAACACAAACCATCGTATGAATAGACATTTATAACAACCAGTTGAACCCTGATGTGCTTAATGTAATGTAATGTAACCCTGATGTGCTGCCCTGCAGCAAGTGGGTGCAGATGTGGGCCAGGAGGTGGCTTATGTAAGTCAGGGCACCAGTGATCAGCGCCACACACAACCCATGGTGAGTCCGGATGCTCAGGGGTGACAACACAATCATGAATAAATGAGAATGGAGGCAACACAGACATGTATATGTAAATCTAAAATCCATAAATCTAAAATCCAAACCATTTTTGCTCATATTGGTATTTCAACAAAGGTTCATCAAATCAAATAAAAGTCATTATTTACTTGTAAACAATGCTGTAACATTACAGTATAATTACTCTAAGGAAGAGTTAGGACTGTATCTCCAAAACTACAATATGTCCATAAAGACTCAGTTAAAACACAATGACACGGAAACAGGATGTGTTGAGTGAGTGCAATATATATATGTGTGTAGTCTGCAGTACAAAGTATACAAAACATAACGTTACAATCATGAAATTACAGTTTTTTTCAATTGCCAAAACACAAACACCTACTGGTTGAACAACTTCCCCAATTGCTTGAATTATTTCTCAGAACTCTTCACCCTTTTGTCAATACCTTGAACAATTTTCACATAGTAGAACACAATTTGCAAAACTCATTGATGCGTCTTTGCAAAACTCTAAGCACAATCTCATTGTTAAAACACATGTTGCATTCTTAGATACATGCAATGCAAAATGGTGAACATACATCTCACCTTTTCATCACAAATAAAGCATAAATGCCATACACTAAGCACAATGGGTCAAAATTGACTTTACTTCATGTCAAATGAGCTGACACCACCAATACAAGCCAATTGGAAGAGCAACCAGGTTTTTGAGGGTTGCAGCTTGCAAGTGGATGCCAATCAGACCCAAGGAGGACAGAGAGTCCAAATGTGAGGGCAGTGGTAAAGAAGAGGAAGAGGAGGTAAAGGAAAGGGAAGAGTGGTAATTTCTAACCAAATTAGAGCCAGCATTATAGATCATGTTCTTGTCCATGGGTTGATGACAAAGGAGTCAGAATTGAATCTCTAATTTTTTGGAGGCCATGGAATATCCCTGTAGTGAGGAACAGTGTCAAGGATGGATATGACACACTAGGGGGTTCTTTCCCCGTTGCCTGGCAAGGGATATCATTGCTTGTGATGTGGATGAGGTGCTGCAGCCTTACCCAGCCCAAATGAAGCCCAGCGATCTCTCGTTTGCAGCACTGTATACAGCGCATGTAGTTTTCATTTGTGCTGTATCACTATAATTTACAGTTTTTCTCAATTGTTTACACACATTTTCTGAGAGCATGCCTCATACTTTCAGAACTCTATACACAAAATACAACAACACACACACACAAAAGGCAAAGTCCTTCAATACAGTTTTTCTCAATTGCTTTAACACATTTTCTGAAAACATGCCTCATACTCTCAGAACTCTACACAGAAGTCAAAAAAACACACACACAATGGGCAAAACCACTCACTTCTCCTGCAAAAGGAAACTTTGCATTCAAAACAATGTTATTTCTTCTCAAAATGCTATTTTGTTGTCAAATGACAAACACAAACCATCATATGAATAGACATTTACAACAACCAGTTGAACCCTGATGTGCTTAATGTAAAACACTATGATAAATGGAAAACACTTCTTCTCCATTCATCATAATGATTTAGGCATTTTTAGTTCAGTGTTACACTTACAGACAGTACATACATACTGTAAGCGTGCTATATTTTACAATATTGTTTTTATACTCAGAAAGCACATATACATTGTTACAAATATATTTTATTTTTCCCACAAAAGCAGTGTACACACTGTGCATCCCAATCAACACAAAGCTGCACCTACAGTGGTCTACATAAAACACAACAGAAGAGTTTACTGTAGCCTATACAGTTACAAAAAAATATATACTGCGTCCTTTCTTCTGTTTTGGCGTGGCCACAGCACCTCATCCACATCACATGCAATGTTTTTCCTTGCCTAGCAGCGAATCCATCCATGAAAAGCATCAGTTGCTATATTTTCACATGCGTCTTCCATAGCTTAGAGAAAGGGTACACGCATTTGTGGATTTTGGTCATACACTTTCATCTCCAGTCAAAAAAAAATCCTCCATTGGGTTGAGGATTGCAGAATATGGAGAGAGATACGTAAACAACTAAACAACTACTGTAAAATAATTTCGTTGACCAAATGGTCAACCAAAATGGCTCTGATCTCTTCAGAGATTACGGTCCTTTCTCATCCTCGTTTGGGTCCTCCCCGTCCTTCTCCTTTTACTCTCACTCCTCTAGCTGTGGCTCTGTCTCTTCCAAAGCTCTGATAGCTAATTGTAAAGCTGTGTGACAGGTGTCTGCCAATGTGATGAGTCAGTGTGCATAGTAGGGCAATTGACTTTAGAATTTTGAAACACTGTGTGTTCCTTGTGAAAACAAGAGATTTTTGTCATGAAAATTGTGCCAAACGCAGAGAATTGTCTATAGTGTTTTGAAAAAAGTGTGTTTTAGAACTGCAATTTTAGTGTAAAGCAGGAATTGTGTTTATAGTTTAGCAGAATTGGTTCATGGGGTTGGTGCATGAGTTACATGTTGTGGTCATTGTGTCTGAAGTACAAGGAATTGTGTTTAAACAATTGAGAAAAACTGTAAGTCTCTCATCATGTCCTTGGTATTTCTTAGTGCTATTCAGTAACACCAAGAAAGAAGCTTCTTTCAGCACTGCTTTCTTGACTTAAATCATTCTCCTTTCAGTCTGTCATTTCCAAGTTTTTTCTTCCCTGATAAGGCTCTTCAATTGTATCTTCGAAATCTGTCAAACATCTCCCCTGAAGCGTACACATTATCTCACCTGGTGATTGACATGTTAAATGTCGCTCCATTTTGATGCCTGACATGTCACCTCTGATAAGTGAGTTACAGTAACTGGTCCCTTTATCGATGAAGCAGTGACCCCTGTGCCACATCTTTATCTATACAACTGTCATTCAAAAAGAATAACGTTGTATAGTATGCAACAAAAGACAGGGAAGTGCGACTTTAAGCACACTCTCCAGACCTTTAGAGAATGCGGCATATAACTGTCACAAATGACAAGGACATACATTGTGATATTTATGTTGTACACACAAAAGCGAACATGCAGCAGAACCTTATAATCTATTAGAAATGATTTTTAGAAAAACCTTAACGTGAAACCATAAAAAAGAATATACCCAATACCTACCAACACGCTATCTTCTAATCTCAATTAAAGTTCTAGTGGGTTCGGACAAGAACAGGCTTAGAAAATAAAACATCTATAGCAAAAAAGGTTGAAGTAAAATTGCCTTACATAATAATAATGACACTGATGTTAAGCAAGTGTACAGTATAGGCAATGAAAGTCTACTTCTGCACACACAGTTTTGTGTAATCTGGCACATGTGTATGTCTGGGTGTTATGAAAATATACATTTGTACAACATTTTGGTGCCGTATGAACAGTTCTCCTTAACAAGTATAACAGGAGTATTGGCTGTTAGCATGCTAGCCCATGGTAGGCCTATCTTATTAGCATTGCCGCAGACAGCTGGCAGGTTAACATCATCAATGGTTGGCAGCTGTGTGCTATGTAGTTTGGGTCAGAACACAAATTAAAATAATGTAAGACGTCAAAAGCAAACAAGGTGATCTAGCAATTGCAAGCTTTATCAAACCAGGCTGTGTTTGCAAGGTTTGTGATCCCCACTGATGTAGAAAAACAAACCTATGCCCTTGTTGTAGAGCACCAGTTTGAGAAACACTAGACTAAATATGGGCTTTGAACACCTACTGTACCCCCACTGAGTAGTGATTTACACCTTCAGTGCCAGATTTAAGATAGCTATTAGATGGTCAGCATGGTCGGTTTTCTAACCTGACCAGCTCAGAGTGTCTTTTTTTATGTTTTCATGTTATCAATCTTGTTTTAGCTGGTGGTCCATTCAAGCACCCAGTGTGTCTGCCCCCACTACCCCCTGGCTATGATTCACCATTTGAGCTGTTTTGAGCCGATGTGCAACAGTGGTTCAGCACCATCCTTTAAACACATCCACCCACTCACCACAGTCAGGCAGCAATTATCAGTAATTGCTGTCCCTCTTCAGTCACCACATATTATTGTGCACACTTTGATATCTGTTTTAAATTATCAATATCATGAATGTGACTAATTGGGTGGCCCCTACAATACTACGAATATTTGAATATGAATAGGGCTAATGGACATGCTGCCGCGCTGTCTGAAGCTAAACCTTGTTCTTTTATAATAATACCGGTTTGTGGGGGACAGGGGCGCAAGGGGCGGGGGAGGGGGGGGGGTGGCAGAGGTAGGCAGGATGATTCAGGGGGCACAGAGCTTTACAGGTCCCACAGAGGACTATGACATGGTTTGGGTGGGGGCCCAAAATTATTTTCTTTCAGGGGGCCCACAATTTCTAGCAGCACCCCCGGTGGGGGATAAAAAAAATGCAACTTTAAATCTCTTTGCCAAAGTTAACCCTTAAACGGTCACTCATTGAAATATCGATACTAAAAATCATTTCATGATGCAATTTAGTGTATTTGGACCCAATGAGCAAAAATTTATTGGAATTTTTTTTCTATCTTGTATAGTTTAGGAGACATGACTTGTATACGTTGACCATTTAGGGGTGTAAAAAGTGTCAAAACGGGTAGTTTTCAATGCTTCATTAGAAGGGCAGAACTGATATAACAACTATAATAAAACAATTTGTTATGATTAAACACATCACAGAGGCAGTTATAAAGAAAGATTACATCATTTCCACTAAAAAAAAAAAAAAAAATGTTTACATTTCATGAAAATATATGTATTTGTCTTCATTGAAGAAAAAAAATGAAAAGATCCTTTTTCCATAAAAGAACTGATAAATAGAATGAATTCAATCTTCAGTCACTCGTCATATCATCATCACTCTTATTCAGTGTTACTTTACTACTTTTAAATGTTAAAATGTCAAAAACACTATGTTTGAACAATGGCTATTACTGTTTGTATGTCAAAAACCAAGATGAACATTTCTTTAACACATATATTTAAAAACTAAGCACAAAACTAAACACTTCTGAACAGTATATGAGCTTATATTGATGATTAAATCCAAATTTGAAACACAATACTAAATATGTTGTTTGCCCCTAACTGGACAGTGTATCCTGTGGGATACATACTTTTTAAAGTCGCGTAACTAACACCACAAACAACTTCTGTATAATTTTCCTTCACAACAATGTTACAGCAATGTTCATAAACAATGTTGTAAGTCTTTATAATAGTTGTAAGGACAAGAAGTGTGATTTTAAAGCAGCTTCTTCCCTCATCATCACCACGACCTTCAGTGGTGGCTGCCATCTTGAAATCAACCAGGCATTATGAAATGATGGCTGATAATGTCAACAAAGTCATGTGACCCACATACTAGTAACAGGCCAGACTGTTGATAAATGATAAATTGATTTGGCAAAATCTTTAAATAATGCTTTCCACAGGCTGTTAAAGTGTATGTATCTTGTGGTGCACGATATCCATTTAGAGATATTGCTGTCAACATTGCAAGTATTGAAATGTTTACATGTACTTCAGTAAAAACGATATTATTCCTTTAATCTTCTGACACTCAAGGGCATAAGCATGGGGTGAATTATCCGGTCCCTTCCGCTACCATTACTTAAAGGATGTTGCTCAATATTTACCACAGCTAACCGTACGTGTAGTAACTGTAGTAGTAGTAGTAGTAGTAGTAGTAGTATTAGTATTAGTAGTAGTAGTAGTAGTAGTAGTAACTGTAGTAGTAGTAGTAGTAGTAGTAGTAGTATTAAGGAATTGTCAGGAGCTGCACTGTGTACATACCTCAAGGTGAAAGTATTCCTTGGCATCATTGTAACTCCTCTGTCTCCTTGCTTGTCAATGGAATGAGATTAACGACGCCACCTCACCTCACTATGGTGCCCGGGGCCATTTTGTATTCATCTCCCGTGCTTGTGCTCATTGGGTTCTGACAACAGGCAGCCATATCTGTGTAAAGCACATCTTCTTGTATTATTTTAGGTACATTGTAATCAGCTTCCAACAGTGTTTACAAAGCCACCTGCACACACAGGAGGCTATAGCTCGTTGATGGGGAAAACGCGTTCGGGGGCATTGAGGACATTCTTTGTCTTCAGACATTGAGAGTTTAAAAAATGCTTCTTTATCAAAGTATCTCAATAGCGCCTTATTCTGCCTGATGAAAACACTACTCAGTCTCCTCATTTACCCACCGACAGATTATAGTAATAGCTATATAAAAAGTACACATGAAGGACAGTACTCATCGAGACAAGGATTCCCTGTAGAGATACACAGCGAGGCAAGGATTGCATAATTGCCCATTCAAATGAGTTGAATGCTAACATGGTTAATAGACAGCAATTAAGGATAATGTGTAGCTTTGTTTAAGCACGAGCACTGTCATCCCAAGACAATGTAATAAATCAATTAAAGTGGCCCCCGGTTCTTGGGTAAGTACATGCACTGAACACAATAGGCTCATGACTATGTAAGACGAGCTTGAAAGTGAAACCGATTCCCATTTGTCATTGTGATCACACAGCACACCACAACACACAGTGCACACAATGACATTTAACATCACAATGGAATAAAATACAGATGTGTCTGGAAAAATATTGATGTGCACAAATTGAAATGAGGAGACAATATTTCCTTTGATGAGCTGCAGCAGTGGAGATATTATATTTACTGCATTATTGAAAATGAATCATAGAAATTCTACATAATGCTCCTGTATACACATGTATTAGGTATTTAGCTTCATATATTGCAGGGACTGTGGTTCACTGTGGTTCACTGGTGAATTTTCAGCTATACAAGCAAGAAATGCAAAAGAAACTTTGGAAAACATAACACATAATTAGAGATCAGGATTTGAAAGGAAGAGGTGCTGCGTGAATGTGGAACTAAAGACCCAGTGTCAGGGAATATAGCGTGATGTGACTACTAATGGGTTCATGTTGATTAGATTAAATGAGTGAGTGGGTATGCTGAAAAAAGGGGGAAATTGAAAGTGACTTCAGGAAAGCGTAGCAACAGGGGCGCCTCTCTTGTTTTTCAGGAGAGGTCATCTGCACACAGTGACCTTTCAGACTCTGCAAACATGCAGCACAAGTCCACGCCTCCTTCTCAGCTTCTCTCCATACACCCTGTTCCCCAGAGCTTTACTTTCAAGTGGAGGCAAATTGCTCTAAACTCACCCTGGCTATAAACAGGAAGAGCTCCCTCCACAGGAATCAGAATAATCTAGAAAGAGCTGACAAGTGGGACAAGATGTGGCCGTAGGAAGTTGACAAGAGTAGTTGGAGCTAGTTTAATTTCCCTTGGGCCATGGCCAAATCCTTTTGGTCAAAGACAAAGCTCTTCCCTAAACGGTTGTGCAATTAAAAGACTGTCCACTTTCTGCCCTGTCTGGGCCACAATTTATCACCTAGTAGATCTCAAAGGTCAATAGTGTGCTGAAGTTGCTGAGGGCTCCACTCGAGACCAGTCTATAGCATTGGTTAGCATGGTGGGGTGGGGACGGGGGAGTTCCCTGGCTACATCCAGATGGCACAGTAAGATGAAGTAATGAGGTTACCTTGCTTTGTGGGAATGGAGTTTCCCCTACATCACAAGAAGAGTGTGTGGGCCAGAGTGAACACCATTAAACAGAGCGCTCTCCGTAGAGAACCAGTCAGACTACAACTTATTAGTGGCTTCTGGCAGTTTCTCCAGCAACCCAGCAACTTTTTTTTGTTTTATGTGTGTAGATTTTCCCCCTGGTTGAAAAACGAGCTCCAACAAGATCACTTTATAATGATCTAATTATACAATAAATAACACTATAAGCAAAACCTGCCCTGGGAATTTGTATGGTGAATAAACGAACAAGTGGGCTAGTTGTTTGCCAAGTTTTTTTGTGTTTTATCGCCTGCATCAGGCTGTATTTCTTTCTGCATTCATTCCTAGCTGCCAATGGTGGAGGTCCTGAGTCTATTACGAGCAGCTGGGATGATTTGTACCTGAAGTATTCCAGGAACGCCCTTCACTTCTCCCTCTTCTTCTTCTTCTTCTTCTCTCTCTCTCTCTCCCTCTCTCTCTCTCTCTCTCTCTCTCTCTCTCTCTCTCTCTCATATATCTCACCCACCCCCTTCTTCCCTCTCTCCTCTGTCCTCTCTCAGGCTCTGCATGTTCCACCCCGCTGTGCTGTGCTGTGCTGTGCTGTGTGCATAGCTGGTAATTGCACCATCCATTCCCTCCTCTTTTCACCACGATGACAAGCACTTTCTTTGACCTCCTTCCGTCTGGTAAAATAAACACGGAAAACGGAGTCCCCCCTTGTCTCTTATTAATCATATCTTGTAGTTCCGTCAGGGGGGGGGGGCTGCTATAAATTGCTATAAATTGCTATGCTATAAATTCTAATATGATTTAAAAACTCTAAGCCTTCAAGAGGGCTATTACAAATGTCTTTCTGCACTTTGTATATGTGATCCCTGTCCTCATTGTGATAACTTTCAAGCTTTCCTGACCTCCCTTTACATTGGTTTTTATACTTACACTGGGCATGAAAGCGGCCATTTGCAGACCCCAGTGATGTGCCCACAAAGGCAGCTCTGCTGTCACTGCACCCTGCAGCTCAGGATTTGTTTGTCATGTTGAAGCGCGTAGCCCTTTGTTGGTCACGGACAAGGCGTGTTGTACTGTGAAGGAGAGCATGTTGTTGCTTTCACCAGACAGTTTTGTGTATTCTGTGCCGTGTTCTGTGTAGTCTGTGTCCTGTTGTGATATGTTCATTAGACCAAGTTGTTCAACAGAACAAAGACTTTAACACAATTCCCAGTGTAGAGCCAAAATAAAATCAAACATGAGATACTACATACATGTACACTGCGCTATTTCAAAAAAGTGTAATTAATCTCAAGAACATCACCATTAAAGTCATGCTATTAGACTCCATATAAAGCTGTTCAGTCTTGTTCACAACTTCCTGTCAGAGGAATCTGATTCCATTTGCACTTTTGCACTGTTTTTACTGACATAAAAAGCCATAGATGCTGTCACATTCAATTTCAATCAAGGACATGAAAAACCCAGCTCGAAAAATGAAAGACAGCGTAATAGAGAGAGAGTAGAGCCTGTGGGGACCTGAGACTTATGAGAGGGAAGGGGAGGGAGGGACAGAGGAAGAGAGAGAGGGAGCAACGGAGAGCTCTTTTTTTAATCAGGAATTATTTACACATTCTGTGGCTATCACTGGGCATTTTAGAGGATTAGATTACTTGCATTTCTCATCAAATGATTTCTCAATTCTGAGTGGAAGCTACAATCGATTTCCACTGTGTGTGTGTGGTGTGTGTGTGTCCAGGTGTGTCTCAAATAAAAAGTAATAAAGCATCTGTCTGAAAAATTAATAAAATGACTGTATAAGATGGATGACATAGTTTTATGCCCTTCTGCTCAGCAGAAATAAAGTAAAGTGTTCTCCGCCAGCCTTCAAATTTGATGGCAGCTTGCGAGACTTTGAAAGTCGAAGATGAAAGTAGAGGATGGGTTTAAAAAGTCAGGTGAAGGACCCATACCATGAGTCCGCATGCTATAGTGTGGCATGTTGAAGGCCACCTGCAGTAAAGTTGCAGCAGAGATGTCAGTCTCAGCTTCCGAAAGTGAAAATCCTACCATGTGCACCTTTTGCCTGTGCACTAAACACAGACCATGTCTCTAATTAGCTGATCTACTCGTCTGATGAGTTGTGTGTTCATTAGCATCAGCTGGTTCAGAAAATGGTTGGATCAAATATGTGTCAGGGTTTTTGTTTTCTGACGTCAGAATTGACACCTCTGAGTTGCAGTCGCAGGTTTCAACTATGTGAGTGTCAGGGCATGCAATTTTGTAGATTTTTACAGACTGGTTCTAGTAATCTAGCCTAAATTCTGTGAAGGAGAAAATGATGAGGACTGTGGTCCCATTCTTAAAATTTCTTTAGTAGTGCACATCTATCCAGACAGCACAAGTAGTTCCAGCTTTTTATCATGATGTGGGGCAGTGGTGTAGGGTCACAGGTTTGAATCCCCAGGGTAAGGTAATGGACCTGTGATCAGAGGGTCACAGGTTCAAATCCACCAACTGCCAGAAGTGGCACTGAGGTACCCTGCGCATGGTACCGTCCCCACATGATTTTCCCCAGGTGCCATTGTCATGGCTGCCCCCTGCTCACGTATGTGATGGGTTAAATGCAGGTTGCAATTTGGTTGTGTACACTGTGTGCTGTGTGATCACAATAATAAACGGAAATCACTTTCATCTAGTCACTGTCAAGTGTTGCAGTATGTAGAGGGTAAAAATCCTACATATTTACTTGAGCCTTACTTGTTATTGGGAATGAATAATTAACTTAAAATTAGTGCAGGAGAATGTTTGTTTATTATAATATCATCCTATCAGGGCACTATAAACACAGGTTAGTGCAAAGTGGTTTCATCATCCACTAATAGGTTAACTTTACATTATGTTAATGCCAACTTGAGATTCATTTCTATCAATTAAAATATTGACAATGAATGTAATTGTTAAAGATTGATGTTAGGGCAAGGTGGTTAAGGTTAGTGGCACAATTAACACACTGACAACAGCAATCAGCAGTCAATTCAACCACCCAAGCTTGCCACCGTGTTTGGAATTGTTTGTAGGACCTACACTTTCGAAAATAGTGCATAACGATGCTTGTAATGATCCATGTTGTGACAATGGTTGGACAGTACATTGGGGAGTGCCTGCCTCTCCCTGGAGGCCTTGAACGCAATCAACATAAATCCAGCCAACAAGAGACTAGGCTGCAACAGCTCATTAAACATCAACATGGACGTAATTAATGTCCTATCGTGGCCCTTAGCTTCTCCATGCCCCTCTCCTGTAATGAAAACAGCAACATGTTTGCGCAGAGGGAAGACACAGCAGCACAGAATGTAGTATGAAATATATAAATATTTGTGGGAGAGTGCATCCAATTAATCTTATAACCTTTAATTTAATGGTGTTCTAATTCTGCTTGCAGATCATGGGTGTGACATTTTGAATAATTAGTGCTTATTGTATTATGGTTATTTTTGGTCACTGGTAGAATTTCAGCACCAGTCTCAGAATTAAAAAAAGATCACTGATTAAATGCTAATCACTCAAATTAATTTTTACTCATAATTGTATCTGACTTGAATCCTACATTTCAACATTCAATTGTCTGCATGACTTTATTAAAAAAAAAAAAAAAAAAAAAAAAAAACGTTTTGTCAGTTAAACCTCCGATAATTACTTTGCAAGTTCATATATAGTATAGTTCTCCTGAGATATTACCTGTTAGGCTGAAGCAATATTTGTAGCTGCAACCTCTCTCAAGAAGTCATCTTCTGAGATTCAATGAAGAGTAGTTATATATGAGGTAAAGGGCATGTAGGCTAAAGAAACAGAGCTTGAGAGAAAATGAGATCTTGTCTCTGGTGCCAGTCCTGTAAGCCAACCCTCCACCTATCCCCTTCCTCCACCCTGTGTGTCTTGCTGTGGCCTGACCTGGCCACAAGATACTGTACAAACACCACCCTCACAGTGCACAGAGCGCTGGGTGACCAGAGGGCTTGTTTCATATTACTTCACAATGTTACCTCTTTGACCAGAAGGCCCGTTCCACATTGCCTGCATTGGATGTGCATGACGACACTCGAACATCTTCATTTTCAGTTGGTTCCCCCATTTTCGCAAATAGCTTGAGCCACTGCAGAAACATCTTTTACATACTGTATGTCCAAACCAGTGGTGCCGTGGTAAAAAGAAAAGTGGATAAACTATATGCACAGCAGTAAAAACAGACGGGTTTTCAAGTGTGCATATCTTAAAAATTAGCAATCACAAAAAAGTGACTAACACTGATTTGTCCTTTTAAATGGTTCATAACCATTGGTTTTGTGAATACCCCCTCCACTACACCTCTGGTACACACAAAAACAAAGAGGTAACAGAAAATCTTGGAAGTGCAATGTGATGTTTCTCAGCTACTTAATGTGACCCGATCACCTAAGATGTGTTGAGAGGCCAATCACAGAATGGTTTAGTGATAGAGAAAGGATGCTGAGGTAGAGGATATACACTATGGAGTAAGAAATGGGTGGTGATGGATCAAGGCAAAATCCCTGAGGTTGCACTGACAACAATAGGATCATATATCCCTGCTCTGGGACAAGTCCCTGGGCTGGGATTACAGCAGAAGACTGGGGGTTGGGTTTAGAGTACATCAGTATATTCATGAAACTGGCTGCTGTGTAAGGTTTCAGTATTGTTTCAGCACTTACGTAGATAGCTTTGGATGAAACTCTACAATAGGATTTTTCATCTCTTCCTCCTCTCCTTCTCTCTACCTTCATATCTATAGCTATTTTTAGATGCTTTTGGGCGTTTTTTTTCTGGAGGTGCTGAATATGTTACGTAAAGGAAACCTGTGGAGTTTTTCATGTCAGAGTCCTTGTCAAAACTACAAAAAAAATTGCAGGTGGACTCACATGTGAACAGAACCATAAAAACCCTGGAAAACAGGGGTAGCAGCTCGCCACTCAGGTCTCCAGATGTTTTTCTGTTTCTTGTATGTAATTTATTTTCAAGTTGAAGTTTCAAAGCATATTTAGTGTGTGCATGTGGTATCTATGTGCGTGTATGTGTGTGTGTGCGTGTGTGTGTGTGTGTGTGTATGTTTTGTGTGTTTTTGTGTGTTTGTGTGTGTGTATATGTGTCTGTGAGAGAGAGAAAGGGGTGAAGAGAAAGGCTGAAGACACTCATAAGATGTGAGGTACGGTAGGGGCTTAGTTCATGCTTTTTGCAGTTACTTAAGACTGCAAACTGCCAGTCTCAGTGTTAAATAATGTCCGCCTAAGAAGGCATTTAGCTTTGCTAGGATGGGTTTGAATTTCACCCACAGATCGGGCAAGTTCAAAGCTATTTTTAGAGCATTTTTGCCACTCTGCGATACATCTCCCGGCAACATCTGCCTTCTCTCTCTCTCTGTTTTTTTCCTGAACATGTGTGTTTCAATAGACCATCTGCTCATTCCCCTTCAGAGCTGTGACAGGATTGTTTTTTTTTTTTGTTTTTTTTACTTTTTACAAAAGACTTTGTATACCCATGGGCAACCGATTCAATTATAGCCAATTACAGTGTGTTCTAGGTTCTGTTAAGCGTACAGCACAAATGAGACTTAAATGATGCTGTCACTGGTCTCATCAAGGATCCAAATCAGTTTAAGTGGAAGCTGTTTTATGGCTTCCTGTTTCCTAGATACAAGAGGAGCATTTAGCATTATTGTTTGTAATTACATAAAGCTGCCGATGATGTCTTCTTCTGCAGGAACAAAGGGATGGGCAGGGAGCCATAGAGTGGTACTTCTAACACACAGACCACTACTAAGACCTAAAAGAGGTTGGCTATACATACGAGAGTTCTTTAATCTTTTTTGTTTATACTGTTTGTTTGTTGATTTCAAAAGTGTTAAATATGTTTCTTCACATATGTAGCTAACAACTCCAGCCATCCCACCTCCCCCTTCAAACATATCCTGCTCATCAATCTCTATAATCCTATTTGAAATGATTAAACTCTGTGAGAGGAGAGTGTTGGCTGTGACGGCTGGAGCCGTGCTCATCCATTCTCATTTTTGTGGCAGGTGCCGTAGTTGTCTGCGCTCGGCGGACGTGTTGTGTACTAAAGAGAACTGGCACCTCACTGGTGCTTGGCACTGTCTGAGCCAGAGGTAAGCTATTCTGGGAGGTCTCACAGCACACATTCCAAGGTGTGTGTGTGTGTTCGTGTGTGTGTGTGTGTGTGTGTGTGTGTGTGTGTGTGTGTGTGTGTGTGTGTGTGTGTGCGTGCGTGCGCGCGCGTCAAATCACATTACATTATGACAAGTATCATGAAGATGTATGGCTATGGGAAAAGCTTCCTGACATATTGTATGTCAAACTTCCCATTCACAGATGACTTCTTACACTATTTACCATAGCAACCTGTTCTGGCTGCTAGGAATTCTTCGTGGAGTGGTCTCTACATATCCCCTTGACTATGCGTGAGACTGCCTGGAGTTCACCAGTGCTTACACGTTTGAGATCCTTAGAGGTATTTACTTCAAGAGCACCTCATAACTGAACTGGAGTTTACCTCCTCATATTTCGAGCACTCTGCTTTTCTCCCTTCTCTTTACTTTCTGTGTTTCCTCGGAGCTGCAGAAGGTCCACTGAGGTACTATTCTGTCCTTGGCTACCCCCTCTCTTCGCCTCCCTACATGCCTGTCTGCACCTCCCTCTGCCCCTCCTATGATGCTCACCCCCAGTGGGGCAGACCGGTCAGTCTCCTTGTAAGTCGCCAGTAAATATCTAATGGTCCAATGAGACCTTCTGGTTTCCTAGAGTGTGTCCTGCTGTGCTCTGCTCTGGCCGCTAATGCCTGTCTCGTTAGTCTGTTCATGAAAAAAACAAACCTTCCAGTTACACCAGCTGTAGCACTGGATGAGTTTAGTGTCTAAATGAAGATGACTTAACCGCTGAATAATCCGAATGCACTTCAGTGGATATTCTTCAGCAACAATTAAAAGCAATTACGAGTTTCTGCAGAGTTCTCTGAAGAGTTTTTGTAGCAGTTCTGGCAGATTCCCTAGGGCAGGAAGATTTGTTTCCTGAACCCCGTCTCGGTTCTTTTGGTTGAACTCGAGATCCCTAAAGGATCCAGCATCTTCAAACCCTTAAAAGACATAAATACACAGCGACAAAAAAACAAAGGGACTCACTGCAGTTGGGTCTACAGTACATCAGGTTGTTTTTCTCGCCGACAATGTGGACCATGTCGCCTGCCATTCAGCGCCTGCCCTTACTAGCACAGCCTGGCCTGCTCTGTCATTTCCTCAGCAAATCCCACAAGGAGGTTTGCTTGGCTGGCCCATCCACTTTCGTTTCCATCAAGCCCATCTGTGCACATTAAAGCTGCGTAATGGAGCTCTTGCCAGCCGGGCCAGAGGACCTCAGCGCAGCCAGGCATCATTTGTACTGATTAGAAACTAATAGACAACAAAGCAGAGGACCGGCTGATTATCAACTACAGAATGATTCTGTTTAGAAAGTGGAGAACTAGCTCAAGGGACAAAAATGATCAAGTTCTGTTGACTGGGGTAGTTTTTTTGTGATAGTGACATAAATTGTAATGGAGATTGGTTTTGATGGGGTAACAAGAGTACAAGAATTAAAAATGAAAAAGATTGTGTTATGGAATTGTCTGTGGGCAATGTTGCTGTTGCTGTTTAATTATTAGTAAACCCAAGGAACTGGAATATGCATTACTGTCTCTTTAAATCCTTATTGTGAACTGGCCACTGGCGACATTTTAATTTGTGTTTGTGTGTGTGTGTGTGTGTGTGTGTGTGTGTGTGTGTGTGTTTGTGTGTGTGTGTGTGTGTGATTGTGTTTATGTGAGAGTATGTGTGTGTGCACTGTGCATGCACATGCATATGTGTGAAACCTTTGGCCATCGTAAGGAAATTCCCCGAAGCGAAAACCAGTGACAGTGATGTTTTCAGCTTGTTTCAAATTGACACAGAAAGTGCAGTGTGTTGTCCCCTGACCATCTCCCTTTTTTGGTCTCCTCTCGACCCGTAGGACCCTGACATGAGAGTGGTACATGCTGCGACTGTGAGTTCTATATGGATTAAGACTGAGGCTGTGAGTTTTGTATTGATTGACATGGCTCTTACCCTAAGTATGTGGTGTTTAGGTGTGTCATCCTGTCCCCAATGTGACTAGTAGACATATGCCAAGATGGCGTGTGTGACCCTGTGCATCTGAGGTTTGTCAGGACCTACAGTATATCCATGGCCAGGATTAAGTGATATCTCTTTTAGGTTTTGGGTCAATGGATGGCTATGCCTACTTTTGGGGTGACAGGGAGCTGAGCACGTTATGTAGGTCAATGCAATGATACCTTTGTACTTTATGTGGGTGTAAAATGAAATGAAATGAAATGAATGTAAAACCAGAATGGCAAAATTTAGAAGTTCAAATTCTCATGTCGACACGTCCAATGTGTCTTTACTTATTTGAACTTTTTTATTTATTGTGTGGACTTATATCTTTGTTTTAAATACTGTGTGTGTTTTTATGAATGATTGAGTAATCCACACAAGTGTTCCTTAAGCGAATAGTAATAATAAACACTTTTGTGTGTGTGTGTGTGTGTGTGTGTGTGTGTGTGTGTGTGTGTGTGTGTGTGTGTGTGTGTGTGTGTGCGTGTGTGCGTGTGTGCGTGCGTGCGTGCATGTGCATGTGTGTGTGTGTGTATGAGAGAGTATGTGTGTGTGTCTGTCTGCATCTGTGTGTGTGAGAAAGCAAGAGAGAGACAGAGACAGAGACAGAGAGAGAGAGTCTTGAACTGAACTAAGAGAGAGAAAGAGCGCCAGAGAGAGAGAGAGAGAGAGAGAGAGAGAGAGACAGAGAGACAGAGAGACAGAGAGACAGAGAAATAGTAAAGGTACCTAAAGCATCTGCTGTAAAGGAGCAAAGCCCAGGCTTCCAGGTGAAAATCCAGAAAATGTAACACCATCCTAAATCGCAATGGCACACATGGCTTATTAGAATACACACTAAACAGCATGAGTGGGGATGCACGGGCATCAATCACAGAAGTATGCTAGAGCCCTTACATACACACATACTGGGTACAGTACGTGATGTGAGCGTATGATGATCTGTCTCATTACCTAGACGGCTGTGGAAGAGCCGCTATCCTTGTGTTTTTCTCCCGCCAATTAGGCCCTCTGCCAACTTCGGTATTAATTAGCCCACCCAAGCTTCCGACCCGTGTCCTTGCGGAGAGCAGTTATCCATTTCGGGGAGGCAAGCGTGGCCTTTGCGTTCAGTGAGGGCCATCAAGAGGGCAGGCAGACACTCAATTTTGGTGAAAGATCTGGGTGAGAGGTTTCGTCTGTCTTGTTCACAAACATATCCACTGTTATTATTGTTGTTGTTGTTGTTGTTGTTGTTGCTGTTGTTGTTGTTGTTTACACCATCACCAATGGAAGACTTCAAAAGTGAAAGTCCCTTTGTACTTTATGTGGGTGTAAAATGAAATGAAATGAAATGAATGTAAAACCAGAATGGCAAAATTTAGAAGTTCAAATTCTCATGTCGACACATGTCCAATGTGTCTTTACTTATTTGTACCTTTTTATTTAAAAGTGTGGACTTTTACTGTAATCCACTGTTGTTATTGTTGGTGTTGTTGTTGCTGTTGCTGTTGTTGTTGTTGTTGTTGTTTACACCATCACCAATGGAAGACTTCAAAAGTGAAAGTCCCATTTTTGTCATTGTGATCACACAGCACAGCACACAATGCACACAACGAAATTCACCTCTGCATTTAACATTTAACCCATCACACACGTGAGCAGGGGGCAGCCATGACAGTGGTGCCCAGGGAGCAGTGTGTGGGGACGGTACGGTACCACGCTCAGGGTACCTCAGTGGCTCTACTGGCGACCTGGGATTTGAACCCGCGGGCACAGGTCCTAAACCTTAACTGCTAGGCCACCACTGCCTAGAAGTTTAAGAGGCAAGGTTGAAACTCTGAATACCATGTGCCTTTTGGACTTCATTCCTTGCGGTGAATACATGAAATGCTTCAGTCTGCCCTAACCTGAGCAGGGAGGTTTATTTATAGGATAAAACCTTCTTCAGGTATGCTTCCTCCTTTGGGAGACAAAAGGGAACGCCGAAGTGCGGTGCGGTCTATGTAGTAGCTACTAGAGTGGCGGAGGCAGCGGCGGTGTTCTCACTTAGTGCTTTCCTCCTGCTGCAGCTGGGAGTGCCTTTAAAAAGCCATCCGACATCTTCAGATGCTCTTTAGGAAATGTAGTGAAATGTAGGCCATGACAATCTACTGTGATGCATCCTGTAGATATAAATACCCTAGCAATTAATTTTCATGAATGTGTATATAAATAATAAGAAGGGAAAGATGATGCGTATTGTACTGCTCAAAGGCTGTCTTATGAATAAGGAGACTATGAATGAGGTTGCTTTGGCAGAGGCGATGTGACATTGAGCTCAACCAAAGGTGCTTCCAGGTGTAGTCACATTTCTGTCTTTATCTGTTGTGATGCTGGCAGATGTACCATTAACAACAGCTGGCCCTGGGAATAGGAACAGTGATTACAGAGTGCAATTCTTCCCGCTCTGAAAACCCTGACGCTGTGTTTGCAACATGGTTAGACCTTATTTGGGTGCAGTCAAAATTAACTGCCAATAAAAGACAATATGAGGGTTAAATGAAAGACTGTTACAATGCCTAATATTAAAAACTAATTAACCTATTGAATGAAAAATAAGTGGAGATTAATTGCATGTAATGAATGTATTATAGCATAAATAACTTGTAAACAACAGATGCATTGAGAGATATGCTGGCGCATCTATGGAAGTTTAAGCGGTATGAGGATGTGTATGTTTATTTGCATTACTGGGGCAGTAGAGCAGTCCCCTAAGGCATTAGTGACAAGAACATACCGGCGCAACCAAAGCACAATCCAGCCCTTAGTCTCCTTGAGTTCAGTTACATCCACCCTGAAGCTCTTTCTCTCTCTCTCTCTCTTTCGCTCTCTCTCACTGAATGTGTGTGTGTGTGTGTGTGTGTGTGTGTGTGTGTGTGTGTGTCTGTGTATGCACCTAGATGTGCTTAATTGGGAGACTGGCAGAGATAATGAGACTGTGTATGTGTGTGTGTCTGTGTGTGTTTGCGTGTGCATTTGTGTGTGTGTGTGTGTGTGTGTGCGTGTGTGTGTGTGGGTGTGTGTGTGTGTGCGTGCGTGTGCGTGCGCTTGTGTGTGTGTGTGTGTGTGTGTGTGTGCGTGCGTGTGATATTTACAGCACCTCAGCGGCTTCAGTAACAGCATCACACTAAGTCTCCATACTGACTAACTCTCCTTGTCCTCCCTGCAGACTTTTTAATGACTGGAGAAGTTTGGAGCAGAGTCCATCACTTGCCACCCAGGATTACAGAGCTGCAGTAATTCAGTGCTCCGGAATGTTCCAGTGTTGTTCTCCTGCTGTAAGCAACTTCTGTAATTGCAACTTTGTCGTGTCCTTAATTTTTTCTGGGACACTGGCCACCACACACCCACACACTGCCACCACACACTAACACAACACACTATACATATCACAGCCAATTTAAAAGTCAAAGGCACTGTGGTCTATGGCTTTTTTCATCTCCATTTGTCCTAACTGCTCAGCTCCAGACATACTCTCTCTTCTCTTCTGTCTCTCCCTCTCTCTCAAATAAACACACAGACAAATATGCGCATACACACATACAGAAAGAGAGAGAGAGGAGAGAGAGAGAGAGAGGGGGGGAGAGAGAGAGAGAGAGAGAGAGAGAGAGAGAGAGAGAGAGAGAGAGAGAGAGAGAGAGAAAATAAATTGGTATTAATAAAGTATTAAGTCCAGTGACTGTATTACCATGGCACAAACACAAATGTGCAATCCCAGCATTTCAACAAGATTTGAATAATAGGTAAAACATGTAACTTTACAATACTGAAAACCTATTTCAAAAGACATACACTGATGCTAACTACAGAGCAACAAATGCACCAAAATCCCTGCCTGTCAGTAAGCAAAGAGATATTTTTATACAGCTTTAAACTGAAAGATATGCTGGTGATGCAAATAACAACTCTCAAAGTTTACATCATATCTGAAAATGCAGCCAGTTCTGTCATTGAAGAAAAACACAGTAATTGACTTACAATTCACTATACTATAACACATACCGTACATACATTTCCCATTTTTTAACAATGACCGTCTTTAGAGCAAGGCTAAGTGGTACTCCGTCTGTTTTTGTTAGCACTTGAGAGACCTGAGTGGCAGAAAAGCAGTCACTCATGTTATCGCTCTAGTATGCTTTCTCAGTTCTCTCTCTCTCTCTCTCTCTCTTTCTCTCTCTCTCTGTCTTTCTCTCTCTCTCCCTCTCTCTCTCTCTGTCTTTCTCTCTCTCTCCCTCTCTCTCTCTCTCTGTTTCCATTTCGGTTAGCACAGGCTGCTATCTATCAGTGCATCCACTCACAAGGGGGGTCTGGCTTGGGCTGCAGCCAGTTTTTTTTTCCCTAACCCTGAAAACATGTCCAGCTTTTTAGGACATCTACTCGAGCCAGTACTTCTGCACCATTTTGTTATTTCTGTATTTTTCCCCTATTGGTTTTGCTCTTAATTTCGGTGATTCTCTTGGGATTACTTGGCCACAAACATAATTTAGTCCGCACTTAAAAGAAGGTGGAAAAATAAGCAGAGAAGGAGTTGAGGTAACTCATGACCCACAGCACCACCACAACAAAATGACAATAGTAGCAAACAAAAACATCAACAATGTGGTTCCCCATGCTGGCTGGCAGAGTGCCTTAGTGGTGAGTGTGCAGTTACATAAGCACATTAACAACGCTTACAGCCACATCCTCCTGCCTTGGCCAGCTCTGCGCTGCCTCAAGTCTCTATTGACCTCTCTCTCTCTCTCTCTCTCTCTCTCTCTCTCTCTCTCTCTCTCTCTCTCTCTCTCTCTTTCTATCCCTCTCTCTTTTTTGTGTCTTTTTCTTCACATGTCCCCACTCCATTTCCAATTTTCCATTTGTCTTTCTCTTCCTGTCTGTCTTTGTTCTTACACCTAATTCTTATTGAACCCTTTGAATGCAAGGATGTGTAAAATGCAGGTGTGCCTGTTTATAACATGCAAATATGCAAATATACAATGCAAATGTCAGCATAGATATGTACACATATGTGTATGCATGTATGTTTATACCATGTGTGCATGTGCACATAATTAGAAGACTGTGAGAGGGATAGAAAGACAAAAGGAGGAAGACAGAGAGTGAGAGAAACAGAGAGACAGAAAGAGAGACAGCACAACACAGAGACAGAGAGAGAAAGACAGAGGGGCAAAAACACAGAGAGAGAGAAGGAGAGAGAGAGATAGCGCCAGAAAGAGACAGAGAGAGAAAGACAGAGGGGCAAAAACACAGAGAGAGAGAGGGAGAGAGAGAGATAGCACAAGACAGAGACAGAGAGAGAAAGACAGAGAGCCAAAAACACAGAGAGAGGGAGGGAGAGAGGGAGAGAGAAAGACAGCACAAGACAGAGACAGAGAGAGAAAGACAGAGAGGAAAAAACAGAGCGAGAGAGAGGGAGAGCGAGAGAGAGGGAGAGAGAGAAATAGCACAAGACAGAGACAGAGAGAAAAAGACAGAGAGGCAAAGACAGACAGAGAGAGAGAGAAGAAAGGGACGGGGTCATATATACATATACATTTATAGCGTATTTCCTTACAGAGTCTGCCTCGTCTGGTCTTCTCTAAAGTATCCATGTGCTCCACACACATGGTGCCCCTCTGACAATAGAAAAGCATGTTCTGCAGTTGGTAGGCTGGTATTTGCACAGTGATTCAAGTAGTTAAATTACTTCACTAAACTACACACAATTTCAGGGAAAGAGATAATGCAAATGAGGAGTGCAAAAACTGACAAATAAGCCTTTTTTCACCAATATAAAATTCCTTGCAATAGCACTTATTGCCAATTACTGTGTACAGAAAGCCCAGATGGTTTGCTTTTTTTCAGAGCAGGTTTGGGTATCAGCTCTTTCAGGAAGCTGAATTTTCAGATTATTAACTGTGAAAAACATTTGGCTGTTGTTTTCAGTTGGCTGTTGTTTTGAATTTGTAAAAGTAAATTTAAATATATTAGGTGTTGATTGTTCGCATTAATCATTGCTATTTATGAAATGTTTTTAGAGACTGCTGCACGTGTTTCAGAAATGACCTGGCTGACTGAGTGATCTTGTTTGGTGCAACACCTCCACATGGACGCTAAGGCAGGTGTCTGGCCAAAGGACATGCAAACACGAAGCTGACATTCATTACACAATCTTACCACCAACAACTTTTTGTTCTTGTTTACAGTTCTTGCTATAAACTCAGATAAGTAGGAAGTTTTGCACTTTGTGCTGTGCTGTGCTGTGCTGTGCTGTGCTGTGCTGTGCTGTGCCGTGCCGTGTAATTACAATGACAAATGGGAATCACTTTCACTTCATTAAAGTCGCATTATGTCTTAGAACATTGTATCACCTGCATTTGCTAATTTGTCAATTTTATATTTTTTACAAAGTTGTCTGAACTACATTTTCAGTGTGGCTTAAGTTAAGCAAACTAGATTTCCACATGGTTGCCTTGCAAGAGCTTATTTGAAATAATTGGAAATTTGCAACATTGTGCTTTCAAACAGCCTTCCCCAACACTGCCAATTAGGTCAAGTAACTCCAGTGCTGACAAACTGCAGTATGTCAAGCTGTACTGGCACACGGACAAAAACATATCAATTTATGTTCCCTCATAGGGAGAAAGTCATAGTTTGAAACGCATTATTGGTAAAAACAGTTCAAGATTTAAGGTATGTTATTGTTAACAGAAACAGAAGAGCAGATAGCCACAAATCCTCCTATTCACAACATCCACAGTACACAGTGAGAATACATACACACCTAATCTAAAGGGTAGAAGCGTTACTGGGTAACCTACCTCAATATATTTCGACTCTGCTTTCTCTTCACACAAGTGTATACAGTAACAAGGTCAACAAATAAGTTACTATTGATTGCACCCTCAATAAGAACTGAACTTGGCAAGACATCATTTTCATACTATGCACCATATATGTGGAATGAATTACAGAGTACACTTCACCTAGAGACACTTCCCTCTGTCAGTGTTTTTAAAAATCTTTTACAATCAACTTTTACAGAGCACTGCCATTGCTTTTAAATAGGGTGCCCATGTTTTTCACTTCTTATCATTTTATTGCTGTTCAGGTTGTGTCTTACCTTCTATGTGAGTCTTGTTCTCTCTTGTCTTTTGTTTTTAATTATTCTTGGCTGTATTGTTAGTTGTGTATTTGGTGTACGTCCCATGGTTTCATTTAGTGTTCTTGTTTTTGTCCTTGTCTTTGTATCAACATTTGCCTGCTACTCTTGGCCAGGTCTCCCTGGCAGAAGAGCCATTGTGGCTCAATGGGACCTTTCCTGGTTAAACAAGGGTTAAAAAAAAAAAAAAAAAGATGCACAAACAGCTTTCCCAAACAGAAAATCTATGAGTGAAGAGCAAGCTGATTCAGATGATGAATTATGAGCCAAGGTGCTGAGGTGAAGTGTCCCCCCAACCGTGGGTCATTCCATGGATCTATTAGGCCAATTGATTTCAAATAAAAAAATCATTTCTTGGACCTCTGGTTTATTTTCCTCTATTGTGGCGCTTATTGACACCATGATCAGGTTTTAGATTGGTGGTGGTTTAAATTTGCATTCCTTGGATTACAGGGGCTCAATTGGCCTAACACACATAAGTGTTATGCAAATAATCCCGCTGAGACAATTTCCAAAGCAGCAAGGGGAAAAAGGGCCTCAGAGTCAGGGTGATCAATGGCGATTGATTTGACACCAAGGACAGATTTTTTTTATAAAACCACTGGACCTGCATACTCAGAATATCTATGGAGACTAATTATGGGGGTACATACACACATGTAGGGGGTACAATTAAATCTTTAAATATCACTATATATATAATTAACTTTCTGGCAACAAACATTTCAGTAGAAGGAAATACAAGGAAAAACCTAAATAAATAAAAAAATCCATACACTTTTATTTAGCAAATACAAAGGGTACATTTTATACAAACTGTAAACTAGGACCTGTAATAAAGTTGAGGGTTTACCCTTGACGATTCTGTACAACAGCAGCACATAAACATTGTTTTAAATCTTACTGGCACCTCTTTTTGTTCCACAAGCCCACATTGACAAACAGCACACACAGTTATCTACTCACAATTAAGATTTTTTTTTTTTCAAGATAAAAAGCACTTGTGTTCACATCTATATTTGAACATTATACAATACATTTTCTTTTTTGTTTGTTTGTCTCACCTATGTTACACTTTGTTTGTTCGATACAGAGGTAGGGGGTGATTCAAAACAAGTCCCAAGTTCAAATAATATAATCCGTTTTCTTTATGACTTACTGACACAAAAATGTCCAATAACTCAATTTGACATTAGTCCAGCTTACTCTCAAGGACATGCTGATTACACAGCAAACATTTGCTCATAGCCATTAACTGTCAGCTTTGACTCCTTAGTCATTTACCCGAGGTTTTGTTTTTTCTAGAAACTTAAAAGCTTTCTTTCCTTTTAAAGCTGAAATGAATGCAAATGGATGTGGTTGGCAGCAACTTTGACTGCAACCTTCTCTATTAGTGATGACAGAAATACATTGGCATACATTTAGGGTGCTAATACCACAGCAACATTTTTTATTCTTTTTAATTGTGTTTAACATAAGGGAGATGGTCCTTCAGCCAAGGCAGAGAATGAGGAGGTTTTAGCGGTAAAGTCTGTACCTGGGCATTCTACCTTGGATGTTACCATGGTTGCTTCATTCCAGAGAAAGATCTGGAAGTGCCAGAAAGCAATCCTCCAGACCATAACAATCCAGAACAGTACTGCAACCATAAAATGTAAATAAGCATGATATCTCTCAACTGGCTCATGGGAGTTTCATCAAGAGGAGATAATGCTCAATTGTAGACAATAAAAGCACTTATTTGGATGGATTTACATGTAGCTCAATGTTGAGGTTTAAAATACAGAAAGAAAGCTGGCAGGAAAGATACAACATGGACTGCTACAAGAAACATGATAGATAGATAGATAGATAGATAGATAGATAGATAGATAGATAGATAGATAGATAGATAGATAGATAGATATAGATAGATAGATAGATAGATAGATAGATAGATAGATAGATAGATAGATAGATAGATAGATAGATAGATAGATAGATAGATAGATAGATAGAGACAGAGAGAGAGAAAGAATAAAAGAAAGGGAGTGTTATGTGTGTATGGGGAAAAATAACTGATGGCAATAAGCCTCTTGGGTATCGCATTGCTTCCTGCATCCCAAAGATTCAAGACTAACAGACACCCATTGTATCCCTACACTAATAGCTTGGGTGTCAGGAGACCAAGCTCAATGAGTTTCCAATGCTGACTGAGGGATATATGGTCTTTGCATCTCTTTCTCCCTGCCTGTATTGATGACATCAGTTTAATTGTACGTTACTCAAGCTTTTGTGAACAGAGGGGCCAGACAACATTAAGAGCTGTAGATTTTGATCTCAAGCTGAGGGCTTGACACATTGATGTACAACACAGCACAATCACTCTGATAAATGCAAAGATTAAGCATCGTGGACATCTGTGCAGATGTAGGAGATGAATGAGTGCCCTTGCCATTAACAAGGTGACAAAAATCACCAGCTATAGGCCCAATCTTGATTTTAAGTATACTGCATATCTCGCTTGACTGCATGGGGACCACACACACACAACACTATTCCAGTATGACACACCTGATGAGTTGAAATGATGAGTAAAAACCCCATCAAACCAAGATGATGTCAAAATTTACAAAGTGCTTCAAGAAAAAAAAAAGCATATACAATCATGTCATTCGCTTGTTTTTCAATTCCATTTTTGGGCCAATGATTAAAAAAAAAAAAAAAAAAAACTGTCAAGGTCACTAATGCACACAATGGCAGAATCAATGCCATTTGATGACCAAGAAGAAAGAATAACAGTAGTGAAACTGAGTTTACACAAGTTGTCTTTCCCTAGTCCATTTCTTCTTCTAGCCACACCAGCAGCCCGTGTTGACTTTCAGTATCAAAGTCTCACCTATTCATGGGGTAATCACTACTGTATGTGTCCGTGGCAATGTGTGTTCCTGGCTAACAGACATTTCTCTATTGTTATTGGACATGGTACAGCACTGTAATTGTGTTTAAATTATGCATCGCTGGCATTTCACTATTTCACTGAGACCTTTTACTGTACAGTATTGGCTCAGGCTACCAGTGAAAACATCCCATCGTCCTTTAAAGAGGGAAAGAGCTGGGTTTCTGTCCCCCGAGGCCCTTGGGGGGTTGGCTTGTTCAGCCCACACTGGAAACTGTTATTGTGCACTGATCGCCCCACATTGTATCCTACCAGAGGAAGGCTGTGGGTGGAAGGCAATCGCTAACCACACTAGCAATAACTTTATTAAGGAATTTGGTTTCGAGATGCTATTGAGTTTCCATGGAATGTTGAAGCAAAGTGCCCTGTTTGAAATTCCGGCTTTTGCTTGGAAGTTCCATTTGATAAAAACACACTGGGGCTTTTGTCGCATAACCCATTAAAAGTTCTCCAAATAGCTCATTAAAAAGGCCTTCCTTACATTGTTAGCAAACCTGCTGTCTATTCCCATAAGAGGCCATGAAAAAACAAACATGACTTTTGTTTATTCAGTCTAACAATGTGAGTGTAACTTCCGTGAACCTAGCCTGGCAAACCAGCCCCTCGTACTTCATTTCATTTTGTACAGAGGCTCTGACCTTGTTGCCGTTGTAGTGCGTAGGTAGGCTAATTGCATACGTGACGACCAGACGCTAGCGATTGGGTAAAGGTAGAGCCATTTGTTTTAAACTTAAGCTGAGTCCACACCTCCTGGGAAATCATTTCTCAGTGCAACAAGGCCAGACCCTCTGTACAAAATGAAATGAAGTACGAGGAGCTGGTTTACCAGGCTACCATGAACCCTCTGCATACTCCTTGTTCCCTGCCGCATTTGCCTCTCTGCTCTCAGGTAAACTAATATGAAAAAATATATATTCTGTTGGTATTATCGAGTGCAAATCTGAAAATGGGAATGTCACATTAGTCCCTCTGACAGACAATCATCCTGATCGACATCAACAACGTCACCAACATCACCAACAGGCCACAGATTCATGGATTAAAACTGACCACGATTCCTCTTAATTAGTACAGATAACAGTATATTGAGAAGTCAGTTTCACCAACTTTGATAAACATTGGAAACTATGTACACAACACCATTGACATCAAATAGATTGAACCAAAGACTCCTAATTGCATTTGACCTGTACAAGTAGAAATAAAGCACTCACCTACAGGGTAATGGACTAATATTCTAATTATCTCATCGTCATGTTTCATCCACTTCTTGAACATTAATAATCTTTCTTGGTAAAACCAAGAACATGTATACACATTTTCAAATGCTCCAAAACATGTGCACACACACCCCTGAAACATTTTTTTTTCTTATTTTGCCTGTTTGTTTAATTCAAGTTGAGGCATTTATTAACAAACCTGTAAGTGTCATTAATAAATGCTGAGAGAGTGTTTTGCAGATAGTTATCCAGGTTATAAAGTGCCATCGAATTTGGACATTCTTTTGATTCCCACATTTCAGAGTAACCGTTTTTAAGGTCTTCAGTGAAGCGCAGCTTAGACTCCCAAAACTGTGATTCTGGCCCCTCTCCAACCCTCTATGATGTTCCCCTCTTTTGCAGAAACTCAAGTGTTTATTTTCATAACTCCTGTCTTTTTTCACTTCACAACACTGTAAATGGCACAACAGGCTCAACAGACGACGGATTTGTGCTGGCCGTTCTGTGTGATGGGATTGATCTTCTCCAGAGAGACATCCGCGTCGCTCTCCATGTTGGTGGACAAGGAGGGCGAGAGTTTCTCAAACTCCTTAATCCCAGTCTCCTCTTCCTTGCACTGTGCCTCGTCCTCTGGGCACAGGATGCTGTGTGGGATGACGAAACTGCTGCTGTTGCTGTTGGCCTCCTTGGGGATGAGCCCCTTGGGCTGATACTGATGGCAGATGGCCGCTGGTGGAGGCCCATTGTTGTTGATGCTGACAATCTCGATGGCGTTGCTGCTGCTGGGGCAGAGGTGGTGGCAGCCCAGCAGGATGGAGAACGCCTTGCGGAAGTCGGCGTTGAAGGCATAGATGATGGGGTTGAGCGAGGAGTTGGCCCAGCCGAACCACACGAACACGTCGAAGGTGGTGGAGCTGATGCAGGGGAAGTCGCTGCCGCCGACGCTGGGCTCACAGAAGGGCACCATGCAGTTGAGGATGAAGAAGGGCAGCCAGCAGCAGACGAACACCCCCATGATCACCGACAGGGTCTTTAGGACTTTGGTCTCGCGCTTGAAGGACATCTTGAAGGAGCTCTCCGACTCCACGGCGGAGCTGTTGTCCGTGCCACTGTGGCGGTTCTTGGCGTTCTCCGCCGCACGCTCCAGGGCCGAGATGCGCCGGATCTGCTTCTGGGCGATGCGGTAGATGCGGGTGTAGGTGACGATCATGATGGCCACGGGGATGTAGAAGCTGATGAGCGAGGAGGAGATGGCGTACGTCCGGTTCAGGCTGGAGTCACAGTTGTCGGGTGGGATGTCTCTATAGGTGCTGTTGACCTCACTGTAGCTGGTTGTTTGTGCCTTGTGCCAGTTCAGTTGCACAGGTATGAAGGAAATAAGCACGGAAAGCGTCCATGCCACACTGATCATCACAAAGGCCACCTTGGGAGTCATCTTCCTTTCATAGCGGAACGGGCTAGATATTGCCCAGTAGCGATCCACACTGATGACGCAAAGGTTCAGGATGGAGGCAGTGGAGCACATGATGTCAAATGCCACCCAGACATTACAGAAGGCGCCAAAGGGCCAAAAGCCAACGATTTCTGTTGCCGCCTTCCATGGCATTACCAGGATAGCCACCAACAGATCAGAGATGGCCAGCGAGATGACAAAAAAGTTGGTCACCTTCGTGCGAAGGTGGCGGAACTTGGTAACAGCTGCGCACACCAGTGTATTCCCCAACAAAGTCGTAAGGATGAGGAGAGAGAGGAAGCAGCCTGTTAGCACGCGCTTAGACGAGTCTCTTTCCGACACGTTGCTATCCAGGACAGTGGAGAAGTTCATATCCATGATTTAACGTCTGTTATAGGCTACAAAGCGACAATCACCCCATAGTTTCCTATTGTCTACGAGAGAGCAGCTACATGGATTTTTTTTCTGCAGTCATCCCCTGTGCTCTTCGCTGCTTTGAATGCGATATCACCATCCTTAACGTGATCATCTTGCGAAAATGTCTTCATCAGCCTTAAAAACACGCTCTTTAGTCATAAAAGTAGAGTAGTCGTCGGCCACATTTTATGTCCCCAAATCCTGCTTCTGCCAAAGATTTTTATTTCGTCTGAAACTCCGAATGTTTGCTGTATTTGTGTCATTAGAATCTCAGTGTAATAAGAGGAACTTTCCCAGCAAATTCTTCCATGCGCGTCAAATAAACATAGGAAAGACCGATCGCTACCCTTATATATAAGCCAATCAATATAGTCTATTGATCATATTTGTGCTGTGTTGGTCTGACTTGTTCTGGTTAATGACAGGCGAGGCGTATCCGTGCACTTCTGTCCTTATCTATCCAATATAAAGTCAAGAATAAGCTCTTTCATGAGCAGGCACAAACAGGTCCAACGCAACATACAAATTGTTGGCCAACTATATCATTTCGTTTAGTTTTGTTGCTTTTTACATGAGACGATACAGTAAATAGAAAACATTTACATGGCAAAAAGGAAATGTTCACTTCCCGGGAGAGACATTGCCTTAACCTGAAAAAAAAATTTCAGCTGAATTAATTCCGCTAAGACGATACTTTCCATATTGAAAGAAGACAATTACCAGAATCTTATGCTTCAATGACTTGTATATGCTGATTGCGTGGTTCCATGCAAGTCCCTTTTCGCTCCATGTTGTGTCACCATCTCCGCCTTTGAGGAATCAACACCTACAGAAACAAACAAACCACGTGTGGATACCAGTGTTTATTCCATAAGTAGTTTCCTTTCAAAAAACACGTCAGTTGTAGTCTATTTTTAGTCTTCATGTTTTGGTCAAGAAAATCCCATCAAGAATGTGCTCTCTCTACTTCGTAATTATGCGCTTGGATGTCTGGGCTGCAACGTTTTCTATTGGTTTTATGACTCACTTTTGTTGTTTTTCCCATCCACGAATTTACCGAGTTTATTCTGTTTTTTAAGTGTGGCAATTGTCGTTTTATAAAAAAATCTGTAAGCTGTCCAAGTGTTCTTCAATCTACTGCGTGGTCCAGGAGCGCTTCATGAGGAGGTGTCCTTGGTAATACCCATGTTTGAGTTGACGCATTGTGGTGTTGTGATAGCTTCCAGTTCAGACGCGTGAAGGGTGCTGCACTTGTAGCCTCACGGAAACGGGACAATCATCATAACAAGGCTGTCTTAAAAATCAGCTCTCTGTCTCTCTCATTCTCCCTCCCTCAGTCATACTCTCTCTCTCTCTCTCTCTCTCTCTCTCTCTCTCTCTCTCTCTCTCTCTCTCTCTCTCTCTCTCTCTGTCTCTTTCTCTCTCTGCCGCTCTCTCCCCGAAGCCGGATGTGGTGTGGTGAACTGATAAGCAGCCTCGTGCCAATTTCTATGATTTCGATTTTTCTTGCTTGCTTTAACATAGTTGATTGTTTTACACTCTGCAAACGTTGATGTCTGTATATTGGACCTTGTTTAATGCTTGTTTAAAGCTCTTAGATTTGCTGTTTACTGTAATTAAAGCCGTCCAACTCTTCTTCTTCGGATTCCAATATAAATATATAATACAAAAGTTCGATAACTGATTTTACAACAATACTGTTAATGATGAAAGAGAGCGTACGTATATTCGCACATAAATGGGCTCAGTGAGGCCATCTGCTGGGTGTGTTCTCACAGGAGACTTCAGGCTTTCAAACGGCAGCGGGCTCTGAACTACTTACATTTTGTAATCATGCAAAGAGTGAAAGAATCACATCTATTCTCATTTCACGAATGCATGACTGTAGCTAAATTTCAATGGAATGAGATTTATCAGAATGAGGGACTTACAATTGCTTTGTAATTATGGAATGCTTTCTCATAGCAGTGAAATTCAGAAACATTTACTGACCTCTTGCAACCTGCAACAGTTTTGTTCTGATTTTAATTTAATAAAAGGATGAACAGATGCATTCACTTTAATTATGTAAATAACAGAGAGAGAGTGTTTCTTCCCAGGGGACCACTGAACCTAATCGTTCCACAAGAAGCCACAGGTGTGATTGCCAGGATAAGAGTTTTATACTTCATGTGATTTTTTTTGTTTGGTAATGAGTAGGTCTTTGGATCAGTAACCTGTACTGTTTAGAGTAATAAGATCAGCAGCTGTAATTATTTTCTTGTAAATCATAATTCCTTACACTGCATGTTATAGGAAAAATATTTTTATTACAGTAATCAATTACTGAGCAATCTATATCAAACCAATACGGATGATGGATGGCTGTATTAGGACTAATTTGTGTATAATTGGCAAGTGCATTTAGCAAGACTTGTCTTGTGTGTGTGTGTGTGTGTGTGTTTGTCTGTGTGTGTGTTTGTCTGTGTGTGCATTTGCATCTGTTTGTGTATGCATTCTTGTGTGTGAGTAATTTATGTAGACATCTTTTGCGCAGGGATCCTAACAGGCATTATGGTCAGGCATGTCTCTTCACAGCACAGGCTGTCTGCCCGTGACACGGAGTGACCGATCAGAGGGGAACCCTTAGCCATGTGGTAGCAGATCACCTCACAGACAGTAGGCTAACAGACAGCAGTGGCCCAGCACACACACAGCAGCCATAACTAAGCAATTTGAGCAATCCAGCTGAATGGCAGTCATCTTGTCTGCAATAGAGTTGCAATAAAAAAAAACTATACTGGATGTTCCTTGTGACACTAAGATCATCACAAATCACTGTGCAGACATACAATTAACAAAATGGCAAATTTGATCAGCACAGATCAGTACAGCTACTTTCTAAGAATAAAAGACTGTATCTGGTAAATAGTTTTGCAAAACCAGACGTGGTTATTGCGATAGAACTCTGACACAAACATTTTGCTGTCCTCAAATGAATGTTGATATATTGATGAGTATAGCAAAGTAACACTTAGTAGAGTGTAATGACATCAGAGAAGTGGTGCAAATTCTTCACTCAGATGAGACAGGAAGTCTACTGAAGGGTGAGAAAGGAAAAGATGCCTGAGAGTTTATTCGAGAGCTGCACAAATTTCACCACAGCAGGATTCCCATGTGCTGTCATGAGATAGAAAAGAAACAACCACTTGTTTAGAATGAGATACTCTCTCTCTCTCTCTCTCTCTCTCTCTCTCTCTCTCTCTCTCTCTCTCTCTCTCTCTCTCTCTCTCCCAATCTCTCTCTCTCTTTCTCTGTCTTAAGGAGTTAAGGAGTGGTGATACACTTCCCAGGGCGAAAAACAGTAGGACTTTTTTGTTAATTCCTGGGCTCCTCCAATGACTTTGCTAAAAAAAATAAAAAAAATGAGAGAGAGAAAAAATGGTGTCTGAATGAACTCTGAAGCACTTCACATTTCACAGTGAGGAAACAAAAATTACATCTCAGGGTACACATTTTTTCATATGTGTCTTTGTGCATCTGGAGAGAGATAGGGACACACTGCACAGCGCCTGAGAGAGAAGCCCACACACTGACTTCACACATTTGTGGAGCTTTCACACATTTTCATTGTTCTCATGTCAGAACTGCAGTCAGGGTAGTACACACCGTGCCTGGGGCTCCACCAGGTAGACAAGGGGGGGAAAGCAGATGGGGTTGGTCCCCTGCAAGGACTTGTTTTCAGAGCACAGCAGATTAAAGTCCACTGGTGTCTGCAAAGGTGACACCGTTTGTTCCTCTGGACACAGCAAGCTGTCCACTGCATACTGAGAACAAGACTTAATACCTCTGCAAGGCCAAGGCTCTCCTCTTTCCAAAAAAATCGAACCGGTGACAAAGCAGATCGTTTTTGTTGTGTGTGTGTGTGTGTGTGTGAGAGAGAGAGAGAGAGAGAGAGAGAGAGAGAGAGAGAGAGAGACATAGAGAGAGAAATAGAGAGAGAGAAAGAAAGAGAGGGAGAGAGAGAGAGAAACAGGGAGAGACTGACAGAGAGATGGAGAGAGGGAGAGAGAGAGAAGGAGAGAGAAAGGAGAACAAGAACGAGAGTGTTTGTAAAGATGTTTCTGTGCAGATTCTCATTCAAAGATGTGTAAAGATACGATTGATTGTTTATTTCCTTGGGGAAATATGACAAACTGGATTCACTGACAAGCGTTCAGAAACAGCATCATGACATACAACACGTTCTGAAGGTCAAGTGAAGCACTGTCACAACAACAGAACTGCACCTTCATATTCATGCAACGCAACACTGTTGCTAGGGGCGGCCTTGCCAAAGTTGTTGAGCAGTCGCTGTCCATGGTGCTAGATAATCTCCTAGCAAGTCTTTCTGGGCAAATTTGATTTTACTATTTAAAGTACACCCAATGCAACTGCACTTAGGCCAGTTCAAATCTGGAAGGAAAGTTTTGCTGATTTCTACAGTTTTTTTTTCTTTCAGAATTTTTATTCTCAGACTGTGGAGTAAAAAGGCTTTTTTTCTTTGCACAAAATGAACTGGGTCATCTGTACATCATCTGTACAATGAAAGTGGCCATACAATGGAATCATAGGGAGTCTGTCTGAACAGTCTGAAAACAGCATTTTTGTAGCTTACGCTATGTTGCTGCCGCATTCCGTCTGTGTGTGTGTGTGTGCGCGCGCGTGTGTCAGCTTTTGTCTGAGCTAGACTGTGCTTTGGACAAATCTTAGTCCATACCATGAAAGCCCAGCCCATACATTGCAATACAAGCAAGGCATACCTCTGGATCTCTCCTTTTCTCTCACTACATGGATGTTTTATTTCTTCTAGGTGAAAAGCTACAGTAGCTAACAGCTGAACAGCATGCTCACCGCAACATTTGTTCTAATGTAAGAGTAACAAATTGGGACTACTGTTTATTGTGCCAAAAAATGGTCCAGCCAATGCAAAAGGCAAAACACTCTTGATATGAGGACACTGCAGAATGTCTATTAGCATTTGAAGGTATTGGCTTCCTTTCAAGTAGATTTAACTAGGTAAAATGATGTCAATGGCAGCTGTGCACTACAAATGCTGCTACCTAAAAGTCTCTAAAACAAAATTAGAGGAATCCAAAAGGAAATGTGAGGCAAAAGATGCAGACCCAAGTCTCAAGAAAAAATCTAGCACAGAAGGCCCCTCTGCATCAAACACACAGGTGCTTCACCCATCACTGGGGTCCCTCACAGCAGGGTCAACCTAACCTGGGGGTCCCTCATATGGCTCACACAGTGGCTACACCTCCGATGACCTCATGGCAAGCCATCCATGGTGTCCATTTTGACACCATTTGTAGTGAAAGGGACCCACAACTCTACTGATGGTCACTCCATCACAATGACCATGTATATATGAATGTGCTAGATGATGGAATGCCAAAATTCAAACATGCATTATCAGATATGCATGCTTTAGATGCACAGTGCTCAGTGTCTCACATCTCACATATCTCATACAGCAGCGGCCCCCAAACTACGGCCCGCGGGCCACATACGGCCCGCCACGCCCCTTTGACCGGCCCCCCCACCTCTCTGCACCTCACCATGTGAACTGGCCCTAAGAAGCAATCGGCAGCGCTTCGCTATCAAGCACATTTACTAACATTCTATTGGTTGACATCTGTTACATCTGTGTCTTGTTTTTTTAACACTACAATATGTTTGTATTAACCATTTATATTTTATTTAATTGTATATGTGAGTCTGTATTATTTATATGACGCATTTTTATGACCGAATTTCCGCCACCTGACACAAACTGTCAATCACCAGATTTTTCAAACCTCTCCTTGCTATTTTTACATGGTTGTTATTAGAAAATAAAAGGAATACCTGTGGTATTTCAAATTGGAAAAAAAATGTGAAGTACTCACTACTTTTGCAAATCACTTGTAATAATGAACAATTTTGTGCCAGGAATTGTGGCCTATTATACAGCCCACATGATTGATCCCGGCCCCTCATCACAGTCAGGATCGACAATCTGGCCCCCAGAGAAAAAAGTTTGGGGACCCCTGTCATACAGTATATATCAATGTATGTCTTTTGTTTGTCATCACAAACATGTACTATATTTTATGCTACAGCATGAATCTCTTGTTTGTCGTTACAGCCAACCCTGTGATTCTGAAAGACAGAATGATTAGATGACTCCCAGCTTTAATAATTAGAGCAAACAGAGGTGTACCAAGCAAAGAACCAGTCACCAAAGATACACATGCACCCGTACATGACAGTAAAACAGTAAAATTCCTTAGCTGTCTAACTTGTCTCATTCATTTAAGATTCAGCATATACATTTTCAAAAAGACAAAATTGGAAATTCATCTTCTATTAACCTCTAAACCTCAGTCTTTCATTTTTATTGTCTATGTAAGAGAAAACATTTCAAGACTGACAGAGATAACCTGAAAACACATTTTCCCCAATATAACTGTCATGTACTATTATTTTTTACATAATTTCATTAGAGAAAAAAGTCTGGTGGGGGGGGGGGGGGGGGGGGGGGGTCAAACAGTCAAACCGTGATTGGTGTGCCTCTCTCTCGGGCGGAGAGAGAGAGAAAGAGAAAAATGTGAGTGTGTTACGTGAGTCTAACAGGCTTGGCCATCAGTTCACTAATAATTGGTAGTGTCGGGCTGCTGTAGTCTTGCAAGAAAATATTTTATCGGGGCATCAGTGTAATTGGATACATTGTCTAAGACTTTCACTCAAAAATGTCTTTGAGTTTTCTTCTTGAAATAACCAACAGGGATAGGTTGTTTTTAACCAGATGAAATCGAGAGTGTTTCATCTGGGTGCACACATCTTCTCACTTTGTGTGTGCACTGCACAACACTCGATGGCTCCTCCAGCCCCAGCCCCAGCCCCAGCCCCAGCCCCAGCCCCAGCCCCAGCCCCAGCCCCAGCCCCAGCCCCAGCCCCAGCCCCAGCCCCAGCCCCAGCCCCAGCCCCAGCCCCCCCTGGATGCTGCAAGTCAAGTTCCGCTCTGTTACACAAAGCTGTCTGCTGGCCCGCTATAAACAAACACCTCCTGGAAATTCTTGGGGCTACAGCTCTGAGTGGTGAGATCTAAGGACCCCATTGGTAAACACCACATCGTGCCTTTTTTTTTTTTTTTTACAGAGCCACTAACTAATTGACAAAAACAGGAGATTAAAGTAGGCCTATCTTCCTTTTTGTTTAGAAAAGATAGGGTTTTTTTATTAATCATGGTGATGGGTTTTCAAGGCTCTGATAAGGGTGTGTGTGTGTGTGTGTGTGTGTGTGTGTGTGTGTGTGTGTGTGTGTGTGTGTGTGTGTGTGTGTGTGTGTGTGTGTGTGTGAATGTAAATTGGGGAGGAGGGGGTCTAAAAGGTAATAGAGGCCACGAAGGTAATAGAGGTGGCTGTTTGTCCCGAGGTTACGTCTTCCCAGGTGGCTCTCTCATTATACACGTCAGAAATGATTTCCTTCCTGTCCTGAGGGGTGTTGCAGAAAACACATATGCAACAACACACTTTCTTTGCTCTAAATAGAACCGTATATGGCTGTGACCAGTGATTTATCCATAGATGGAAGATGGATATCATACAGGTGTAGGTATCTCATGTCATTCTCAGAGGAACCAAGTACACGATATAAGAAATTGGAGATGAGTATTAAAATGAATGGCAGTTCACAATAACCCCCTAGATAGGCTGGCCATTTAGTATCATTCTTGTAAAACTGTCATGCACACTTGCACACAATATGACTTATGTCCCTTCTCTAGGACATAGCTACAGTTTTGATACTCTTTTCTACATTCTCTTTGTTCTCATGCACAAGTCCTTCAGCATGCACTTCCTAAACTAATACAGCACCATCAACCACTTTAACAATCTGTGAAATCTGTATTTTACCCCGGATTTGTATACAAACCATGTATACATACATTGCTGTTTGCAGTATTGTATATGCCATGGTGTTAATTGTTGTCCTGTTGCTACAGCTCTGGAAAAAGTTAAGACATCACTGTAAAATTATCGGTTTCACTGATTTAACTATTTATAGGTATATGTGTGAGTGAAGTGGACATTTTTGTTGTATTCCATAAACTACTGACAACATTTCTCCCAAATTCCAAATTCAACTGACACCGAAAAAGAATGGCAGTCATACATGTAGATACATACTGTACATACATGCTGATTTTAGAAAATTTTGCAGTGGTCTCTTCATTTTTTCCAGAGCTGTATGTGTTCTGTCTCGCTGCTGTCTCTGCTATATATTATGCTTTGTCCTGATTTAATCTCGCCCTTAGCTATCTACTTGTTGAATATTGCACACTGTACTGTGTTTGCCTGCTATTTGTTCCTGCTCTGCTTCTGCATGTTGTCCTTGGTTTTGCTGCATGGCTTGCTATCTGTCTGTCTCTTTGCTATATGTCGTCCTTGAGTTTCCCCCTTGGCAAATATTAAAGTTAATCCTATCCTATGGTGTTTGCATTTTTGGAATAGATATGCGGCTTGAAGAGCGTTGTTTACAGAAAATTACACACTGTATCCAAGTTAGCATATGTTAAACCAGGCACGGCATATCCTAACTTTCCTTCTCCTATATTCATCTGTCTCTCTAACCAATTGTCGCCAAGTCAACCACTGTGTGCTTTCTTTGAAAGAAAGAAAAAAAAAATGAATAAATGAACGAATGAATGAAATAAAGATTGAATGAAGGTTATTACTGGCACCATAAACACACAATTAAATTGAGTCCAGAGGGCTTAGAATGACATGAAAGCTGTGTGTTATATAACTCACACAATTACACCTACATGACCTGTTTACTTGAACCATGAACCATAACTAACCTGCACACCTGAGCTATTGAATGGCATATGTGTCTAGTTGTAATTTTTGATGCTGCTGTGAACATGCTATAGCCTCCTATAGTTTGGGGAGATATGTTTTGGTGTTGCATCCACTTATGGCATTATGAATAAAAGTATGTTCATTGACGACTGGGGGGGGGGGTACTTAGGATCGTAATGCAGCCCAAAGTATACATCAGGGTACCGTTAGCGCGAATGAGATAACTGCAGCCAGGATGATCACATTGTCTTCGAGGGAGGTGTTGAAGAAGCCTGGAAGAAGCCTGGGAAGAAGTCATGACCTTCAGGAGATATGAGAATTTTATTAGGTGAAAGCAGCCATCATAACTGTTGCATGCATCACACGTCTCTTCACCTCAGTTTCTCCAAGACATCAAGTTAATGAAAGTCTTCAAGCTCCAGCGCTGCATCTTAACTATGTCCTTCTCACTGTCTGAACTTTGAAAGTGCACGTCCAGCTGGGAGACACTAGCATTATGTATCGTTAAATAAAAACTTGGCCCATATTTGAAAGCTTATTAGCCCCCCTTCCCTATTCCCCCCTCTATCGCTCTTTCTCTTTCTCCCTCTCTCTCTCAGTAATTCTCTCTTTCTCTGTCTTTATCCATCTTTCCAGGTTCTGTTTGAGTTTTACTACAAATTGGCCATTCATTCTTCTCCTCATGCCCCTTGTAAAGTCAAAGTCAAGCCAAACCCATTGACACCGGCAGCATTGATATGCATTTTATCTCATTTAGTTATGAAAATATTTAATCTTAGAGCGCATGTAATCCTTAGAATTAGGTCACCTATGACAAAGCAGCTTTTTCATGAGACACATAGGTCAGCAGGCAGAAAATTGCTATTCTAGGTAGCCTAAATGGGTACCTCCCTAATATGAAAAAAAGTTTTGTGCAAGAGAATTTTTTTTTTTTTCGGTTGTTTATGTCTGATTTTAGAGATTTCAGAATAAAACTAAGAGAAACCAATTGTAAGCATAAAATGTCTATGTTTAATGGGGGAGAACCATGAAACAACAGAATGTTTATTCCTACTTTCTCTCTTTACAGTTGTCTCTGGAGCAAAAATGAGTAAATTGAATGTCTCTAAATAGTTATTAATTTGTGAGGATTGCAGAAGCATAATCGCAGGGCCATTTCTTTGCGCAATTTCCTATTGTGTGATGCCTGAGTAGGCCTACAGCGTTATACATAAATTAAGGTCTGTGGCTTTTATGCGTCACTAGGATTGAAAGACAAGGGAGGCTTCGCCCTCAGGGTTGGTGAAATAGATGTGCGCGAAGTGCGCGCCAGAAAAAAAAAAATGTTTGGGTCTGTGGGCCTTTACTTTTAAGCTTTTATCGTGGTTAGTATTAAGGCTATTTGCATGCCCTAGAATTTACTTTGATTTTATATTAATTTAACAGATAAAAATTCACAAAACATTTTCTACATTATTACATGTTTCTACAAAAAAGCTGTCAGTAGAAATATCTTTACATATTTGTGTAGCCATTAAAGAGGAATAATAAGTACCAGAACAGCTTACTCAAAACCGAATTCTGTGTGCCTGACAGAAACAATTGTCATTTTCACCTTTTTCTGAACAAATAACTGATTTCTCATCAGTTGAATATTACATTACATTACATTGCACTTAGCAGACGCTTTTATCCAAAGCGACTTACAAAAGGAGGACATAATAGCAAACAGATGTGTAGAGAACATTGAAGGTACCTATGTAAAGAGATGGTTAGTAGAATTTGGTTTTGTTAAGCAGTCTCGGAAAAGAAGGGTCTTCACAAGCTTTTTGAAGGTCGAGAGGGAAGTTGCTGCTCTTGTAGGGACTGGTAGGTTGTTCCACAACTGAATACCTGTGTAACACTACTGGATACTTCCAATTTAAATCTGAATGTATAGGATGCAACATGTTCCTGTTAATAGATGCAATACATTTAGGTGCTTTTTCAAAAGCAAAATTGACAAAATCCAAGACTGTATATACTCTCTACAGCCAACAGGGCAAACCTTTTTGCAAGCAGAAACAAGTGCAATCGGAGATGGCAACCTTCTCCCCCATGTGGACGGACAGGGTCATTGCCACACAGGCGGACAGGCAGACAGACAGACAGACAGACAGACACACACACACACACACACACACACACACACACACACACACACACACACACACACACACACACACACACACATGGACAGGGTCCTTGCAATACCTGGTCAATCCCCTCCAGGGGACCATGTAATGAGGGCTGCATGGCAAATGGCAGTTTTTAATATGATGCCTAGCAAGAGCCTAGAAAGAGTAGTGATGGGTGTGAACTCCACGTGCTGTCTTGACGCTGTACCAAGCTTTTTAAACCTGTTTTTAAACTTCTAACAGTGGATGTTTTAAAAATTGTGAAGTGAGTCATTGCTATTGGGCCTTTTTTCCCAGTTCACTCAAAACTGCTGTGCTAAAACCCTATTGAATAAAAGCACATTGTATCTTTCTATCATTAGTAACTATTGTCCCATATCCACCTTACTGTACTAGTGTGGATTTCCTTTCCTAAGTTACTGTTTGGGGTTCATGCAAACCACAGCCCTAAAACAGCTCCGATCAAGGTAATTGAGGATATCAGGCAAAACACTGATGCAGGCAAATCTTGTGCTGCTGGACCTCAGTGTTGCTTTCGATTAAGTAGATCATGATATCCTCCTGCACAGACTAGAAATTTTAGTTGGTTTTAAGGGGATGGTTCTAAAGTGGATCAGGTTCCATCTTTTAAACTGCCATTTCTTTATGGCCATTGGTGACCACATCTCTGACTTTACTGTATCACCGTTTACATGTCGTGTCCATCAAAATTCCATTTTGGGGCCCCTTTGTTCAAACTTTATATGCTGCAAAATTAAACCCAGCAACTGTATTTGCTATCACAGCTATGAGAATGACACCCAAATGTATCTGGCCCTCTCCCAAATGATTGTACCCCATTAGACTCTGTAACTACCAAGTGCTGGATGGCACTTAGCGTTCTTCAACTGAACAGTGACAGTAATTTTATTCGGGAGGAAAGATGAGAGGTCCAAGATATCGAACATCCTTCAGAACAAAGAAATCAGAGTGAAAGACAGTGTCAGGAGCTTTGGGGTTGCGCTAGACTCCAACCTCAGTTTTAGTAGCCACATTACGTTTTTAACAAAACCAAATAAAAAAAAAAAAAATACTTTTTACCATCTTAAAAAACATCACCAAAATTAGGGGTTTTATGGCACAGTCTGATTTACATTTTTAAAAACAGATTTCTTGCACACCTCCTTATGCCAGGTGCATTGGAGGAGAGCCACAAGGTCAAAGTTGCCTGATGATGGTCAGCAGACCGAAACGTTGCAATTAAACTCTGCAAATGAGGCCAGTGTGCGGGAGTTTTTTCTGTGACAGTCTGATTTAGAGAAACTAATTCACGCTTTTATGTCAAGTAGGATTGATTACAGACTTTTCACTGGACTTCACAAAAAGTACATAAAACAGCTACAGACTGTCCAGAATGCAGCAACAAGAGTCCTCACAAAAACAAAAAGAACAGACCACATTACTCCTATATTCTAAAGACTACACTAGCTTCCGGTGAGGTTTAGAACTGATTTAAAAGTACTCCTCCTTGTGTACAAGTCAATACATGGGATACCTAATGAACATGTAGTCACCCTGCAGATCAGCTAGACTAAGATAAATGAGTTTGCTACAAATTCCATCAGTTCATGCAAGACACAGACAGGCAGCCTTTAGCTTGTATGTGTATGGAACGAACTCCCTGGCCATATGAAAATGCAGAGACTTTGCAGAGTTTTTACAAATGCTTTTAAATTTCTGTCTTTTTGGGGCCCGAACACCAGAGTTGCAAAGCAATATTGCTTTTCAAATGACTCTTCTTCTTTTTCTTTCTTCTTACAAATTCTGCCATTTTTGATGCACGTCCCACATACGAAAACTAATTACATTTTGTACACACATCAGACCTGATGGTAGGATCTTAGGGACAAAGGCTTGGCTGTGGGTGTGGCCCAGAGGCTGTTGTTGTTCATGTAAACACAAACGCTGTTGACAACCTTATTTCATGTCAAACACTTTTGCCTATATGGAGTTGGTCACCTTATTGCTAGTAGTGCAAATGTCATGGCTCGCGGGACTGGAGATGTGAGGGCCCATCATTGCTGCTTGTGGCTATATTTTTAACGTAATTTTTACTTGCTACTGCTCTATTTATTTCTATTTATTGTAGCTCCTTGTTTATTTGTATTATCTTTGAATTCTTTTATTCCTTTGTAAACCCCGTTTTTATGTATGTTATGTAATACGAAGCAGTTTTTATGCCTTCCTACAAGTGACACAAAGTGATTTTTAGGACGTCTATTTTATGCATTTTGAACTGAAAGCTTGCCTTGTGTTGCTTGCCTTTAGTTCCCAGTGTACAATACAGAATGCCCCATGACTCAAAGTCAAGTGGTTGCACAGTCAATTTCAGCTCACTCTGAAAAATCACTATGAGAGAACCCTTGATGGAGTTGGAATTCTCTATGTAGTCTGCAGAGGTGAAAGATAGTACATGGTATTTCACTGAATAGACATAGAATAGAATTCAGTTGGAGCGGATCATGGCTGTGGGCTAGCCTACCTCCCTTTTGGAATCTTCTGGGCATGCATTAACACCTCATAACTATTTGTGGTTCTGAAATGTATTTAATGAATGCATGTAGGGCTACTTTATGTCGAATTACTTTAAAACTATTTGTGGCCTTTTTATTTTTGATTAAAAAACAGACTGAAGAAGGAATGACTAGGTTGATCCTATAGAAATACCCCACAAGCACCTACACAGCCAGTGAACCAAATATAAGACTATATAATCTCATAAACATATGACTTGCTGGCACAGACCCTGGTAAAGGTAAACAAATCATATATTCAAGAAGGTGCTTGGATAGTGCTTGTGCTGCTATACTGCAGAGCAACATGTTTGACGTATGGCCTTCCCCTCACCCTGCCCCTGGACAGGTAAAACTGATGATACCTCTCAGAAGACAAATAGCTCTGACTTATTACCTGCCAGAACCTATCACCTCTGCTGTTTGTCAGCCCTTTTGATGCCACAACGAGTTTTGAAACTGGACTGTGCCCATCAGGAGGTGTTTGCAAAAGAGCATAAAGAAGAAAAAAATGAAAAAAAAGAAACCAGTGCTCTGAACTCTGTGACATGTATTCCAGTCAGAGACATGTGAGTAAATATCACGATGGCTCCTCTTGTGCATGGCCAATTTTATGGCCTGATAAGGAAATGTGAGTAATGGGGGGTATTTACTATGCAGCCTCAGGAAATTACACGGTATCTAAGCATGGTATTTATTCTAGTTGCCTGGCTTTGCTGGACCTTTCCCTCAGCCCACTTCTCTTCTACCTTGTCTTCTTTGCCTCTGCAAAACAGATCTTAATGTAAATGCTATGATAAAATATCACCGTAGGACAGAAGAGCATAGTAGCTATGACATTTTAACAGTCTGTTAGTTTAATGTACGTTTGGTCACAGATTTTTCGCTTACCAACGATGTAAGTAAAAGAAAAATGTTTTGGGGAAAAAACAGAGGATTAGCAAGTGGGAAATGAATGGCAGCCATGGTGTCTGGCTCTCTGGCAGAGAATCAATGTTGTTTAGCTGAAGGTGTTATTCAGGTCACTCTCAGGACAGTGGTGGCCCCTCCCATCCCTCCACTGGGTTTCTCATTACTCATAATATTGCTGACAGAAGCTTTTGGTCAGAGGGGGCCAGCGCCCTGGTACTGTGAGTCAGCTTTAAGAGGAGTCAAAGACCCATTTAAAGTTCATAACAAACAAGGTCAAACAAACAAATTCATAACAACAACCAAGAACTAAAAAAATCTCTTTTCTGATTGGCAGCTGAGGTTGGAATTAACATTCTATAACACTTCTCATTGCAGAGTTCTTTGCCTCCAACTTGCCATTATTTCCACAGAACCAGTCACCTCAGCGGCCATTATCCCTTACTTACTTTTGTTCACTTTGCAAAGAACGTAAACATGCAGGCACAGGACCAGTTAGTGGAAGTTTGTGCTGATCACACTATTTCTTGTTCTGTTTTGTCATCTACTTGCTTATACCTTATTGCTTTTTTAAGTTTAAGACACGTTAACCTCCTCCCTGCTTACATTAATAGCAATGAATAATGAATTCCCTCAGTGCATGGAGATAATGTATTTAGCTTTTGATCTTTTGATCAATATACAATTCCCAGTCCACACTTAATACGCTTTTGCATATGCACTTAATGCTTTTTATGTTATTTAGTACTGAAGTTCGCACTATGTACTGTGTAGTGCTCTTCTGCCTACCTCATGTCTATTTTGTGTACTGTAGGTCATGTTTTTACCCGTGTTTTTAAGTGAAGTTGATGTTGCAAAACTGGAATTCCCTGTCTACTGTCATAATTCTCTTGTGGACATCATAAGTCAATGCTCCTAAGACATTCACTTTTTCATAAATATATATTTTTTTCATATTGCTCGTTTTGTTTCGACTGGTTATCAAATTATTATCATGGCTGCAGTTGTATCAGTACATCAGCATCAGTTTGTTCATTGTGGCCAAACATGACTAAGGGAACTATTTAGTTCATAAAAGGAAAAACCTTTTAACCTGTGTGGAAATAATATGATTCATGGTTCTAATCAAATACAACCACCATACAATTCAGCAGTCATATCCTAATAGCCATTTTAGCTGTCCAATCTGTGTGCCTTCCTAAAAAAACATCTGTAAATGAGAAACAAACACAGTGACCGAGATCAGGTCATATATTAGTCTTCATTACAGACTGGCTTTTGATATAAATAGGAACCTTTCCCCAGAATTTTGTGCTGGTAGAAAAAATGTATTGTGAATAATGCAGCAAGAACTGAGTTAATTCACCTCAACATTTTATAACCAATCTAGAGCTTTGCAATGGTGTCCATCAACATACAAAATCAGCACAACTTTAAACATATATTTCTTCTTTGTATGGCTCTACATTTTCATTGCCTGTTCTCCACGTTTTCTGCTGAGAAGAGAGTCAAGATTATTTTCAAAACTCCTCAGAGTTCACTACTGAGTAACTAAATGAAATGAACTGTCAGATTGGATGCACTAAGGTAGCCTACATTAAAGGAAAGTTGTTTATATTATTGAGAATTTTTTCTTTCCTTTTGTGCCTTGTTGTTCCAATCCTGTGGAGCTGTTTGCCACATTAGGCTAATTGAATGAGTAATGCAGTATTAAGTTAACTAAATGCACCTGGATTATGGGTGTGGTTTAACCCACATAACCGTGACATTCTCGTTCATTGTGTGTTACTTTGCCCTGAAGAAGACCACTTGTGGGTTGAAACATGTAGGCGTTTGTTTTTAAATGATAAGTCAATAAAGGCTTTTTAACTTATTCCTTCTCCTGAGATATATGCGAGTGCCTGCTTTCTTTTTTCTTTGGATTCTTTCTCTACCCCAAGAGCACCAGGTTTAACTCCTTTTAGAAATATCAGATAACTGAAATACCTTTTCCTTTCATATCTTTGGCATTGCCCATAGTGAAGCTTTTCAGTGCACCTCGACTAGAGTCGCAAATATTGTTCTCTTGGCCAAAGGTCTCTCGGCGCAGAAAAAACAATTCCGACAATCATTACAATTTGTGTATTTCAATTAAATATCAAAACATTTGACTGAATATCAAAATGGTTCATGAATAGATATATTCATTCACACAATGAGAAAGAATGAGATGTCAGTTTACAATGCATGAGTTTGGGCTGTACGCTGTGTTGCAATTCTCGGATTGTCTTCTGTTGGTTAGTCGTATAGGAGAAAGAGTGAAGAAAATATAACAAAGAAAGAAAACATAAAATAAAGTACAAGTTAGCTAGTAGGGCATATGCATTGCCCTTTCAATCTACTGCTCACTCAAACTGTGTTTGTAGGTCATTCAACATGGCTGTTTTTTTAATGTGCATCAAAGCTATGAAGTGGATTATATGTGCTACATTTGTATTAAACTCCATTTGTGTTTTTGCTTTTGTGGTGATTACCTGAATGTCAGTATATGCAATCCTTTGTATGTTTTGCCTTTTAGTAAATGCACAGCAAACAACAAAGTAAATGGCAAAAATCCACCTTTGAGACAAGGAAGTCAGGGCAATGCTGCCCCCTGCTGGGATTTCCCCACATCACAATATTTTAGAACCTCCTGTGATCTGTCAGCCCAATGATCATGCACAAGCATCCCAGTAAGTTCCAGGCTGTCTGGATACTTCTAACAGTCACACCATGTCAGTTAGGGGTATTCTTATCAGAGCATACCTATCCAGCTCTTTGTAGACGTTGCACAGACAAAACATCCCCTTTCTTGGCATGTAGGCAATTTACTGTAAATAAATACTTTTAACACAAAACAATGCAACTGTTGTAAAACAATAAATGACGTGATTTATGATCTTAGAGTTTTGTTTTACTAATTCTATACAATTTCATTTTAAAAGATAAAAAAGCACAGCTTAACTGCCTACATGGAAATATTTGAGTAAGGAGAAATCTCACCTAACATGGCTTACTTGCAAAGTTGTGATTTCATAATCACAACAGAAGATAAAAGAGTTGAAGAGTTTCCAAAAACAAAAACAAAAAATACAGTTCAATAAAGCTGTAAAATCACAAAAAGCAAAACAGCTCTTACACAGAGTAAAATAAAAAGAATGTCTTTTATCATACTTATGACTATCAGAAATAATAAATATAAGGTATAATGAAAATGAATTATTAGAGAGACACTTATCCCAGGTTTTACATTGAAATACTTCCAGTAATTAGTTCATGATCATCAGAATTTTAGTTGTGCAGATTAGGATAACTCCTCAAGCTCATGATATATTTGCCAGCCAGTCTTGAAAGAACCTTATATAATGATTTATGAATACTGAGTTTGTCATGCTGTTGGTCTTGATAGACATGATTTTTTCTTTGGCACAGTTCTCCTCTGCCTTAAAAAGGAAAAGTACAGTGTATTTTATTAATAACAGGAAATCACAAAACAAACAGATGTAATGGACTATTTTGTCATACTCTGCAGTGTATTTTAATCATTAAAAGATACTCACAGTAATAGTGCTTTTTGATGGGTCCCCTTCCAGCAATCCTTCAATACTGATTTGCAGTTTTCTCACAGTGTCCCAGAGTCTGTGTGTACTGGGAGAAGACGTTACTTTAACATGGTCTAATGCCTTCAACAGCTGATACGCAACAACCATTTTGCACTGGATCTGGCAAAGGGGAGACAATGTTTTTGTTCAGATGCTTTAAAATGGGCATAGCTTTAAAATGCATTGTTTGACCATTTATAGTTACACTGTGTCTTATAATTGCTATTACCAGATTCCAGTGAATTCTTACACCAGGGTAGTAGGAGCTCTCTAAAACCTACAGACAGGGGAACAATATGGTGCCATCCATCAGCAAAATGTTGCCACTCAGTGTACAATAAACTAAAAATAACACACATCTAGTATATTTGCATTGTATAGTATTGTCACATAGAAGAAAAAAAGGCAAAATATGACACTGTAAAGCAAGGATACGAGCAGGCTTCACTCAATGTATAATATTAAAGATTTTTTAGAGTGCTGGCCTAAATCGGAAATTCAATGAAAACAGGTGAAGCCGCACTTTGCATATATTAGACTTTTATTACTTAATAAATTATGACTTTTTTTTACTTATTAAAAGAAAAAAATACGCAAAGTGCGGCCTCTCCTGTTTTCATTGAAAATATGACATTGCTACATACTTTGTAGCAGCTGTAAAAATGCTGTATACTTACTGTAAACATGTGCACAGCCACTTATCATTCTCAGCACAGTAAGCGAACCAACACAATAAAACTACTACTAGAAGGTGTTGTCTTTGTGATGATCTACAGAAAATGTTGTATTTGACATGCTTTAAAAAAAATTAAATAAATTACACTGACAGAACTTGATATCCAAGCAGCTACCACGAAAAGGCCATTTTGTAAATACCCCATGCACATTGTAACAATAACATGTGGCATGTTTAATGTGTTTTATGGACTTGCTCGTGGCTGGCCTTAGGTGCAAATCCTGGATGATGAAGTATGGGGGCGGTATGAAATTAGATTCTTTCATAGGCCCCAGAATGTTAGTTAAGCAACAACCCCCTACTGCTGGCTGTGGGGCATTAGAATACAGCAGTGTGTTAGTATACTGGGTAGGCTATACAAACACACTCAATCTATATGCATCATCATGAAAAAAAATTGCTTACTCACAAAGGTGAGAAGATCCTGCTGATCACGAAGTTCCCTTAGATGGAAAATTATTTCTTTTATTGTGTCTTCAGCTTTTGAAATATATACAAGAGCAAGAAGAACCACAAGGTGTTTCAGCATGATGAGCTTCTGATGTCCTGCAGGGCCTGTAATTTAGAATGGACAATTTACAGTGTGGGAAAACAAACAGGAGGAGCTATTGTGTGTATGACTTTCTTGCCATAAATGGGATATAGGCTACCTTTCAAATGCAGCTAGATAAGTGATACCAGATTGAAACTCATGACGAAATTTATTTTAAGGAAGGTCTAGGATTATTTTACAGTTTTGGCTGCCTTTACTGATGCTTTGGAGACTGCTTGCAGTAACCACACTGCCCAAAAAAAGGATGCTAATGTTCGGGGTAGCTCTTTTAGATGTGATAATCCCTTGGTTGATTCATTATGGATCTACAGTATGTATACACTTTTGCGGTTATTGTTCATCAGTGTGGCTTTGACTTTCTCTTCAATTATGTACATTTACCTGATTCACATGTTTAAGCTGCGCTTAATGTTAACGAATGGTTTTAGTTTATATGTTTCCACCTAGTGCGTAAAGATAAATAACACGGCATGCCCACGTCAAAAAAAAGGTGTAAAGTTACCTTCAGATGACCAAACTCCACTCTGCAGCAGGCTCCTCCAAAATTTGACTTGTAGGTTAACCCTATCACGCCCCCTCGTTTTGTACGCTTGCGCAATGTTTCCCGTCAGTGACTTCAGTCCGTACGCGCCAAGTACTAACCTGTTCCTGAATTATTTGCCTTCAGTCAGCAGCGGGTAGGCTATCCACAAAAAACGGAATTCCGAATCAGCATGCTGATTTTACTTATGCGTGTGTCTATTCTAAATATGTAATTCAGCTTAATACAGCACATATAAATGATTTCACTACTATGCTGGTGCTACAATGCTAACATTACCCGGCTAACGAAGTGCCACTCAAGCCAACACAATGTAGGAGTCTGACTTGCTGGCAACCAAATCATATTACCATATCCATGTTCTGTCGAGGGGGTTACTACACTGCTCCCATACAATGTCAATTTCTTCCAAGTCCATGTGAGCGGAGGGTATTTTAGATGAACGCTTTGTTGTTCTAGCTGAGTATTGTAAGTTGTCGGCAAGTTGTTAGCTAACTTTGATTGCTAACCTTACTTGAGTTTCACTTCAGACAGCTAGCAGCCCACAGAGTCTAGTACCCCGAAAAGAGGGAGGAAAAACGACGAACACCTTTGTCAGTCAACCTACTGTTCCCCTTAGTCTGTCAACATAGTGGTGGTTTAAGTTGCCCTCTTGTTTGACGGTGCCTAGACGTTTAAAGAACTTCTAGAGTAACCACCACACCGAAGTCTTCACTAATGTTTGCTTCCACGTTATGAATCACTAGTACACTGCGTGGAGACAGCGTTGCGGTACTTGTAAACGACGTATGCATCAGAGGCTGACAGTGTATGAGGACGTCAATTTTGTTTTAGTAAATAACACAGGTAAATGTGTGTCCATTCCTGAGTTATTATCTTGCCCTTATGTAATCGGTGACTGAGTATGGCCTCTGTTCTGTAAAGAGCCAAGTATGTGTTCAGTATCCGAAACACTTTTCAAAGGCTGGTTATTTAAATCAGTTAATCAATTAAATCAGTAAAGGTTCTGGGTCAGGGATTGGACTTGCAGATGGACAGTTGAAGTGGTAAATGCTCTGTTAAAGCAATGCTAGCCACCCTTTTACAGTTTTGAGGTGTACCATAAGGTAGCTAGTACTCTTTAAAGTGCTTCTTATGATAGCCTTACATGGGCATCAGGACAGTGTTGTAAATGTGCTTGTTCGTCATTTGTGAGTGTTCACCGGCTGACACAGGAGAGGTGGACTGTAATATGTTTCTGTAAATAAGACTGGTAATTGTATGTCATTGCCTCCTCCATTTCCCGGCACTGGTATTAGTTACAGACTGAATGACAACAAGTATGTGCCAGATGTAACAGAGTGTCCGTAAATATAATGTAGCAGAGCACTTTTATACTCCTTACTTTTGTGAAAAGCTGCAAATTTGTCACCCTTTGCAGCAGTCTCAGCCTGACAGGCTGAAGAAACATTCCCGAGATGTCCAAGATCGAGAAGATGAGCATCCTGGGGGTCAGGAGTTTTGGGGTGCAGGACAAGGACAAACAGGTCATCACATTCTTCACGCCCATGACTGTCCTGGTCGGACCCAACGGAGCAGGCAAGACGGTATGCTTTCCCCAAGTCCTTGGAGAGTTGTTATTGGTGTTACTGTACACATATTCTTTCAAAGTGATTCTTTCAAAATATATATTCCACATCATGGACATGACACAACATGAGCAAATACACTGACAGTCAATGAAAACACATCAGAAAACTTTCTTGTACTTTTTTACCGTGACCTTGCATTTTAATGGTCTTTTCTGACCTTTATTTCACCTTGTGTGACTGAATAATGTGTCATATTTCACACGAAAACTGTTATTTTCTTAATGTTCCAAAGGAAATTAAATTCTTTTTTGATAAGTGTTCTGATGCGTTTTCATTGACTGTCAGTGTACAATATTATTTAAGTGATGTAAGTTCCACAGCCAAAAATAGCAAGTGCTCAAATGGCATTTTATCATTGACATCAAACTGTCCATTGAATTAGTATTAACACATGACCAATGATGTGTGTGTTTGTTGATGTGTCTTAAGTATGTGGAATTTAGTAGTATTTTGCATATCTATGACACCCTTTGTATTTCAATTGTGTGGTCAGTTCACTTGCTTACTAGCCCTGAATGTAAACATCAGTAAACACTAATATGTTACTGGACAATTGATGACTCCCAGTCAAAACAAGTGTAACGCCATATTTCAATTCCACGTTCCACGTTGTTTTTCAGACCATCATTGAGTGCCTGAAGTACATCACCTCAGGTGATTTCCCCCCTGGAGCCAAGGGTGCAAATTTTGTTCATGATCCCAAGGTAAGACAAAGACCCAACATGAGCATCGAACATTTACAAGGTATTTGCTATACAGTTTAAAGTAAACAATAGTAACATAACATACACATAAACGACACCTAATAGCAATTGTCAGTGAGTAAATGTGTATGAACTGCCCTAAAACAGAGAGGTACAATGGGGAGATGTTCATATATGAAGAGCCCACGGGTCATAGTCACAAAATGCAGAAACTGACATTATGATTTTTAAGTATGATTTTTGATTCGATTTTTTCAGTAAATGCTATTTTAGAATGCTTCTGGGTCAAAACTGTGTTTGTTTACTCACATGATTACCTTTGAAAAAGCTGGAGTTTCAATACAACTGCCGGTAGGGGAGTAACTTGAAAAATGTGATTTTGTGACTATGCCCGTTTTTTGCCGTGGACTCCTCATATGACGTCTGTAGTCTCGAAGGTGGGTTACTTTATAGGGGCACAAACACCTAGCTACTTTTTTTTGCAACTTGTCAGCGACCAGAGCTATGTTGCTTGGTGGGAGGGCTTAAAAGGATGATGAGCTTAAGCATCAAGTTTATAAGTACGTATGCTGTATTCAGGCAGCTGTGATTGGTACAAGGCAGGCCCAGTAGTTTTAAAGAAGAGCCGCTCAGAGTTGACACCCTGTTCTTCAGGTTAAGGCTACAGTTCCAGTGCATGTCCAGAATACCATATGAAACACTTGATGTGACCTCTTGTGGTCACTGTCAAGAAATGCACATATTATCTGACAAGTTATGTTGCAGCCAGCTGGATCAGTATACATTCATGACACATGACACACACAAAATCTACCTTATAAGTTCAATTTATTTCACTTATACTACACACATTTTGAAGTGAAAAACAACGCAAGGCGGGGCTTGGGAGGCACACACATGACCCGTTGGAGTGTCACATAAAAATGAACGGGAAATGGGAGGTACACAAATGCAAGCAAAGCTCAGTGGAAACTGCGTCCCTGTGTTACTCTGTGTGTGCTGTAGGACGCTCAGGAGACTGACGTGCGAGCCCAGATCCGCCTGCAGTTCCGGGACGTGAACGGCGAGTTTGTGGCCGTGCAGCGCTCCATGATGTGCTCGCAGAGGCGGAAGAAGATGGAGTTTAAAACGCTGGAGGGCGTCATCACCAGGATAAAGTACGTTTAGTGATGTCATGGCTCCTCTGTGTCTCCCGCGGAAAGGTGTAGTGTGCTTGATGGCGGTGTCAGTCCCAGCTTCAGCAAATGAAAACCTGCCATGTGTTCCCTCTGCCTGTAAAGTAAACACAGGTGATTTCACTAATAAGCCGATCTACCTGTCTGATAATTTCTGCGCTGATTAGGATCAGCTAGTTTAAAATTTGGCCAGATGAAATATGTGGCAGGGTTTTTTACTTTCTGATGGCAGGATTAGTACCTCCGGTCCTTGATTATGATCCGTATTTTCGACAGAGCCGTTATGAATGTGGGAGGATTTCACAACCAGCGATGCTTGGCAGTAGACTTGCTCTCCAAAATGAAATGTGCTTGTCCTAGCTGTACCAAGAGTGTCATGCATTTGACAGACAGAATTTAAAAGACAAACAAATAGACTTATTTTTTGCTTGCTTGTTACATATTGTATTCATATTTTTGTCAATTCTTTCATAAATCTGCTGATTGAGTTAATCTGCATGTGACCTATGCTATGCCAAAGCATCCATGACAAGGTCCAGTAACACGTTACATGGTACCAATTGGCAGACTTAAGTACTGTAATCACAACTGTATTTTTTTTTATTATTAATGGTACTCAGGCAAGATTAGGCAATCCTTTCCATCGGAGTAGCAATTTCATTGACGGTGGATCGAATCTTACCAAACTGACCCTGACGTGTGTGGTTTGTGTTTATTCTTCTCCTTAGACACGGAGAGAAAGTCAGCATCAGCTCCAAGTGCGCAGAGATGGACCGTGAGATGGTGGCCGCGCTCGGGGTCTCCAAAGCCATTCTCAACAACGTCATCTTCTGCCACCAGGAGGACTCCAACTGGCCTCTCAGTGAAGGCAAAGCCCTGAAGCAGAAGTTTGATGATATATTCGCAGCTACAAAGTATGCTTGTTTTTTTTTTTTCCCATGAAATAATCTGAAACTGTCCCATGCTCAAACCAGCTTTATTTGAGTCATTTAAAATGATCGAAAACTGCGATAAGAGGACCTGTGTGCAGCGGTTTGATGTGGTTCGCAGCCTGACATCTGATCACCCCGTCTCGATATGCAGTTAAAGTGCACAGTCAGCAAGTGCACATCAGCGCACATCACATGACAGTATCAGACATGGCTTGAAATGTCACATAAATGCTTTTTTTGTGGGAGCTCTCTGGATCATATCTCACCTTCTTTGGCTTACAAACATTTTTATGACTAGTGAGTCACTCACAAGTTGTTTTTAGTAGTTTTGAAAACAGACATTTTTTATGAGCACCTTAGTAAAACTTTCAGAAGTCTCCTGAGCACCCTAAGCCCTTTATGTCTTCTCAGACATTATTTTTATTTGGGGATTGAGCAAAAATAGCTTAATTGTATGCTAAAATTAAACTACTCTCCTCAACCATTTTTTTTATAATAACAACAATAATATCATACCAGAGAGGGTACCAGTGCATGGGTCTGACATCTCTCTAACGGTCTACCTTTTTGGAACAACCAAGTCCTTTAAACTAATATGAAGCCAGAGTAGATTTAAGGGATCAGAATATAAGAATTTATTTCTTAGAACCATAGATAGAAAATGCTAGTTTTCCATATATTGTGATTTTTGTTTGAAAATAAAATGCACCCACCAAACTGTTAGTTGCACCTTCTCCCTTATTGTCTCCCTTATTGATAAGCCCGTGCTGGGGAACATGTGCATACTCCTGCACATTCAAGGCAGGTGGAGATCGCACACAGAAGCTGAATATTTGCAGAATTTTCAGAATTTTGTATTTAAATACATTTCCGAAAGGATATAGGTCATACCAAAACAGGAAACTAATTAGCCATGTGGGATCTCCACCTTCCTTGAATCTGAACTGTTTGTGGAGTTACACACGGGGTGGAACTGGGATAAGAAGACGTAGGCACAGACACCATATCTATGTCCCGTGCCCCTGCAGGTACATCAAGGTGCTGGAGACACTCCGGACGCTGCGGCTGAAGCAGGCCTCTGTGGTGCGCGAGTGCCAGACGGAGCTGCAGTACCTGAAGCAGAACAAGGAGAAGGCCCAGGAGATCCGCGACCTGCTGTCCAGCAAGGAGGAGCAGCTGGCTGCCTCCAAAGACAGCGTGGAGCGAATCGCCAACCAGATCACTCCTCTGGAGGTGAGGCAGAATGTGTGCGTGTGTGTGTGTTTCTTGTTTAATGCGTGCTGAATAATTACCTCTGCCAGCGGAGGCTATGTTATCATTGGCGTTTGTTAATTTGTTTGTTAGTTAGCAACATAACTGAAAAAAAATCATGGATGGATTTTGATGACATTTTCAGAGTAGGTCAAAAATGGTGATTAGATTTTGGTGGTGATGTGAGCTGCCCTGGCGGAGGTCTGCGGTCTCTCATTGGTTTTCTAGTTGTTGTAGCAACCAGTAGTAAGTATGAGCGATGATCCCTCTGATGACTTTTTTCAGTGTCTTGATATTAAGTCACCTCGTTTTGAAACTCTCTCTGTTTGACAAGATTCAAGATTATTTTATTTATATAGATTTATATAGATTTATTATTACATCTCATTATACTTGTATAAGAGAGTAAAACTCGTCGTGCAAAAAGCTGTTTTGGAGTGTGGTGGTCCAAGCTTTAAGACTTCTATATCGCCTGCCAGATGGCAGCAACTGAAACAGTCCATGACTAGGATGGCTGGGATCTGTAGAGATTCTTCTGGCCTTTCTGATGCATCGCCTCTCATACAGGTTCTGGATGGAGGGCAGGTCATATCCACAGATGCCCTGTGCTGTACGACAGTGACGGTTGTGACAGTTGGAGCTTTGGTGGTTACAGTAACGTTTCTTGAGTCTCAGGTCTGCTGCACAGCAGTAAGATGTATGACACTGACACATAGTTCATAAAAGTATTAGGGATGCAAACAATTAATCGACTATCGATTAATTGTCGATAAGAATTTGGTTGAATAATTTAAATTAACCATCAGTTAATTGTCCATATGACACTCACTAGTGGTATCGCTAATAGAGGGCGCCTAACGTGAAATGCTAACGCGAGAGACCCAGCTCAAAAAACATGAAGCGGTCAAGACAAAAATAAGCCAAATGTACTCTGTGTCGTGCTACGTTTAAATACAACAGTTCAACTACTTCACTGAGTTACCACCTCAACAGTGTGCATGCAGCTGTGCTTCATGGAGCTAGTGCATCAGAACAACCTACAATCACAGCACTTGTTGGGAAGCCGAGCATGTGATGATAGGAGAGCAGAGGGCATTACTGAAAGGATATGCACCATGATTGCTATGGCCATGGTGGTCAAGCTAGCTATTCCAAAGTTCTGAAGCCTTGCTTAGCAAAATCACGTTCGTAGAGAGCCCAAATGCAGTGCGACAACACTAAAAAACAATCTCAGAGGCATATAACGTTGCAACTCTGTGTTCTTCCATCTGCTCGTCATTTGCTAAAGCTGTCACATCTCTACTGTTTGTTTACAGTTCACCACGAACTTGGCACATTGATACATAAACGTGATATGGTCAGAAAGCATAGACGACTAAATAGGTGTGCCTATATAGAAAATTAATAACCGTTCTAAAGAACGATTCACAATGTGAAATTGAAGGAAGCTGTGGTATAAAGCTAAATAATATTCTGTGTAGCTCTCTATTTAGAATGTCCTCTGTTTCTTTTTATGTTTCTAATAAATAAATGTTTCAATTGCAACAAATGAGCCAGTCCACAATTTACTTTCATGTTAAAGTAGCTGTACTTTCTATAAAGAATATATTTTGTATTTTGTTTATGTTGAACAACATAAATGCATTTGTCTGCACTGTGTTCCTAATAGTACAATAAATCCTTCATTAAGGAATATGACATTTTTTTAAATTCAGTATTTTAACTACGTTTAGCTTATATTCTTACAGACTATATTGAAACACTGAAATTCAGGGAGAAATCGCCGCTTATCAATTAATCGTTAATTGATTGACAAGGCCAGTCAACTAACGATTAATGAATTAATCGATAATTTGCATCCCTAAAAAGTATCCACTTTTCTTCCCGCATTAACCATCAGAACCAGCTGCTTGAGATCGACGACAAACTGCGCAAAGTGATGTCGCTGGACAATAACATCCGGGCTCTGGAGAGCAGGAAGAAGCAGATGGAGGAGGACAACATGGAGCTGGAGGAAAAGATGGAGCAGGTGATGTCACTGTAAATCAGTTGTGGTGTACATCTGACGTGCAGATCTGAAGTGTGTTTTATGTTGTTTGTAGAAATATTGTAACGAATATGGTCATAGTTACAGGGGTTAGACAAAATAATTGGAACACTTGTTAAATTCAAAGAAAGTTTATTTCTCCAGCCAGAATTACGCCGTTTGCTAGAGATTTTTCCATTCTTCTTGAATTCCGTCATGGTCCTTTATATGGTAGCTCCCGAGAAACCAAGCAGTTCAGCTGTCTTGGCTCCTGCCAAACGAGCTCCAACAATTTGCCCTTTTTCAAACTCAGTTAGGTCATGCATTTTAACTTAAATTTTGCTACAATTTGAAAAAGAATTAGAAATATACAGTCAAATAGTTAAATAAACCTATCTACAATGGATATAAACTCCCATAATGAAATTTGAATCAATATTCTTGACACAATAGGTCATTGAAATACCAAAGTGAAATTTGCACGGTTCCAATTATTTTGTCTAACCCCTGTATACTGTAGTCATTACAATCTAATTTAGTTTTAGAGGTGTGGACTGTGTGTTAATGTTTGTGTGTATGTCTGGGTGTGTCTCTGTGTCTGTGTGTGTGTGTGACGTGCATCCACGTGTGTGTGTATTTGTTGTCATCCATGCATACATGTCTTTGAGTGTGTGTATTTGTGGGCATTCATGCATACGTGTCTGTGTGTGTGTGTGTGTGTGTGCGCAGGTGTTTCAAGGGTCGGACACAGAACTGCAGGACATGTATGAGAACCACCAGCGGCTGGTGAGGGAGAAGGATCGGCGGCTGGGAGAACAGCAGAACGAGCTTCACCGAGCAGGACGCGAGTGCCAGAGGCTCACCAACACCAAGTCAGAGCTGCTGGTGGAGCAGGGTACTCAGAAAACACTTGCACATGTTTCACATGCAGAGGAGAGGCCATAAACAGACTTCCTGTCTCCTCTACAGCACAGCTCTGGGTAACATAATTGGCCTGTTCCCAACAGAAGGCAATTGCCTTGATGAGTCCCTGCTTTGATCGAGAGGTGCCCTTATTAGATATGATTAGATAGCAGTTAAGGCAACATTTATAAATGTTGGTTTGGAATGGGCTTTGAAGACAGCTGACATGACGATGACATTAGCACTTAGTACTTAGTAAGCACTTAGCACTTAGTAAGAATGCAAAACCAGCTTACGTAAGCTAGTAGGCTAATGTTAGACAGTTGGCTGACAGATAACACACAAATCATACAATATGCTATGAATGCTATGTGACAGTGATGAAATAATCAAATAGTACAGTGTTTAATTTTTTTGCCAGATTTTAATTATCCAAGTGGAAAAGTGCCAAACAAGACATTTTGCTACAGACAGCCGCCAGAACATACATTTCTACCGCCATGTTTATTTACTTCTCACAGCTTTTTGACAGCACACAGAACTCTGGGTAATAGGCAGTATTGAGGATACAGTAAAACTGCATTTAAAAACGGCTGATGCGTGGGTAGTTCCAACGTAACTCAGACAGAAAAAAAATATCTATTTGGAATGGCAGTTGCTGACTCCTTACTTAACTCTAGTACTTTCAATAGCACATGTCAGGTATGAGTGTATTCTTTCTCTTACAGTAGTTTAATTTTTTTATGTAGAGGGAAGTTTCCATAAGTCATTTAAGAACATTCAAAGTTTTCCTCCTAATTTCAGTTTTCTTCTCTTCTCCAAGGTCGTCTTCAGCTGGAGGCTGATCGGCAGGCGCAGAACCTGAAGAACCGCGACGGCCAGGTGCGCTCCCTGGCCTCCACGCTGGAGCTGGAGGGCTATGAGCGAGCACCCTTCAGCAGGCAGAAGATCCAGAGCTTCTACCAGCAGGTGGAAGAGAGGCAGGAGCAGGAGACTCAGGCCCTTAAACAAGTCTTGGTAAGGCTGATAGACTCCCGTAAACAGTGCTTGTTTATGCAGTACAACTTATTATGAGTTCAGAAAAGAAATAATTTTCTTTGCCAGAGGTAATTTGTTTTTGTTTGTTTTTTGTTTGGTTGGTAATTTATGTATCAACAGTGTAATGGAGAAACTACCTGCTAAGTTTTTCTGAAACTTGGGGGAGGAGTGTAGTAGCATTGGTCAAGGGAGAGCCTTGGATTGTAGTATGTATGTGGTTCAATAATTCTATCAATAATCCAGGGCTGATAGTATTCAGGCACCGTGCCGTAATTCAGGCTTGGCAGTGTTTGTCTGCAAGGAAAAATATAGATCTATACCGACTATATTTCATAGGAAAAGCTTGTCAGTGCTGGGATATGGTCACGTTTGAGTCACCCAGAGAGGTCTAATAAGAGTAACCCAGCTCTTGCTCTCAACCAAAGAAACATTAGGCTAAGATCATGCTAACATTACTTCAGTTAGTTAGGTTTATCAAATCTTATTCCAAAAAACACTAGATTGAGTGTAGTAGAAGTTAAGGCTAAGGATTTTTGTTGTGCTATCAGCCCAGATAATCAGTAACTTGATTAATAATAATAATAGTAATAAGCAATAAGCAATGGTTATAAATAGGGGGTGCTGTGGCACAAGCAGTTGCATTTCTGTCCACCTACACCACCCTGGGTGATGGTGGTCAACCTGTAGTTATGTGCAGTGTGTGTGTGATCAAAAAGCACAACTCAAGTGTATGTGAGCTTCCTGTACATTTCACGCCGATCAACTATTGCCTGGATGGTAACATCTAGCCTGGTAAACCAGCCCCTCATACTTCATTTCATTTTGCACAGAGGGTCTGGAGTCGAGGCCGTTGAAATTCATGTATGAGGACCGGGCAACTCCTAGCCCGTTAGCGAACAGAGGGAGTGTTCGTGAGCCATGATGTTGACTTTGTATGCTACATTTGAATTGTAGTGCATAGGTAGGCTAATTGCATATGTGACGACCAGACGTTAGCGATTGGGTAAAAGCAGAGCCACTTGTTTTAAACTTTAGCAGAGTCCACACCTCCAGAAATCACGGCTTCACGGCCTCGACTCCAGACCCTCTGTACAAAATGAAATGAAGTACGAGGGGCTGGTTTACCAGGCTGGGTAACATCTGGTGCTGTGCTGGCTCTCTTTCCCCCAGAGTGACCTGCAGGAGCGCGAGGCGCAGAAGCAGGAGGCGGTGGACGAGATGCGGGACAAGCGCGCGGGCCTGGAGCGTACCATCGAGCTGAAGCGCGACATGCAGAGCAAGAAGCAGCAGGAGCTGCGTGCCGTCAGCCAGGAGCTGCAGCGTCTGGAGGGGTCGTCGGGACGCCTGCATGAGCTGGACGCCCAGCTGACCAAAGCGGTGAGGCCCCAGCGGAGAGAGGGGGACCCGTTTCCTTGCATTATTACATTACATTACACCTACAGGGTTCCCACGGTCATGGAAATCCTGGAGAAGGCATGGAAATTGACAATGTCATTTTCCAGGCCTGGATTAGTCATGGAATTTTGTAAATTCACTAAAAGTTTTGAAAAAGTCATGGAATTTTAGTTTCTCCCTAGCGCAACTACAGTGTTCTGTTATCATTAGGCCTTTAGAGTCAACAATAAATACATTGACAGCATTTTGAATGTTAAACATTTCATATTTAGCCCTAAAACTGTGCTAAATTCTATACACTTGAGGTGCCGTTAAGTCATGGAAAATTCACTTCATGTCATGAAAAAGGCATGGAAAAGTTTTGAAATTTTGTCAGTGAAAAAGAGTGGGAACCCTGCACTTAGCAGACGCAACATGCTTGAATGCGATTTCATCTTGTGTGTGTGTGTGTGTGTGTGTGTGTGTGTGTGTAACAGGAGCACGAGCTGGACAGTGCAGTGCGTGCCTCATCCGTGGACAGTATGCGTGCGGAGCTGGAGGAGCTCCAGAGGGAGAAGGCCGAGCTGGACCGCAGACAGCGGCAGCTGGACCAGGAGATGAGCAGCCTCAACGCACACACCACCTCCCGCACCCAGATGGACATGCTCAAGAAAGACAAGGTAGTGTGCAGCTGTGGTCTAGTGGTTAGGGAGTTGGAGTCAGAGAGTCCTAGGTTCAAATCCCGCCCAACCCATGGCTGAAATGCCCTTGAGCAAGGCATCCAACCCCATGCTGCTCCAAATAACTGTAAGTGGCTCTCGATAAGAGCGTCAGCTAAGTGTAATGTAATAACAAGGTGGGGGCAGCTTCTGCCATCCAGTCAGTCAGGAGCTTTTCTTTGCATTTTTTTTTAATTTTGTTTATTGTGTGTACCAACACACATTGAATACAAACCACATTAACCCACAAAACACACAATAACCCTTTAAGAGGCACCCCCCTATTATAACTTTGTTGTTATCAGAATGGCAGTGACCAAGTTGTAATGCATTACTAAAGACTTTCTGTAATGTCATAGTAATGTAGCAATGTTGTAGTTACATCTTTTTCAGTCACAGCGAGTCGTTGCGCCTGTGATACGGTGACCGCTAAATCCAAAGACATTTTTAAAGACATTTTTTTATTTTTTATACACTAAATATGAACCCTTCAGGACTAGTTGCGCTCTGACTTAATATATATGTTTATATATGGGGTATATCTGAGGTGTCTCTACAGTTCAGGGGGGTGTTCAATAAAGCAAGTCTTTCCCATCAAACTAAGAGTAAGTTTCACATTGCGTGAGATACCGTGAGATACGAGTAGCTTAACATACGAGTTTTTTGAGATGCGAATGGTAGCTCAGGTCATTTTTTTGACTGACATGCGAGTTAATTTCTGAGATACGAGTCGTGCTTCGGGAAGCTGCCGCTAGTTGGTGCACAGGGTAAAGCATCCATACAACGAGCTTCTTGTTCTTTCTCGCATGTTACCCGTACAGTAAAGATGTATCTCATTCGTTTTCCGTGTTTGTGCATCATTTTTACAGTTTATAATTACACAAAAAAAAATTGACATACGAGCTGATTGACATACGAGCTCGGTTACGGAACGGATTAAACTTGTATCTTCCCGGATGACTGCCACGGCAATGTTTGCGCTGTGTCCTCCGCAGATGGACAAGGAGGAGCAGGTGAGGAGGATCAAAGCCAGGCACAGCGAGGAGCTGGTGTCTCTCATGGGCCACTTCCCCAACAAGAGAGAGCTCGAGGACTGGATCTTCTCCAACTCCAGGGAGGTTAATTCCACCCGAGAAAAACTTGCCAAACTGAAGTAAGTCTAGCAGTGTGTGTGTGTGTGGGGGGGTGTCTGTGTCTATGTGTGTGTGTGTGTGTGTTTTTCTTGTTTTTAATATTAACGTGACAGCACTAAAAATTAATCTCAGAGGCACATAACACGTTGCTACTCTGTGTACTTCAATCCACTCGTCATTTACTAAAGCCGTCACATCTTTGCTGTTTATTTACAGTTCACCATGAACTTGGGGCATTGATACACAAGTGTAATATGGAAAACAGGCTACTTCATAGGTGTGCATATATGGAAAATAAATTGACATTTTGAACAGTGCATTACAGTGGGTAATTTAAGTCATGGTATAATTGTTTTTAAATAAAATATAACTCATTATTTATCACATCTTTCACTAATGGAGAATCAACTGCACAGTGAAAATGTAGGCTGTTCAACTCTGACCTTTCAGGTGTAGGGTTTTTTTTTACATTTTGTAATGAAAACACATCTCTGTGAGTGTATGCCGGTAAGTGGTTGCATGTTGATGATGTGGTAAAAAGTGAAGCCTTACAGGAAAACCGCCAGCTTAAGAAAGATATAAGCTCATTTTTGCTGTAAGCTATAGATCATTTTGTTTTTTTAGCATCCTGGTTGATTAGATCTTACAACCACAAGATGCATTTTGAGAATTTTTTTTTCTTTTTTTTTTTTTTAGTCGTTTGAATTACATGGAACCAAAGCTAAGAATCTCAACTCTTTCCATTGCATATCTCGTCTGCTTGTTAACTCATTCAGTGCCAGCCATTTTCAAAGTTGGTCACGTCCCAGTGCCAGGATTTTTTGAACATTTCAGTGTTTTTTCAAGACCCACAGAAAATTGAGTTCTATGTCTGTGTCAACAAAAAACATACCAAAAGAAACTCCAGACTTTCCTTTATCATCAGAAAAAACATTTTGTTTGTACCTCTTTCCATTCCTTAGCAATTGTCTGGAGAACATGGGTGGGTGTAACTAAAAATGCTGATTTCTGACCAAAATACTGAGAAAAATGGCTTTTTGTAACGAGCAACATTTCAAGCAGAAAATGTCTTTGATTACAATTGTTTTTGCTTCAGAGACATCTCAAACATTATGAAAAGTGATCCCATTGTATACTGCACCAAAAATAACGCTGGCAACATTATTTATAAATTAAAAAAATACAAATTTATTTATAAAACCATGTAGGCACATTTCATAGATTCTTTGAAGCACAGCTAAAAGCAACACTTCATGGGAAACACGTTGTGCGTAAACATTTCAAAGGCAAAAATTAGACTTTCTAGCAGCTATTTATGTACAGCACACTATGTTATAACTGTAGTGCTTCTAGCTCTGCCCCTCTGTGTGCGCGCGTGTGTATGCATGTGTGTGCATGAGAAGCAGAGCAGAGAAGCAGAGCAGAGAAGACCTATAAACACGATCTAAAATACCGGTCCATACATCTAGTATCGGAGTAAGCTATGCAATTAGACTACTGCTCCATGCTTGTAAATGTAATATTTCTGAACGTCACCAAACACGATATAAAACATTGTAACATTTTAGTGTGGGAACTTGGCTCAGAGAGGGGATAGGCAAACCGAAACCGAACTAAATATACAAAGCCTTCAGAGCAAAATAACATCGTATTCCACAGGATCCGCACACAGAACAACTAGATTAACACATGAGAATGATAGCACAGAAAATTATGATGTTGGGAGAGTGCAGTGAATCCGTGCGCTTTACAAATGTAGAGAGCTGGGTCGTCAGTGACTTGCTGTCGGCGCAGACGGGTCAGTCAAGTGCAGGTGTAGCTATCTATGAAACAGCGCGACAGGCTGCTCATTATGCATTACCTAAAGTGAAATTAATCTATTGGTGGCTTGCAGAAGCTAAACGTAAGATGTTGCTAGGAAAACAGTAGCTTCAACATACGTGCTGACAGGATTTATTTTGATCAAGCTAGCAGTGTGCAAAACTGCAAGCAACTGAGCAAGCCAGGTCCAGTGTCTCTTCTTTGAGACAATGTTAGATGATCACATATCCACACTGATACTGGTACTACCCACAGAATGGGTTCCCTTGTGATTACAACTTTGATTTTTGTACACAAGCTAGATCAGATGATTACCCCACCTCCACTGTAAAAAAACGCAATTGACGCGATAACGCGTCATTGGCACTGGGCGTTACTATCGTAAAAGACGCGTTTTCGCGTCATTGGCATCGAATGAGTTAATTGTGAATTTTTTTTTTTTTTTTTTTTTTTTTCTCATTTTCCTATGGAGGCTTTATTGATCAGAGACCACCTGTACTCTGGTATGAGTGAAATGTACCTAATGTGAGTACGCCCTTAATTGGCCTTCATAAACATGCTGTTGTTGACAGTATGGTGTATGGTCAGACTACCCTAGTGTTACATGACAGTCTGTTAGTGCTGTTCCTCTGTTCTATACATAAGGGATAATGGATGACACGGTGTTCGTATATCAGAAAGTTGGTGTACCTTTTAGGTGGTAGTGCGACCACCTGTTCTGTTCTGTTGAGCCTAGTTTAGCGAAATCGCTTTAGTTAAGAGTCCAAATGCAGCGTTCCAGCACCTAAAATGGATCTCAGATGCATTTAACATGTTGCTACGCTGTATACTTTTCTACGTTTGCTAAGTCATGTCTTTTCAGTTCATTTCAAGTTCACCACAAACATTGGCGCATTAATACACAAGTGCAGTACAGTCAGAATTCAAGCAGACACTACTTCTGCTACTAGGTATGTGTATACAGACAATGAATTGACATTCCACAGAACACATCACATTGGGAAATCTAACCAAGCCGTGGTGTAAGATGAAAATAATACTCAATACCAGATTGATTTGCTTGCCGTACTTCCACAAGTAAATATGATTTCCAAGTACCTCCCAAGACAAGATATTGGTGCAAAATTGGTTTGTGTAACGTCTAAGGTATATAAAGTAACACAATGAATGCAAGTGCATTTGCTGATGTCAAGCATGTGTGAGTGGAAAACTACTCTAGCCTCTGTCACTTGAGCATCTCTTACTGTATGTGTGTGTCTGTGTATGTGTGTGGGTGTGTCTGTGTGTCTGTGTGCGCGCGCACGCAGCAAGGACTTGGCCTCGGGCGAGCAGAACAAGAGCCACTGCGCGGCCGAGATCCGCCAGAAGGAGCAGCAGCTGACCAGCTACGAGGAGAAGCTCTTCAGTGTCTGCGGCAGCCAGGACCTGCAGTCTGACCTCACCAAGCTCCAGGAGGACATCGAGAAGAGCTCGAAGCAGAGAGGTACGCCAGCTCGCGTTCCCCAGGTTGAAATCACATTACACCGCGCTACCGCACTTCCTGAAGGCAGGCGTGGGACCTGCAGCTCCACGCACTGTCATGCTGTAAGATGTCCTGTGACAAATTTGGTCTCATGCTTCAGGCTCAAAGCCTCCAAGGCCCTTTAACTTGTAACACTGCTTGATGGTCATGGCAGAACAAACACACAAGGGGGAATGGAATAGAATAGAATAGAATATTGGCAGAGCAGAGACACAAAATGGCTGTGTGGCCAAACTTTTCTGCTTCTGTGTGCGTGTGTGTGTTGTCTGGAAGTTATGTTGCGTAAATGTGTGCACTGCACTTAGATGTTCATGTTCGTACACATTGTAATTGATTGATGTTCATGTATGTGCATATCATAAATAATAAACGAGCCTCATTAAGTTTATCCACGTGTGTCTGTGAGCAGCCATGCTGGCAGGCGCCACAGCTGTGTACAGCCAGTTCATCAGCCAGCTGACCCAGCCCGAGGAGGGCGAGCCGTGCTGCCCCGTGTGCCAGCGCATATTCTCCACTGACAGCGACCTGCAGGAGGTCATCAACGACATGCAGTCCAAGCTGCGCCTGGTGCCCGACAAACTGCGCAACACGGAGCAGGACCTGCGCAGGAAGGAACGCAGGCGGGACGACATGATGGCCCTGAAGCCTGTCAGGTGGGGAGCGAGCAGCCGCCGGCTGTGGGCAGGCCGTGGAAGAGTCTGGTCATGGCTCAGCCCAAATTACATGTCCAATGGGTCTGACACCTTTAAGTACATGTTGTGATTTGTTTTGAAAGCCTATTCTTTTGTGTATGTCCTTTGTATATGTAAGGGCTGATTCACACCAAACACTCTGCGTATTCAGCGCGTGCCCGTTTTCTGTCCGTATTCGTTTAGAATGCATGCTAACAAATTAAACTATTCACATTGCAAGCGTGATCTGCGCGTATTCTGTCCCTATACAAACATATTGTATACGGATACACGCTGTACACACTCAACTCGGTGTGAATGAACCCTAAGCCTGTTCTTTTATAGGTCACCACAACTATTTTGTGTAATTAAGTTGGGGTTGGTTAATTCAAGAGATGGTAGGTAGCCTATTTTAGTAGTCACCTTTGTCCAAAGTAGTCTGCCCTCCCGAGAAGCCCTTTACAGTGTCACCACTAGGTGGCTAAGTGGCCCATAGCCTCGTCATTACAGGCTAGGCCAGGCTTAGTTGTGGGAATTAAACATTTTTAAAAGCAGGTTAATTTTGGCGTGCTTTATACATTACGAGTCAAACACTTATTTTTACATTTTTACTTTTTTATTTTTTATTAAAATTCCTGAGTCAATTAAAAAAGAAATCATGGAATCAATTTGTATACCAAAATGTGTTCTATGCTATTGACTAATGAAAGCAGTGCCCTTTTACAGACATAACAGTTCAACACATTAGTGGTATTCTTCCTGCCATAAAAAAACAACATTTTTCAGAAATTTCTTTCCAACTGTTGGAGATGTTCCCATTTCTGTGTGACACTTGCAGGTTGCTTTGTTATCATTGTTTCACTGTCCAGTTCATCCCAAATCAGCTCGATGAAGTGCAGGCCTGTAGTCTGTGCTTGCCACGTCATGTTTTTAGTTTACCATCTTGGTCTTTTTTTATAAGGTAGTTCAGGCATCGCTTGGACATACGTATGTTTTGGGTCATTCTCTTTTTGTAGGATAAACCCCTGCACCTCACAAGGTGAGCGTTTACAACCTAAAAACAATGCCTGGGAGTCCTGTCACCAGCAGTGAATGGAAAACATACAATTATGAATCATCATCTTGTAATGTGGCCAGTCTCCTGACCAAGACGGATGGAGAATTTGTGGTGCTAAGATGTATAGTATGCCACAGTCAATCGTACACGACAGTGGTGAAAGACAAAAACAAAATCATATAATTTGACCCTTGTCCACTCTAAGGCCGAAATAATATCTTGTCTGCTAGAACGTTGTGACACAATTTTTGTCATCAAACAATGAGCGTGTGTCTCTCTGCAATCGACCTTATACCCTCCACAATTTTCTGACTGCTTACTCAGGACCACACGGCAAAGACGCAGACTGTGCATGCAAAACAGACAGCAGCGATCAAGTGGAAACTATCATTTTAACGCAGGGCATCCACATGTCACCGCACACATTTGCGATTGCAGATGCAGAAAATATAACTTTTGCAAAAGGCCATTGCTAACGTCCATGCTTTCCCACATCTCCACAGGGAGTCCATCACAGATCTGCAGGAGAAGGAGCTTCCCACACTGCGGAACAAGCTCCAAAGTGTCAACAGGGACATCGAGCGCCTTAAGGGGGACATCGAGGAGCAAGAGGCGCAGCTGTCCCTGCTTATGTCCAAAGAGGATGCGGCCAAGGCCTGTCAGTCCGACATCTCCCTCATGGATCGCTACCTGGTGAGAGATCAACCACCCAAAACAAAAAACCCCAAACACCTCAGAATCCATTCAAGCAGATGAGTGTAGCAGTAATGTGATGCAGTAGCTGTACTCGAGGCACAGTGTTTTTTTCCCCATGTTAACCTCTCAAACTTTATTAAGAGGGTTACAGTAACACTGATTAAACAGACATGTTGTTGCTTGAAATGTAAGGGCTGACACTCAGATGAGACTGCCCAGCTGGGTTGTTGTACATGCTGTACAGTAATTGTTATTGTGCAGAACACTTTTTTTGGTAATACTTTTTTAAGGTTTGAAGGTTTCTGGCACAGAAGTGCTAGAAAATACTTTAAATGTGTGAAGGAGGTCATACTGAACATTGGTCATTTACGTACCGTAGCTTTGTCACGTTAAAAAAATATTTCGATTTTTTTTGTCAGCCCCTGCGTGTACAAAGCTTCTTGATCTACAATGTGTAACTTGAGCCATGAGAAACAGGTGCATATGCAGACCACAAGAGCTGTGGAGGACTCCAGTTACCTGGTCCCATAAGCCTTCCCAGTGTCTGGTGCACGGAGAAGAAATCTGTTTGCAAAAGTTACAGGTTATAAAAGTTACCACTTCAGTGATTGACATTAATAAACTGTTGTATGAATAAAAATGTAGGCCGAGCTATATATTAATTGTGTAACTGGACAGGTTATTGAGAGAGTGACATGGCAAGTGATTGCTTATTTGCGAAATGCATCATATGGTTATCGGCAGGTCTTAACCATCAGAGTCACTGTGGGATGTATTACTAACCTGCCCATGAGCCGTTTTGTTGGTTTAGAGAGCATGAGTTTTATAACAAAGAGCATGAATACTTATGCACCTTGTAGCGAGTGACTTCTCCTCCCCTTCGCTACACACCTATTGTTACTGAATGTTAACTTATTTTTTTTATAAATTTACAAAAATGTCTGAAAGCATGTTTTCATTTTGTCATCATGAGCTATTTTCTGCACATATTGTAAAATGAAACTGTGCTCAAATCAGTTTAGAATCATGTTGTTGCGTAACAAATTTTGCAATAAACGAAGGGATGTGAATGCTTTCTGGTGGCACAGAGAAAATGGATGGTGCGGTGCACTTTTCTGCTTGTTTTTGTTTTTGAGGGGATTCACCAAGATTTGTCAGTGTTTGTGAACCACAGATAACCACAGTTTTTTTTAAGACACCAAGTGCTTTTGGTATTTTATGTGCACACTGATTTTTTGTGTGTTATTATGTACAGCTGCACAATAGGAAATGCCATTAGGACACAACTTACTATGACAACAGTCTGCATAGAAACACGTTGAAAAACTTGTTTCAGTGGTGTCATTTTACTAACAGTAATGTGAAAAGGAGACCTCCTTCCTATGTACAGACCATTCTCTATTCACCCTACATCAAGGACGTTTCTGTTTTGTAACTGTAGGTATTTGGTTTGCCCCCCTCCACACCTCACAACTTAATTATGAATGTCTGATTTTCATGCACTGATATGTGTTCTCACCTGTGCCGTATGTGTGTTTAAACAAACTCAGTCAAGCTCTGAATTCCTCCCCCAGCCCCTACTGTACGTAACTGCTCTTCTCTCACTCTGCTTAATTCTCACCTCAAAACTTGCCTGTTTCATTAATACTTCATCTCTGTATAACATACCCTACCCTCTGTACAACATATCATCTTTGCTTGTCTTTGACTGTTTGCTCTGGTGCTTGTCTGTCTGTTTTACTCTGTTGCAACCTAAAGTTTGAGAAAGGTGCTGTATGAATTTAAATGATGAACTACTATTGTTGTTGTTGCCGTTGGTACTATTATTAGTAATCATTTACTGACTGTGTGATTGGTTTGCAGATGGACCTAAAGGACGTGGAAAGGAGGATAGCTCAGCATGCGGCCAAGCTTCAGGGAGTGGACCTGAGCCGCACCATGCAGCAGGTCAGCCAGGAGAAGCAGGAGGCCCAGCACAGGCTGGACACCAGTAAGTGTGCCGCATTGGTGTGCCGTAACACCTGGGTGTCAGCGTGTGCTCCACTTATTATTCTTTCCTCCGATTTCCGTTTTTTTTTTTTTTTTTTTTTTTTTTTCAAAATTGTCCTGTAGCCTCATCAACAGTTTTGGAAAACGCGGTGCATTTTTAAAAATATTCCACTGTACATTGACTTGCCATGGAATTAATGTTGAAACGTTTAAATGAGTCCAGAGTTTTTAGAGTATTAACAGGAAGTGAAGACACAAAGAGTTGAACCCCTTGGTTTTTTGGCCAGAGATTTCTGAGACATGTTTCTTTGCTCTTTTTATTACATTACATTACACTTAGCTGACGTTCTTATCCAGGGCGACTTACAGTTATGTACAGAGTTTCAGTTCCAGTCCCTGGAGCAGTGTGGGTTAGATACCTTGCTCAAGGGCATTTCAGCCATGGGTAGGGTGGGATTTGAACCTGCGACTCTCTGATCCCAAGACCAACTGCCTAACCACTAGACCACAGCCGCCCATCTTTCTCCCCTGTATTTCCTTGACCAAAGCATCGAGCAAGATGGAGCTGAAGCGCAAGCTGATCCAGGACCAGCAGGAGCAGATCCACACGCTGAAGAGTAGCGTGAACGAGATACGGGCCGAGAAGCTGCAGGTCAGCAGCAACATGCAGAAGCAGAAGCAGCTGGAGGAGCAGTGTGTGGAGTTCACCACCGAGATCCAGGCACTCACCAGAGAAATAAAGGTATGAATGACCCTGCATGTGGTCCAAAAGAGAGTGCACAGCAGCTTGAGCAGTACAGGAGCAGATAGCAACAAGTGCAATCAGAGATGGCAACCTGGTTCGCCAAGTGGACGAACAGGGTCATTGCAATGCGGGCGGACAGACATACAGGCACACACACACACACACACAGACAGACACATACAGAGACAGACAGGATCATTGCAGTACCTGGTCAATCCCCTCCGGGGGACCAGGTAATAACGGAAATAAAAAAGGGTCTTCCCCAAACTAGTGTCCAGGATTTGGACTAGGCCCCTTATCTCCAGTGAAGAGCAATCTTAATACTTCAGCATACCGAGACATTTTAGATGGTGTGATGCTCCCAACTTTGTTGCAGCAGTTTGGGGAAGATCTTTTTCTATTCCATCATGACTGTGCCTCAGTACACAAAGCAAGGGCTAATATGAATACAATGTCCATGTAGTCCATTTAATGGTCAGGCGTTCGAATTTGTCTATATTTATATCTATTCTCATTGTAGAAAATGATGGTGCTTATGCTTATGGTGCTGTGTGTGTGCTTGAACAGTGTAAGTGAGTGTTATGTGTGTGTATCTGTGTGTGGGTGTTATATGTGTGTGTATATATCTGTGTGTGGGTGTTATATGTGTGTGTATTTGTGTGTGGGTGTTATATGTGTGTTTGTATCTGGGTGTGGGTGTTATATGTGTGTGTGTGTCTGTGTGTGGGTGTTATATGTGTGCGCATCTGTGTGTGAGTGTTATATGTGTGTGTGTATGTGTGTGTAAGTGCTATATGTGTGTGTGTATGTGTGTAAGTGCTATATGTGTGTGTGTATGTGTGTGTAAGTGCTATATGTGTGTGTGTACTGTATGTATCTGTGTGTGGGTGTTATATGTATGTATGTGTCTGTGTGTAGGTGTTACATGTGTGTGTGTATGTGTGTGGGTGTTATATGTGTGTATGTGTATGTGTGTGTACAGTATGTATCTGTGTGTAAGAGCTATGTGCGTGTATGTATCTGTGTGTGGGTGTTGTATATGTGTGTATCTGTGTGTGAGTGCTATGTGTGTGTATATATCTGTGTGTGGGTGTTATATGTGTGTATGTATCTGTGTGTGAGTGCTATGTGTGTGTATGTATCTGTGTATGGGTGTTATATGTGTGTATATATGTGTGTGGGTGTTATATGTGTGTTTGTATCTGTGTGTGGGTGTTATATGTGTGTTTGTATCTGTGTGTGGGTGTTATATGTGTGTTTGTGTCTGTGTGTGAGTGCTATATGTGTGTTTGTATCTGTGTGTGAGTGCTATGTGTGTGTATATATCTGTGTGTGGGTCGTATATGTGTGTATGTGTATGTGTGTGAGTGCTATGTGTATCTGTGTGTGGGTGTAGTTGTGTGTAGGTTTTGTGTGTGTGTATGTATCTGTGTGTAAGTGCTATGTGTGTGTATGTATCTGTGTGTGAGTGCTATGTGTGTGTATATATCTGTGTGTGGGTGTTACGTGTGTGTGTGTGTCTGTGTGGCCACAGGAAGCCCGGGAGCAGATGTCCCCATTGGCTGCTGCTCTGGAGAAGCTGCAGCAGGAGAGGCAGGAGCTGATGGCTCGCCGCTCACAGAGGCAGAATGAGGGCCAGGAAAAGGTGCTTCTTCAAAGTCTTCTACAACCACAGACAGTGCTTGCTCTCTCTCTCTCTCTCTCTCTCTCTCTCTCTCTTTTTTTTTCTCACTCACTCACTCTCTATCACACACACACTCTCTTTTTCAAACATGCACACACATTTCCACATGCGTGCACATTTCCACATGCGCAGCAGCACTTTGACATTTAGAATCAGTTACTGTGTCTGACACATACAGATCACAGTGTTGATGAGTCATTTAGAGGTGGGCTGTAATACTCAGTGTTACAACCAAGCAGCAGTGTTCCAGGCTAAACAACAAAGCCAAGACTGAATGCTCTAAAGTTGCAATACCTCACACATCCATTGGGGCTGGCTGCAGAAGCAAGCAACTTGCCATAAGGTCATTCCATGCCAATGCTACCAATACTGAGAAAGGTTCCATGGGCACCATCTCAGATTTTTTTTCAAATTGCAGCAGATATACTTCTGTGGGAGCATTGCAAAATCCCCAATTTAGATTTTATGGCCTTTTAAACTTTAAGGGCCACAACCCTTTTTTGCTCCCGCTGAACGCCACATTCATTTTTTAATGGTTTTTGGAAGCCCATAACTTCATTTCTACAAAAGATGTATGCCTGAAAATTAGTACTCTTCCCCTACTTTATTTGAAAGGACAAAATGTGCATCGAAAAGTTGGATGGATACTCGCCTCATGGTCAGTATGAAGAGTTGGAGGATAAACGTCTGTCAGATGGTTTTTATGTCATGTTTAAAGTGCAGAACTACACAAAGAGGAGAGAGATGGACAGCGAAACATTGACAGCAAATAAGAACTGGTTATCAATCATGACACCCAGGTTTACTGTAGCTTTGGTTGGGCTGGGAGTTCTGGAAGTCATTTTTAAAAGAAGATTGTGATGATTACATACATTGGGCTAGATGACTAAGAGTTTGGTGTTGAGAGATTTAGCTGAAGATGTTGTCCCTAACTCATGGATATAACATGGAGACAACCTGTGAAGTGTGTTGCAACTGTCTGGATGTGTAGTAGGAGTGATGCCTTTATAAACTAGATGTACCGCATAGCGGTACATGGTATGACCGCCGCAGTATATTGAAATGTGGGAACTGTTGGTGTGATGAGTGTGTGGTAGAGCAGTGTTGTGAGGTGAGAATTCCTGTGGAAATGATTTCCTGGAAGTGGGCATGGATGTGGGTTTTGAATGTGTAGTTTGTAGGACTGATTTGTGAAGGCAAGGAATCGGCAAAATGAGATTTTGTACAATTACAGCGCCCCCTATGGACCAAATGTTATGGCATGTTCTGTGGTGTTAGAGGTCTTTGTGGTGATTGTGCATGATGTATTTTGTGCAGTTCCCTCCTTCTCGGTCCAAGATATTGGCAACTCAAAATCCCAATTTTTGCATTTACCCTTATCACTAGGTGGCGCTATGCTTCAAGTGAGAGTTTATGGGCTGGGTCAATATGCCTCTGTAACAGCTACATACTAACACAAAATCGTTGTCTTGGGCAAAATTGTTGAGTTATTTAACAAAAACAGTTTTTCAACACCTAGCTTCGCCAATAAACATCGCCCCCTATGACGAAATGTCACAAAATTTAGTACACATGAAAAGAAAGATGTTTAGAGATGGCATGTCAACTTTGATCAAATTTGAGCAATTAAAAGCCAAGATACGGCCATTTGAAGAATTTTAAGCTACGTGTTAAATGTTCTTTGACGTGTAACTTCGGAACGGTTTATCTCAAGATAAATCCTTTGATAACTTTTTGTCAGCATTGTCTGTAGATTACATATACCAAATTTGGTGAGATTCACATGAACAGCCTATGACGAGTTCGTTCAGATTCGTTTTCGCAATATTAAAATTTCACGGAAATTGTTTTCGTTGGAAGTGGGCGTCGACCAGTGTTTTCAATGCGTGAGGGTCAATAGATTTCACGATAAAAAAAAAATTGTTGTAAACATAAGCATTCTCTAGATAATAGGCAAAATGACATTTTCTACAATTACAGCGCCCCCTATGGACTAGATTTTATGGCATGTTCTGTGGTGTTAGAGGTCTTTGTTGTGATCGTGCATGACGTATTTTGTGCAGTTCCCACCTTCTCGGTCCAAGATATTGGCAACTCAAAATCCCAATTTTTACATTTACCCATATCACTAGGTGGTGCTATGCTTCAAGTGAGAGTTTATGGGCTGGGTCGATACATCTCAGTAACACCGACCTACTAACACAAAATCGTTGTCTTGGGCAAAATTGTTGACGAGTTTTTTTACAAAAACTGTTTTTTGACACCTAGCTTCGCCAATAAACATCGCCCCCTATGACGAAATGTTGCAAAATTTAGTACACATGAAAAGAAAGCTGTTTAGAGATGGCATGTCAACTTTGACCAAATTTGAGCAATTAAAAGCCAAGATAGGGCCATTTGAAGAATTTAAAGCTACGTGTTAAATGTTCATTGACGTGTAACTTCGGAACGGTTTATCTCAAGATAAATCCTTTGATAACTTTTTGTCAGCATTGTCTGTAGATGACATATACTAAATTTGGTGAGATTCACATGGACGGCCTATGACGAGTTCGTTCAGATTCGTTTTCGCAATATTACATTTTCACGGAAATTGTTCTCGTTGGAAGTGGGCGTCGACCAGTGTTTTCAATGCGTGAGGGTCAACAGATTGCACGATAAAAAAAAAAATGTTGTAAACGTAAGCATTCTCTAGATAATAGGCAAAATGACATTTTCTGCAATTACAGCGCCCCCTATGGACCAAATTTTATGGCACGTTCTGTGGTGTTAGAGGTCTTTGTGGTGATCGTGCATGACGTATTTTGCGTAGTTCCCACCTTCTCGGTCCAAGATATTGGCAACTCAAAATCCCAATTTTTGCATTTACCCATATCACTAGGTGGCGCTATGCTTCAAGTGAGAGTTTATGGGCTGGGTCGATACATCTCTGTAACACCGACATACTAACACAAAATCGTTGTCTTGGGCAAAATTGTTGACAAGTTTTTTAACAAAAACTGTTTTTTTACACCTAGCTTCGCCAATAAACATCGCCCCCTATGACGAAATGTCACAAAATTTAGTACACATGAAAAGAAAGCTGCTTAGAGATGGCATGTCAACTTTGACCAAATTTGAGCAATTAAAAGCCAAGATACGGCCATTTGAAGAATTTTAAGCTACGTGTTACATGTTCATTGACGTGTTACTTCGGAACGGTTTATCTCAAGGTAAATCCTTTGATAACTTTTTGTCAGCATTGTCTGTAGATGACATATACCAAATTTGGTGAGATTCACCTGAACGGCCTATGACGAGTTTGTTCAGATTCGTTTTCGCAATATTAAAATTTCACGGAAATTGTTCTCGTTGGAAGTGGGCGTCGACCAGTGTTTTCAATGCGTGAGGGTCCATAGATTTCACGATAAAAAAAAAATTGTTGTAAACCTAAGCATTCTCTAGATAATAAGGAAAATGACATTTTGTACAATTACAGCGCCCCCTATTGACCAAATTGTATGGCACATGCTGTGGTTATAGAGGTCTTCGTGCTGATCGTGCATGACGTATTTTGCGCAGTTCCCACCTTCTCGGCCCAAGATATTGGCAACTCAATATCCCAATTTTTGCATTTACCCATATCACTAGGTGGCGCTATGCTTCAAGTGAGCGTTTATTGCCTGGGTCGATACGTCTCTGTAACACCGACATATCACAAAAATGTTATGTCGTTGGGTGAAACGTTCACTGAGCTATTCAGCAAAAACTTTTGCCGGTCTCCCCCTCTTTCACGTACGCTGGCACAGCGGGGGGGTGGCCCAGGGGGACCAAAAGCTTCTATTCGCTCGAAATGTTCTAGGGCTACATGCCTACAAAGATTCATGTCCCCCCGAGTTTCAGTGTCCCGGGAATCATTGACGGACATTCACTGAAAAAAAAGAAAAAAAAAAAAAAGGGAAAAAAGTCGCGGCAACTCTATAATGACCGCTTTCGCTAGCTTCGCTAGCGGCGGTCATAATAACCATTTTGAGGGGATAATCAGACCTAAGGAGGTGATAAATTGCAAGGAGAAGGGGGCACACATCAATCTTTGGGATACCCCAGTGGAGGGATAGTCGGATAAAAACCTCATCAACTTTGTGCTAATATACCTCAGGGATCTGTACTTAGGCTCCTTCCTTTTTTCTGTTTATACCACCAATTTAGGGTAGCTCACCCATTACAATGGGTTCTTCTGCTATTACTATGCGGAAGATGCATTAGGCGGATGTAGCATAGTTGTCCTTCACCTCGGGTGGTTCTACAGTTTCTGCTTGTATGTCAGCCTTCCTCAGTATTATTCAGTTGGAATAAAGGATCATTTTAAGCTAAACGTTTCAAAAAACTGAGCTAATGTAGTTTCAGATTTTCTCACATTAACTTCCGTCTTTGTTCATCTACATTAATCCCAGCTCAAACCGCCGGAAGCTCTGGTTCTTATAATTGATGGCCACCTTATACTCCCTGATTTTGTGTCGAAGTCTTATATAGTCGCAAGTGGTAGTGATAGTGTTTAAGCTGTATTTGAATATATTTGTTTGATGTATACCATATTTGCCTACTGTATTTCTAATGTAACTTGCTGTTTATTATACTTTTTCCATTGTTCTAAGTTGATTTGGAGAAAAGCGTTTCCCTAATACTTAACCGTAACGATTACCATAACCGTAAAAGGTTGTCCTTTTCCATGCCACAACAGTGGGGGTACCTAGTAAGATAGAATTCAAACGAAGAATGCCGTATGCCTGAAATGCCAATGCTGCAGACTACAGATCGCAGGATGTGGTGGCTTACCTTGTCATAGGCTGCTGATAAAGCCAGCATGATAAGAATTACATACTGTCCTGCAGCGCTGGCTGCACTTTCGGTTTCTGTCACGGACAACAGAGCTGTTTCAGTGGAGTGGGCGTTGGTAAAACCTGGCTGATTTTGGTCAAGAAGGTCATTTTGTGAGAAGAAATCAACAACCAGTTCAGACCAGTGCTTCTCCCAGGAAATTTGGTAGTTAAGGTGGCGGCTGTCCGGGGGAGGTGCAGGGTTATGGCTGAGAAATACGTCCCTCCAAAATTGTTCAGTTTAGTCCATGACATTGTGTTTGTTTTAGCTTTCCAGCTGGTATTAGAATCTCAGTCACACCTCCTCACCAAGACCGGCAAAATCATAGGGTGAATATTTATTAAATAGAGCAGCCGGGGTAGCCATTTTGTCCAGTTTGTTTTAGGTTTCAGTAAGGGCTGTAAGAGCTGTAGAGGTTGATGGTTAGCATATGCAGATAGAATGCCAGCTCTGGTAAATGCAGACTGACAGTTCCAAAATTCAACAACAGACCTTGCCCTCCACAAGACACATACTGGTTAGGTTGATTGTAAGGATCATAAATTAGCAAATTGGTATGATAATGGTGCTTGTACGTAGTGGAGACAAAGGAAATGAGTGGAGGACTATAGTTTAGAGTTAAGAGGATAAGAATTTGTTAGAAAGAGAGGAAGCACTCATGTTACAACTGTAAATCTCCGAAAGATAGGAAAGGACACACAGTCACATTGAGGTGCAGGCTAGGGAAGATTACAATTTCAAAGAAAGTAGCACACACTCCGTTTTGCTTCTTTTTAAACCCTTTTATCATCCATACCTGGCGTTTCGGCAAAATGGCCTTTTTCATCGGATGCAACCTTGACAAAGGCTATTTCGCTGAAACCTAAAACTACAACTGTAAATGTCCCCATGTGTTGTGACCTTGTCTCACAAGTAGGCATACATGTTCACATTAGGGCTTTGACTCTGAACTTCGTTATTCAAATATAATTCGAATATTTTAAAATTCTTCTTCTTTCAAAAACATCATTGACTAAGTGCAGGAAAAATTCCTGTAAGCATGTGTATTTCTGATGGAGCATTAACTGTTTCGTGACAACATCTTCTGTTATATTCCGCTCATTTAATCTTCACTCCGACACTGAATATCTTGTTTGCTCAATAATAACAATGCATATTTAACACGCATAAATATTTAGTCTTCCGTTTACGTAGCCACAACTTAAGTTTGATACCAATATAGGTCTTACTGACGGCATTCAATGGTCAAAATGTTATTAACAAATGTTTGAATATATTCGAATATTAATATTCATAAACAAACGAACTTCGAATATGATTTTTGAGCAAAAGTCAAAGCCCTAGTTCACATGAAGACTATCTAGCAGAGTACACAGAGGCCTCCATACAACACACCACATTTCAATCTTTTTTTTATTACGTCATCTTTTTTTCTGGTGCTTCTCTTTTAGATCAATGCAATTAAGGACAAAGTGAAAAACATAATGACACTGGAGCAAGACATAAAGAAGTATGTGGATGAGGGAAAAGACGAGTATAAGGAGGTAATGCGTCAAAGAATCAAATACAAACCATGTGTAAAAAGTTTCCTATGATTTCAGAAAACATAATTCTTGCCCCTTTTTTAGCAAAAAGAATCAGAACTTCAGGAGACAAATACAAAACTGTATGAAGCAGAGACACTTCGAGAGAAGATCAACAAAGAAATGGCCAGCATCAGACAAGACATAGACACACAAAAGGTAAATTTATGTCTTTATGAATGTCAGGAAGACAAATAACATGATAAAAATGAACTGAACTACTGAAAATTGTCATAGCATTGGTTTAGTGGAAAGATGAAAAAGCTGAAGTAAGGTGTGATTGTGACTTAAGCTTTTTCTATTTAAACACATAGAAGCACAACACCAGCTGGTGAATATGACTTTGGGAAGGCTTACAAAGAAAATATTTAAAACTTTTATGTTTGCTCAGGTCCAGGAGCGTCTGCTGCAAGACAATCTCACCTTCAGAAAGCGCAGCGAGCAACTGAAAAAAGTTTCAAAGCAGCGAGAGGATCTTCTGAAAGAAATGGGAAACATGAAAGTCATGGAGCTCCGACAGTAAGGCTTCACCTTAAGTGTGTCAGGGAATGCGCTAAGCACATCCCTAACATTCACAATTTACTAAACAAGTATGTGTTGTGTAGCATAAAACCCTTAATAGTTGTCATACCTGCCACCAACATACGGTTACTATGGCAGGGTTATCTGATTGTATAATGTATACTGCTAAGTAAGGTTTTAAAACGGCAAGCAGTACATTGTGGACAGTCATGGAAAGTTTACTTGCTAACATAACATAAACTGGCTGGTGAACACCACAGAATAATTTTAGATTTGTTTTTGTGCCAGTAACGAATTCCACTGATATTTTAAAAACGTCAGTCTGTGAAGTAAGCCAGTGCAACTAGGTATTTCAGTTTTAAAGTACAAGATGTGTTGTGAGAGATCAAGGCAGATAAAGGGGGATGAGATAGCTGTAGGAGTATTATTTAGTGGTGTGAAGATAGGGTAGTTGTTGAAGTATGGGGTAGTAATGGAAGGATGGGGTAGTTGTATGTAGTATATGGGTGTGGAAGTGATTAGAGGATGGAGAAGTTGCAGGAGGATGAGTTAGTGATGGGGAGATGGAGTAGTTGTTAAAGGATGGGGTAGTTATGAAAGGATGGAGTTGTGGTATGAGAGTGGGGTAGTTGTGAGGAAGATGGAGTAGTTATGAAAGGATGGAGATGTGGTATGACAGGGTGGTAATTGTGAGGAAGATAGGGTGCTCATGGAAAGATGGGGTAATTGTAAAAGGATAAGGGAAGTGAGTCAGAGGATGGAGTAGTTGTAGGACTGTAAGGTACTGATAGAAAGATAATAGCATTATAGAATTTTGAGCAGGGGATTGGAGCATTAGTTGTAGTAGAAGGAGTAGATGTTATTTTAGGATAGCACGGTCTCTGGCATAGGTGGATTACAGTGTTTTGAACAGGCCCAGCGGAAATTATGGCGACCCTCAGCCACAGAAGTTGCATAGTACAAGACAACACTTGCTTTGATTGGCTTCACAAGTCACAAGCAAAGCCATTCTGATGACAAAGCCCATTTGGACTAGTATCATTTCCCACCAGTGCAGTGAGAACAGAACACTCCAGTATGCATCCACAGCACATCATTTCTTTTTTTGTTGGCTGTACAACCCACGCAGATTGTTTGGTTTGCAATTGAGTGCACACATTAAGCCATTTTGTTCATCAGACTAAAGAAAATCCAACAGGGGAATACCACTGCTCTGGATAAGTGCTTTTATCAGCTGGTGACTTGCAGCGTATAAGACAAGCTTAATCATTAAGCACCACAAGTGAAAAGCACACCACTTAAGAATTATGCCACAAATTTAAACTGTCTTGCGTAATTGAATACTGGGTGTATTCAAAAAGTGTGTTGAGTGCTCATCCATAATTTAGTAGCTAATAGCAGATTGCCATCATGCCACAACTTTGCTGCCAATTAAAGCACATTAAAAATAATTGAAGGAAGTGAAGGTGAAGGAAGAAGCTACAAGTCGTGCTTGGGTGTTGGCTCAATAAATCAAAGTCCGTCTCAAGTCTGTAAAACTTAACATTACTTTGTAATGGTTTACCTAAACTAGGTGTACCGCATAGCGGTACATGGTATTATCGCTGCATGGTGTTGATTTTTACAATATGAAATGCAAATGCTAATAGGTTAGAATTAGCCTGGTAAACCAGCCCCTCATACTTCATTTCATTTTGTACAGAGGGTCTGGGCCAGACACCGTCAGAAACAATTTCTTCCTGGAGGTGTGGACTCTGCAAAAGTTTAAAACAAGCCTCTGCCTTTACCCAATCGCTAACGCCTGGCCGTCACGTATGCAATTAGCCTACCTACGCACCACAATTCAAATGTAGCACACAAGGTCAACGTCACGGCTAACAAACACACCCTCTGTTCACTGATTGGATCGGTCTTGCTGAGGCCGACTAAACGACCCTCAAGAGATTCAGGTCCAGACCCTCTGTACAAAATGAAATGAAGTACGAGGGGCAAGTTTACCAGGCTAGGTTAGAATGGCCAAGTGTAGTAAAATGCTTGCAAGCATGGCTGTACAGTTATTTTTGTATCTGGTATTGAGGGTTTTAAGACTGCACTTCCAAAGAGAAAATGCAAAATGTGCAGGGTCAACTGTTGCAGATTTTAATTCACAAAAACTAGATTAGATATGAAAATTGTGCATCAGTAGTGGTTTAACTTGTTGTGTTTAATATATACTTAAATGACATTTGAAATTTGTATCCTTAAAAAACGTACGTGGCCATCTACATGTCCCTTAATTGTGTTGAGAGGTGGCAGTTAAGTTAATACTATAGTATTTTATGATTTGCCTCACTGGCAATGGGGCTTCCTTAAAACATTTGTATAACTAGAATCCTGTTTAATTTTAAAGCGTATTAACTTATTTGTTAGTAATAGATGGGGGTTGTCAGTGCATTAGGTTGAATGGAATTTAAGTAAAAAATGTTTTTAAACCATATTGTTCTCCAGATAATAACAAAAATGTCATTTTGTAAAGCTACAGCGCCCCCTATGAACCAAAGCACTTTATAATTATAATTTTTACATTTACCCATTTCACTAACTGGTGCTATGCTACAAACAAGTGTTTATTTACAAAATCCCACTTTGGCTGTGAGCCCAGGAAGTCAAGGGACCATATACTAAGACATTGTGCTACAAAGGTGTAGATTGTGGCATATTCTACAGAAAAAAAAATATATCTTTTATTTTTGGGTAAGAAGTGTGTTTGTGTGGAAGTGGTTGTGCATTGTGTCACCATGTTTCAGGATTGTAAAAATGGCCAGCCAGAGTGAGAATAATGAAAATGTGGGTATCATGAAGTCTAACAAAAAATGCTCTAGCTCAGGTGACATAGGAGATGACCGAGTAGGTGCAGGGAGAGAACAAGTGTGGGTGGTGTTGTCTTATTCTCTTTTTTCCCTTTCTTGGCGACAGGCAGCGGAAAGATCTGGAAGACAAACTGGAGGAACTGAAGAGGAAGCGTAGTGTGGCACTGGGACGACAGAACGGCTTCAAGGAGGAGATCGTCCGCTGCCAGAAGGAACTCCGTGAAGACCAGTACTGCCACGCCGTCGACAGGTTCAGGGACAAGATGATCATCATGAGAACCACGGAGCTTGTCAACAAAGACCTCGATATCTACTACAAGGCCCTTGATCAGTGAGTGCACCTTTATGCAGTGATGGGCAGCCAGGTTTTAGAAGCTACAAGCCAATCCCATGCATTTATTCTAGCCATTCACTAAATGACCTTATTCTAATTAGAACAACTCTTCAGCTAGGTTGAGGGGTTCATTTTTAAAATCACCTGTATTAAGTGCACTTATACCACAGCTTGGTTAAATTTCCCATTGTGATGCGTTCTTTGGAATGTCAGTTAATGTTTTATATATGCAAACCTATAAAGTAGTGCTTGTGCTGAACTTTAAATGAACTGTAAAGGCGTGACAGCTTTAGGAAATGATGAACAGATAGAAGTACACAGACTTATAGGCAACGTATAGCTCATTATGTCATGGTAATGATCAGTATTAACCTTTATTTCACCTTTCATACCGACTACATGCTGCCTTTGGCATTCCGTCAAAACACCAAAAATGAAACAGTTGCTTGCTTTCTTGCTATCAGAGCTTTGTGACAGCTGTCTGCAATATGTCATCAGATAGGAGGCCGCTGAATAAGACGAGACTCGACGTACATTTCTTCCCTCGTTTTTGCACACACTTGATTTTGTCACACAAGGTGCTACAGGTGGACTAAACAGTCGTCATAGAAATCTATGAATATTTACAAACTAATGACTGTAAACAGAACAAAAAAAGACAAAGCCAAAAAGTCAATTTATTGAAATTTTAATTAACCAATTTACATTTGATAAGACATGGCTTTAATGTAATATATATACATATGTGTATGTATGTATTGTGTATATTTAGCCGCAAGTGGCGATGACGAGCCCTCGCACTTCCGGTCCTGCAACCCATGACATTTCACCTGTTATGTTCGCCTCAATCTTGTATGTGCTGTTTTTGTCACTTCAGCTTCATTTTGTTTATGTATTTCAACATTTTCATTGTTGGAAGTGGCCATTGACAGGCGATTTTCATGCAAGAGGTTCCACTGAATATAAGGAAAAAGAATTTTTGTTTGATTTTAAACCATATTATTTGACAGATAATAGCCAAAATGTGATCTTGTAAAATTACAGTGCTTCCTGTACATGAAATGTCAAACTGACCCCAACTGACCCCAACACACCTACCAAATTTGATGAGTGTAGCTGAAATTATATGCTGAGCACAGGGCTATGAAACATAGAGGGGCACTCTGGAGTATCTGGGCCACACCCACAGCCAAACCTCTGTCTCTGAGAAGCAGTCATTAGTTTCTGATGTGTGTGCACGTTTTTGTGCATGGGAAGTGTCGAGTGGCCGAGTGCAGAAGAAAGAAAGAAGGAAAGAAAGAAAGAAAGAAAGAAAGAAAGAAAGAAAGAAAGAATAATCTTTTAACAAGCAATAGGACTTTGCACCTGGTGCAGACCACAACGTTCCGTGCTCGGGCCCTAAGAAAGTGTGGCGGGTGCAGGACAGTGGCCCTTCATTCATAACCTTAGAGTAGCAGATACTGCCATTCTGTACAATATGGTACAGACAGACTGCCATTAACTCAGTTGTGACCTTCCATTCTCCACTAAAGGTGGTAGACAGAAACCCTAATATATTACTGCATTTGAACAATTTACACGTTGTCCCTCTCTCAAAGGGCCTCATGTGTTATTAGGTAAGCTCTCATCTCACCTGATCTTGGTTTTACCTCTTTCCATATTGCATCAGAAGTGTGTCAGCTAGTTCATGAGGACGTTGATAGAAACCTGACCAAATATAGGCCTAGGAAACCAAGGGAGAGGGGAAAAAAAAACATCTTGTGTTATCTCCGGCTTTTGTCAGCTCTGACATAGACGCTTCCTCTGAGGAGCTCTGTGGTTAGACTTTATGGTGGGTGAAGAAGTGGATGACTAAGTGAAGATTACTCAGGAAGGGTTCTTCCATTAGAATAAGACCTCCACCCCCCCCCCCCCCCCCACCCCCCCCCCGGGACAGTGCTTGGTGCACCGCTGTGATGTATGTAGCCAACGAACCAGCACTTTGAAGCGAATGTTATGCATGTTAGTTGCTATGATAAACATTGCAAGTGTGACATTGATATGGAACGGTGCTGAAGTTTTAATTTTTTTTGCCAGAACTGCTTTCGAGGCGTGCATGATATATGATTTTATGACCCTCTGGAATGGAATGCTGCTTTCTGATTGGTTGCTAAGCATGCACTGAAATTGTATATCATGCACGGCAAAAAAGTTTAAAACTTTAGCACCGTTCTATATCAATACCTAATTAAAGGTATGTACCTATAGCAAAGTTCTTAGGCTCCACCTCGTTACTACGACCCCACCCCACCCCACCCCACCCCCCAAGAAAACCCTCAAGGTTAGGGCAGTACAGCCCTCGAGGTTGTGTCGAGGTTCTGCATCACTCTGTTCAATGAGACAGTCCTTATGATTGAATAACCTCGACAGCGTCCATTACATGAATACTCCACCTCTTGCTCTTGGCTGAAACTTCAGTTGTGTGGTGTGAACATTTGATCAGCTTTACAACGAAAAACCATAATACACATCAGTATTCACCTTTCACACATGCCCTGACTACCTTTTAATTATGTGTCAAATCAAAACCAGACAGCTGTGTAGAGAGAAGAGGAAGTGACTATGCTTACTGCCATAAAGGAGTTGACGTAGATTAGCATCATTCTGTCTTCCTGTGGCCTCTAAAAGTTTTTTTTTAGGTGATGGAGCTGTGGATTGTTCAGATTATGATGACTGAGCACCCACCTGCAGTCACAGAAACAGAGAGAGGCTCATTTTTGGCTAGGCTTTCTTCACGACAATGTTTTTTTAACCAGTTCAGTCAATGCTCTTTCCCCTTGAGAAAAGGGTAAATAAGAGATGTCCATTGAAATACACTGTTAGGATTTGGGCTTTTTATTGTGGTGTTTCAAGGGTTTTATAGTAGCCTCTCTGTTTTTATTGAGCTCTTTCTGTATCACGTTTCAGGTTTTAATGGTACGAGTTCTGTGGCGTTTGTAGTGTATGCCTTTTTTTTTTTTTTTGCCAACACTACTTAGATATTACATAATGCCCTTAAAATGAGTATGGCCTCACGAGTGACATGGGAATGTAGAGTAGATACTCAAAAGGAAAACGGTATTTGGTTTTGCCACTCAAATTAACCTTCATTGGGAGAATCAGTGCCAGTGTGTCATCACAGTACTGTGCCACTGTGCATACCTGTGATTGAGGCGCATGCCACTCTGTGCCGTTAACAAGGAAAGCACCATCTACACAGGCCACAAAAAAGCCACAACAAATTTAGAAAATTCGTTTACCACTTTAACATGACGTCTACACCTGGCTTTGTTGCACCCAAGTGACAAACCTCATTTTGATGTAAATTGAATTGTCAAGTCAAGTAGGTTTTTATTGTCGTTTCAGCCATATACACAGTACATAGTGAGACGAGACAACGTTTCACCGGGAACAATTGGTGGTACACGTAACTGTTAAAACACAATATAGACAAGACAGATACATAATAGTGCCTACATACACTACTGAGGGACTACACAGATTCACTTCACCCACTCACACACGCACTCACACACACACACACGCTTACACTCTCCTGTACACTCCTGTACATACAGTGCAACACAGTAGTGAACAATACAACACAGTTGTAAACAAGGCAGGTCAAGTTTGCAGGTGACCTAGAACAAACACTCTAGACAGGGCATGGCTTTTAGCAGAGCACTGTGGCTAGTGGTGTGATTTGTAAACAGTAGACTGTTCTACGTAAATATAAATAATAGCAGCAAGGCTAGTGGTATGATTTGTAAACAAGACTATTCTAAATAAATATAAGTAGTAGCAGCAGAAAAGTGCGGGGGCATAAGGTGCGGTGTGCTGTGACACGCTGGTTTGCAACCTGAGTTGTCCAACCTGTTGGCACTAAGTTGCTTGTGTATTTTGTTGACAGGACAATTATGAAGTTCCACAGCAAAAAGATGGAGGAGATAAACAAGATTATCCGGGACCTGTGGAGAAACACGTACCGAGGACAAGGTAGTCCGCTGTGCTGCACGCGTAACCGATGCCAGCTAGCCTGGCTGTGCGAGTAGTAACCACCCCAACTCCAACACCTCAAGGGGATACGCTATCGATTTATCTAATAGCCCGGCTTTTAGCTTACTTGGTAGTGCATCTTCCTCCCAATCCAGCAGTGCTTTTTCTCAAACGCCAAGTTGCTAACTCGTTAGCCACTACTGTTGTTGGTACTACAGAAGTACTGCCCCAAAGACTACCTTGCGTTTCTCGAAGCCTACTATGGTAGTAGCCTACTATGGTAGTGAGAAACTTCGGAAGTATCTGTAAATGGGAGCAAGAATTTAACTGATCTTTACCATCAGAGCAGTTCGTATTTTCTGGATCCTGTAACCACAACAACTCTCACTCCAATTCAGACCTTGTGTGATTTAGGTGACCCTTTTGTTACACTATGAGGGGTGTGGTCTACAGCTCCATCTCCAGTGGTGTAGAGATATAGCTCCTGGTTCCCCAACATCAAGCCAGAACTGAAGAAGTCTTTTGGATCCAGTTTCTTACAACTTAGCTCCTTTGACTCTCTAATGTAGTGTTTTGTTTTATGCCTTAAGAAGAGTAAAAACATTAGTTTTTTTTTCACACGTAATTCATTCATCAAGGTTAAGACAGTGTCAGGATAAGGATTAGAACAGTTCTTTTATGCCCACCTCCACTGAGAAGTCAAGCACCCAGCAATAGCATCACTCTGAGTATAGGTCTGGACTGATAACTACCTCCATCAATTGCAGGTTATAAAATCTTTACTTCCATTATTAAAAAAAATGTTACATCCACATTAAGACTGGAAGACACTACAAGACTGATTTGTGGGCTGCTTCTTGTGCTCTTGCAGACATCGAGTATGTGGAGATCCGGTCAGACATGGATGAGGGCGAGTCTGCCAAGGGTAAAAGACGGGTGTACAAGTACCGCGTGGTGATGGTGAAGGGAGATACCGCACTGGACATGAGAGGACGCTGCAGCGCTGGGCAGAAGGTACCTGAAGCAGCAGCGTTTAAACACCAAGCAAGCTCGGCCTTCAACTCCACAGTGTGGCGCTGGTTAAAATTATCCCAATAGCACATCTACAATCACAAGATTGCTTTTTTTTTAAATCATTCTGTCTCGTGTTTTTTTTAAATAGAGAGGTGTCATTGTAAACCTGCACGGCACTGGCCATTTGGAACATTATATCTGACATTATATTTTATATTGCATATAAATACACTAAAGTGGCAATATGCAAGCATGACCAGCTGTTGGCTAGGAAGCGTAATGTAAAACCTCACCTCATGCTCACTGGGGGGAGTGCTATTATATTCCTTTTTAGTCATCCACTAAATGTAGCAGATAATGTGAGACGTCACACCCTTGTGTATTTGCCTGGAAATCCCTATATTTATTTCTAAAAACAAAATGACGTGTAGTAGGAAGACTCTGCAAGTTTATTACTGTCCCGTCCTCCAGGAAGTGCCGACACAGCTTTGCGACGACGCAAATGCGGACGTTCACATGTTTGTGGTATACGCCGTTTTTCTGCTCTTTTTCTTACATGCGACGATGCGGTTTTGTTGTACACAACTGAAGCACCTAGGAATTTCATCCATGTGACCTGCTCTTTGTCTGTTTTCCCTGTGTCAGAGTACTGTGAAAATAATATCTTTTTCAAGGGATCTTTTTCATATGGCTGTGTTTCTGACACCATAGATCTATCTTAGCCTATGGGTGTGCATGCTCCTGGGTGAACCAGTGGACGAGGTGTGGCCTTCCACGTCGTGGGCATATTCGGGATCTTTGTTTGGATGTCATGGCTTGCTCCATCAGTGGCTTCCTCCATTATTTCTAGTGAATCGTTTGAATGTGGATGCCCTGTTTAGCTTTGGCTGTGCTAAGTGATCGAGTGATTCGAGTTATCTCAAGTGAATCCACTGATGTGGAGCATAAATTTATGCATTAAACTATTTTATTTTTACTGAAGCTAGAAGGAAGGAATTGCATAAGAAACAAGGTATATGACTAGTTTGCTTCACTCAGCAACTGGCTGTCGCTTAAGAATGCTGTGCAACACTGAGATGAATTCATAAAGACCTATGCACTGGCTCTTCCGCTACTCTCCTTAAACAGAGCTTTGGTCAACATTGCCATCAAGGCAACTCCTACTCATGACTGTTTTCAGTACAGATGACATACAAAAGCCCACATAAACAGTGGTTGAAATGAACTTTGCATAATCTGAAACTTAACCAGCCGCTGACAAATAATGGGTAACATTTACCAGCCACTCAAAGGTTAATTGTTAGACTGTAGTGTCAGTAATCTGCCAGCCAGTTTCATATTTTATCAGCGCACACACACACACAGCACTGTTAAAGGACATGGTGGTCCTTTACAAAGGTATGATGTTTTAACATGCCAATTTTCATTTTACACTGACGTTCTCCTGTTAAATACAAATGTATAATCCTCTAGGTCCTAGCTTCCCTCATCATCCGGATGGCCCTGGCAGAAACCTTCTGTCTCAACTGTGGCATCCTGGCCCTGGATGAGCCCACCACAAACCTGGACCGTGAGAACATCGAGTCTCTCGCTCATGCGCTCATAGAGTGAGTACACAGCATCCTCCTGCAAGGCACAACCAGTAATGTCCTATTTATTGCAGTTAAAGGAGAACTTCAGTGTAAAATGAAAATTGGCATGTTAAAACATCATACCGAGTTGGTATGTGTACGGAGGAGCAAAATTGATTTAGCCTGTTGCATTCAGAGTTTAACTATTTTTTATCGTTTTTCCCAGAAGGCTAACAATGGAAGTGGTAGGTGCCCTTAGATGAAGCATGACGGCTACGCTATTTTTAAACCATTAAAACAGCTCGAAGAAACTCCACACTCCATCGGTAGTACAACAAAGGCCCTGACATTAAAAACGAGGCACTGAGAACTTTGTAAGTGTACACAACATTTATTAATAAAACAGTTTTGACAAGCAGTACCTTGCTGTAGTTTCTCGTCGCTGCCATGATGAAAGTCTGCACAGGTCGATTGACGAACACGAACCAGCAGGAAGAATAGGAGGAGAGGTAGTACAATCATCTTGTTTGGACTTTCATCATGGCGGCAACGAGAAACAACTGCAAACGACTGCATGTAAGAACAGCTTTTTAAATAAACGTTGTGTACATTTACAATATTCTCAGTGGTTCGTTTTGAATGCCAGAGCCTTTGTTGTACTACCAATGGAATGTGGAGTTTCTTCGAGCTGTTTTAATAGTTTAAAAATAGCGTAGTCGTCATGCTTTGTCTAAGGGCACCTACCACTTCCATTGTTAGCCTTCTGGGACAAACGATAAAAAATAGTTAAACTCTGAATGCAACAGGCTAAATCAATTTTGCTCCTCAGTACACATACCAACTCGGTATGATGTTTTAACATGCCAATTTTAATTTTACACCGAAGTTCTCCTTTAAGCTATGTTTTGCGATATGCATATCATGATACTGTATGTTGCGATATAATGATATTTTTGATATATTGTGCAGCCCTAGTTGCAGACATTCCTTATATCAGAAACGATCTGTGGTAGTCATTGTTTACTTCCCTGGCTGCTAAAGATGCACGCGAAGTCATTCAGGCAAAGTTATTCAGGCAAAGTTAAGGAGAAATTCAGTGTAAAACGAAAATTGGCATGTTAAAACATCATACAGAGTTGGTATGTTTGCTGACGAGCAAAATTGAGCTAGCCTGTTGCATTTAGAACTTCACTATTTTTTACCGTTTGGCCCAGAACATACCAACTCGGTATGATGTTTTAACATGCCAATTTTCATTTTACACCGAATTTCTCCTTTAATATAGGGGTTTTTGGATGTACACGAAGTCCCTCTTGTAATCACTTTGTTTTACTTTTCAACAGAATCACAAAGATCCGCCAGAAGCAACGCAATTTCCAGCTGCTCATCATCACCCACGATGAAGACTTTGTGGAGTTGCTAGGTCGTTCAAACTACATGCAGTATTTCTACAGAATAAAGAAAAATATAGAGCAGTGCTCAGAGATCACTAAATGTGATATCTCGTCCGTTAACACTTACCTACACTAAAATGGACTGCAGCCATGTTGGGCTAGAGTCCTCCGTTAGCACCTGCACTAAAATAGACTGCACCTGTGCAAAGCAACTCACTTTAAGGTTGTCGTTGGCCTTTTAGCCACAGCCTTTCACGGTTCAGAAACAAATTATTCACCTCTTGATATAACTTGGAATACATTTTACATGAATGAAATGAAGTGTGTTAAACCATGCTGGAAAGTGCCCTTGCCATGATTAAAATCAAAGTTGAAAACAAGCTGGTGTGATGTCTGTGAAGATTCTCTTTTATCCAGGTAGTGGTAGTCAAAAGAGCGAAGTTGTATGCAACTGGTCTTCTTTTGGAGCTTGAAGACCTTTCATGTTTCATCTCCCAAAAGGCTTCTTCAGTTCTGGTCTGATGATGGGGAACCAGAAGCTGTATCTCTGGACACTGATTTGATCACGGACTGCAATGGGATGTCAAGGCGGAAAAACTAAAACAAGTAGTAATGTGTCCTTTTTGGTTGGTCAAAGATGAAATTCGCTGCTGTGTTCTGGATCATCTGCAAAGGCTTCACAGCAAAGCCAGACAGGCCAACCGAAATATATATTGCTAATAATAATAATCCATTTTACTAACCCATAGCCTGTACAAGGGGTTGAGCGAAATACTGTCTGGATGGGGAAAAGTCTGAGAAAAGAGCAGGCATGTTAGAGGCCTTGCCAGCTACTGTAATGCCCTTTAATTGGTGAGTTAAGTAGGTCTGCCCACCTGAGATAAGAGGAAAGGTATTGCTCCTTATTGGTGTATCCCCTATGAGGTATCCCTGTACTCTCAGTACAGTGTCTTCTAAAATTATCATATGTCGTGGCACATTTGAAGCTGTAGAGGGCGCAGCAGAGAACAATTTTTCAACTCTAAAATGCCCCGGAATGTAATTTTTAGCTATGGAGGCAACATTTTTTTTATATTAACACCAGTAATTTTGTGGTTCTCCATATATCAGCTATATCACTTCATTACAATTTAGGGTGCAGGGACTGTACCTATGGTGACATGCCATTGGACCAGTAGATGTAACCAAGGTCAATAGTGTCCATGATTTCAGTGTAACATCAGTCACACGTTATGAAAACTGAATAGATGTTATTGCAGGTGTGCAGTTTAATGTAGTGTTGGTACAACCATCCTCACACGGCACACTATAGTAAAATGTTGGTGCAACCATTCTTACGTGGGGCACCGTAAATAAATGTTGGTGATAATTGCTTTTAATTAATCAGTCTTATTAAAATCAGTCTTGAGGATGAGTGAGGATCTTTGTTGGCAGTGGTTCTCAGAGTATTGTAGCAAAAACAAGACAAAACAGTTTATTTCAAAAGGTATAGTTTATTAACAAACTACAGGTGTGAACTAATCCTACAGGTAGTGGTGATGTGTGTGTGTGTGTTTATGGAAGGCAATAAGGTGGTGTGCGTGAGTGAGAGAGGGAAAAGAGAAGGAGAGGGTCACGCGGCTCGATGTCCCACAGGAGAGGGAGAGTGTCTCTTTAGGTCTGCTGCCACTTGGACAAAAGAGCTTTAGCCCGCCAGGGGATTTAAAGGGTGTGAGATGTCAGAAGGGTTTATCACCTGAGGTGTGGCTAAGGGAATCATGGGTAGTGTAGTCTCTATGTGATTGTACCTACAGTACTTTATGTGGAACATTACCAAGTACCTCTTATTTTCTTCATTAAAATTGCCAGAACATTGACTTTACTGCAGGGACGTACAGCCAGCGCCAGTGTAGTCGTGTGGCTGTTTTCTCATCACTCTAATCCGGTATTCAAAGAATGTAGATTCTTGAGCTGTATCTCTACCACATCTATATCAAGATATTACTGTATGCTCTGTGAGCTCAGAGGATGCATGATGTGTGAGGGCTGATCGTGCAGAATCTGCCCTGTGCGCCGCATATAAAGACAGCCGAGAAACTGAATTAGGTAGAAGACCAAAGCTGTGCTCTTGGTGAAATCCCCCTAAAAAAAAAAACAAAAAAAGAAAAAACACCAGACTAGAATCGCGCAACTTTAAGTGGACTTAAAGTCAGCCCAGCCACACCGCCGCCACCACAGACTCCCATATGAAAGCAGTCACTGCCAGGATGCTTAACTTGCTGCTCATCAGTGTTATTGCTGTTCTCATCAGCGGAGCCCCTACCTCTCAGCGTGAAAGCTGTGACCAGCTCAGGCAAATCATGGACCATGTAAAAGCTTGGAAGAACCAAAGTAAATTGGTAAGATTTCTTTTTCACCAAATTCTTATTGGGACCTTTGATTTGTATGTTGATATTTAATAACCATACTTTTAAGCAGAACATTTGAAAAAATGATTTATTTTCTTTCTTTCTTTTTTGGTTTAAAAGATCAATGTCTCAGAGTATGTGGATGACCTGAAGCTGTCACATGAGAATAGTGTACCCTGTCTGGTGAGACACTTCTTTGCTTTTGCAAGCTTTAAAAGTTGCAGTTAGTTAGTTACAAGTTAATTGACTTTTTAGGCTATAAATGAAAATGCATTCTTTATTCTTTTACAGGCTAAAACAGGTTGTTTGTGCAGAGCACAGATCATCCTTCACAACCTAAAAGAAAAGGTTAAAAATAGCACGCGGGTGACAGAAATCCTTAGGACTTTATCAATCTACCGCAATCATCATCATAAAGTAAGTTGTTTTTCCTGACACCTCTCCCACCTTGTGTGTTGCTCAAGGATATAGATATTGACATGGGTATCACCATAGTAACCATATCTGGCAGGCTGAAAATATCTTATTTTACTAGCAACAAGACAATATCTGGGTCCAGAATATTTCTGCACCCCAGTTACATTCTCTCTCTCAATAAGAGCAGCGATGGTAGACTGTTCGCTATTACATTTTAAGTGCTTTGACTGCTGCTTGCTACCCAAGTAGTGCTGCAATTAGCTTATCCATTATGTGCTCACTGGATGTTGTCTAATGTGAAATTTCTCTCACAAAAAGTGTCCTGGCACTGTGACTCAGAATCAGACACAGACAGAGCTGAAGGTATTCCTGGACCAAGTGGCCGACTGCTCCAAGAAGTTGTATAACAACTGCACGCCTCACAATTAATGCTATATTTGCAGCAGTGAAGTGTCCAAATGTTTTTGTACTTTTGCACTTAATTTATTACAGATGTGTGTATGTTAATGACTTCTTTGAGAATGTATATGTATGAATTCCTGTCCTTATCCCTGGTTGCAATAAAAAATGTTTCAGCAACTTCGAAGTGAAGTATCAATCAATCAACACTGCTTTAATTGTAGCTTCCTATGGAAATGTCTTTTAAGCAAACGGGGAAGGCATTGACTGTGGGACACCTTCCAGTCCATTGAAATGAAACATTGGAGAGTCGTGTCTCTTGAAAAGACTTTATAAAAGAAATAAAAACATAGCAGAAAGATGAAACAAAGGTTTAAGGCATCATGGTTAGCCCCTTAAAATACACTAGTCAGTCCGTGTCCTTCACTAGGCATGTTTATTAACTAAGCAAGTTCAAACTTTAGGCTTAAGTTGTCCTTACGTTCAGTTATGGTAGTTGTAGGGTAACATTCATTCATTATAACAAAAACAGGCAAATGCAAACCTTTGGACGTTCCATTTGTATAATCATGACAATACTGAGTAGAACTGAAATATGAACATGTAGATGCTTCTTATAGCCACTGATGAGTACCCAAAATCTGTCTGCCGAAATTTTTCAACCATTCTTCCATACAAGATGCCTGGTAAGTTTAGTCAGGCTTGCTGGCTGCTGAACATTGTTTAGATACAGAAACCGTCCCGAATGCCTGCAGCTGTAGTTCAGGTATCAGTAGCTGTAAGTGGCTGTACGGTATTTCAGCTCTCATTTGGGTACCCAAATCTTTGCACCTGCCCCTTATTGTTATGATGCATATTGCATTGTTTCTGTTCATCCAGCACATTTAATTTCACAGCTGAAATCGATGTCTTTCCATAGGGTATAATCTAGGCCTAATAATAATAATAATAATAATAATACATTTCATTTGTTACACAGCGCCTTTCAGAACACCCAAAGTCACCTAAATGAAGTTGCTACTTCAAAAGTGCATCTGATTATACATCAAAATTGATTTTTGTTAGGGGTGCCCAAAACCTTTTGCATACCACTCTATGTTTGCACTCATTGACTGTATGGAGAGGTTGTACTCAGGCACCTCAGACTCTGCTCAATTGTGCCCTCCAGTGTTACCTGTCAACATTGGAAAGTTAGTTTTAGATGTGGAGAACTAATAAAGTCAATCCCTAATATTCCCCACCTATATAAACTGGTAACTTTTGATATTTGCTGCCAATGCGGAAATGATAAGATAATGCTTTCTTTCTCAGAAATGCTCTGCCTATATTGCAGAATCCCCAGGTCAAGTGTTAAGCAATTGAGCTTTATCTTACTTTCACAGGCTTACACTCACCAGCCATTTATTACATGCAACTGTTCATTTGCTTACTAACACAAATAGCGAATCAGCCAATCACATAGCTGCAGTTCAATGCATTTTGTCATGTGGAGGTGGTCAGGACAACTTGCTGAAGTTCAAACCGAGGACCAGAATCGGGACGAAATAGAATTTAAGTGTGGATTTAATTATATGGTTGCTGGTGCCAGACGGGCTGGTCTGAGTATTTCAGAAACTGTGGATCATCTGGGATTTTCATGCACAACCATCTGTAGGGTTTACAGAGAATGGTCGAAAGAGGAGGAAATGTTCAGTGAGCAGCAGTCGTGTGGACGAAAATGCCCTGTTTATGTGAGAGGTCAGAGGAGAATGGGCAGACTGATTTGAGGTGATAGACAGGCAACAGTAACTCAAATAACCACTTGTTACAACCAAGGAATGCAGAATACCATCTCTGAATGCACAACATGTCGAACCTTGAAGAAGTTCTGAAGGCAAAAGGGGTCTAACCTTTTACTAGCAAGGTGTACCTAATAAAGTGGCCAGTGAGTGTGTGTCAGTTGGGAAGCTGTGAAACTGGCAACACAATGAAGTGAATAAATAGTTGATATCTTTGCCATTTAAGACTTTTTGTTCTTCACGAGTCACTCACAATATTGTTATATGCCATTGATTACTGTTTTTCCATGTATGAAGGTATTGTACAGAATTGCAGTACTGTACCATTATAACTTTGTTGAGAACTGTAAAAACTAAAAAGTTCAGCTTTCTTAAAAAAATGGCAGAAACACATTGCCTTAAATTACATAAGTAAATGTAACTATCTTATGTATAGTTATGTATAGATGATGGTGAACGTAACTTAAAGAAGAATAGCTCTATTAAATTAAGCCCTTTTTGAGGCAACAAGTTCCCATGAATTTTTGAAGTAAGCTCTACTTAAATGTACTGAGATAGTGATGCTTTACAAGTAACTTGGGGATTTCCAGTCCTTTGCCAGCATGTCAGCATTCTGTGAAATCTGTAATCTGACAACTATCGTTGCTTCTAGTGTGCCACCCAATGGCGAGCAGGTGGCCTCTACAGTCATGCATCTCTTTCCTGACACAGGCAGTGGCGTTCACACCATCCAGCTTAAGCCCAACTGTGAGAGGCTGATAGCCCTCACACCAGCAGCTGCTGTTGAGGGGTGGAAATGAGCGTTGCAAAATATGAACCTTTACCAGCCACTTACAAATAAGTGGTAAAACTCACTAGCCGTTAATGAGTAAATTACTTTGTGTCTAAAATATACCAGCCACTTTCATAGTTTACCAGCATTTGGATTGTGGCCGCTGTGAATTACCATCCCTGCTGCTGTTTCTGACGGGTAGCCTACTGCCTCAAAGCTGCTGTTTTAAACTTCAGCAGAGTCTACAGTACATCTCCAGGAAGAAAACACTTCACAATACAGGACAGCTCCTCTGTACGAAATGCAGTGTAGCCTACTGCGAGGGGCTGGTTTACCACGCTAGCGCCGATGTCTGGTAAATAGTGAAAGTGATTCAGATAATGTTTATTTGATACAAGCTACATATTTGCAGCTATAGGATACAATAGTGTTACACGGGTAACTTTAGGTCTTTCAAAAGTTATTTCTGACTGGGTCAAAGTTTCGCTGTCTGGCGGTTAGACATGTTAACCGTTAGCTTTGTGCTGCAGCATGAGAAGGCCTGATTATCCAGAGACTTGATTGGGCAAGGGTCCACGACCCCAGCCAATGGGGATTAGAACAGGTAGACCCTTAAATGTCATCTTAAGTCATTCATTACTAATGCAGACAAATACATCAGTTGTTTATAATTAACATTTTCTTAAGAGAGAAGACACAATTTTATTTCAAAACTCTGAAATTTGAGAAAATGCATTTGTTTTGTATTTTGTTTATTGATGTTTTAGTGGGCTGTAGTAAGGTGTGTGAAGAGGGTACTTAAAGTGAGTAGTCGGCCAGGGGCCCACAGGCTGTTAAATCCAGCCAATCGGGGCAGTCCTCCATTGGAGCTTTTATAGTACCTTAAATTGCTATTATATTTTTTTGTTCGGTTAACACCAATAGAAGATACTACAAACCTCTCACAGCAAGTCACTGGAAAAGGCTGTTTTTAGATGTTGATTTGCAGCCATATCTTATGTAATTTGTAACGGTAATAAGGCCCAAGGAAACCCGGGAAAACCAATAATCAGATAATCCTATTTTCTAAATATCAGATGTCCACTGACCCCTCAAACTTTTTATCTGTCATATTCCTTCACTGGCCCACTGATTACTTCTAGCAATTATCATTGCAAATCATTGATAAATAATTTATTTTCATTCAATAATTCATTACGCTCATTAATAATTCCACTACACAAATATGGGCGCCATTTGATTTTTGGATGTGGAGGACATTACGGCAGGACATCTTTCATTTTAGTGTCAGTACTGTTTTACACATTTGTGCACAGCATTTCTGTACAAATATAGAATCTTTTATTTATGATTATGTGTATAATGTCATATGTTTGAGACTGTGAGTAATATTACTTTAGTGAAGTGGAGAGGCACGGTGTTGCATATTGGGCTGTTCCTCTGGTAAGTGTTAACAATCACGTCAGTTCAGAGATCACAAAAGCAAATTGAGGTGATGGAATGATCTATCATTCCTGAGCACTACCAGTTAGCCCCACTCTGAACTCTGATCTGCTTTCATGGTTCCGTAGATACCATAGAAAACAAAGGGAAATTTCTGCACCCCAACCCTCCACACACACACACACACACACACACACACACACACACACACACACACACACACACACACACACACACACACACACACACACACACACACACACACACACCACACACACACACACATACTGCAGCTCTTTGTGGATATGGCAGTCCTCTTTGCTGAGTGTGGCTGTCGTCCTGCTTCCTTGTCAGGCAGAGCCCTGTGTGCTCTGAAGTGTGCGACTCGAGGTTTCTAGCCCCGGGGTGTTCCAGAGGGCATGTGGGGGTGCTGGGGGTGCTCTCTGCGCACCGTGAAGCTTCTGCTGCTGCTGCCGCTGCCGCTGGATACTGCCAGGTCTACACAGACACTTCTGCCTCCTCCTCCTCCTCCTCCTCCTCTGAGGGCCCCTCTAGAAAAACAGGCATCAAGGGATCTTGCACTCCACCCCACCCCACCACACTCCACCCCACCCCACTCCCCCTCCACATGGTTGGGGACACTCAGCGTTCCCCTTGCTTGTGCCCAGTCTGGAAGTCCTCTATGGGCCGCCCAGTGCTGTCAGAAGGCCTCAGCGTCACCACCATCACCACCACCACCGCCCCCGGGCCGTGGCTCCCCTCTGTTGACTGAAACACGCACCTGACGTGATGGACTGCGAAAAGGTGACAGCGGAGTGGATGTGTGCACTTGCAGCAGGAGCAGGAGCAGGAGCAGTGGCTGAGCTAGAGCAAATCAACTACACCACTCCCAAACTCCTCAGCAGGGGATGTAGCGAGACAAAGACATCCTTCCTTGAAATTGGCCCGTGAATGTACACATACAAACACACACACACACACACACATACGCCCAGGAGCAGGTGGAGAGCCAGAGCAACCAGTACACCATCCCTACACTCTAAAGGTGAGCATACACTGTAAACTTGAACCAGCTTTAAAAGAAAGTGAAGGCATGAAATTTGTATTTTTGGTAATGTTGGTTTAACTTAATGCCATGTATGTTTATAATGTGCATACCATTGTTAAGTTAAACTAACGTAAACATAGCCATGCAGCATGTTTACTTTTTTTTGGTTGGGTCTGTGTTTCACTTTATACAGTGCGCATGCAGTAACTTTAGCTTTTTTTTTTCAACTTGAGTTTCACACCTCATTTTCTGACAGGATGATTTCGAAAGGCTGCCTGCGGCCGATTTAAGTTCTTCTGATTTCAAAATGTAACAAAGCTCAACAAGTTCAACAAGATGAGTATTGTCATCTTAAGAAATGGGTATGGCAAGACAAAGGTGTCCTTCATTTTTCAAATGGTCCCATAAACCCACTTACACACACACACACACACACACACACACACACATACACACAGAGTGCATCTGTTTGTGCAATGCTGAGCCGGTCCCAGTGTGAATATCTGACTGGTTGCATCTCATTGTCAGGGACACATGCTGGGAACACAGGCGGCTGCTGAATAATGCATTGGTAACACAGTTGCATTCTTTAGAGGGCACAAGCTCACTGCAGGCAGTTGGCATTGTCACCAATGCTTCGATAACTGGTTCCCAGGATTATTGGGTGGCATTATCCAGCCATGCTACAGTTTCCATGATTATTGGATGCCATGCAAAGGAACAGTCTGTGGCTGTGGCCATATGACACTGCGCAACACTTAGCATGTTTTAACAGGTTTCTGTGTCAGAATTTTGTATGTATAACCAATGAGATTACACATTTGTCAGTAGTCACACAGCAAAATCTGGAGAGTTAAAATTTCTGTGTTAAAAATTTGAGAGTTGAATTTAACTCCCAAGGTGATGTTTTAACCCTTCAGAATTTAAATGGTGTCCTGAGTCAAGGTTATTTCACATGTTGGAAGTGGTTCTTTAACTCTGAAGAGTGTAACACTATATAAACCCTCAGAGGTGTTAAAATCAACTCTGTGGGATTCAATTCAACTTTGTGCTATACAGGAAGCATGTCATGTTTTGGTCTTCTTGTGGTATTAGACTCCATATTTATGTAAAAATTGCTATGGATTAAAGAAAAAAATCTTCATTTGTTGTTAGAACCAATATACTAAAATGTTGGGATAAATGCAGTTGGCACAATGCAGTATTTAACCCTCAAACTAACTGAGACAGTCTGTGAAGATGTCATAAATCATTAAACACATTCCATCCTTTAGCCTAATGAATATTAAAATGATTTTGGTTGGATGATCATTAAATAGTAAATACTAGTAAAATTACATTTTTTACATTTCAAAATATCAAAACGGGATGAACAGATGCAGTCCTTTCATTTTTTTGCTGTTCTAGAGTTAAGTTGTTTTTTAAATAGAAAAGTAGTCATTTTCTATTGTTGCAGTGCCCTTTAATCACACACAATTAATCTAAACTGTGCTTTGAGCATTGTGATACATTCCTTTGTATTTCCTTTGGTCTAGGACAAGTTGACAAAAAAAAACATTAAAAATATGTTCACTTTTGGGTCTGCATGTATTTCATGTAATATGCTTTGAAAGGAAGGGGTGAAAAAGACAATAATTTGGTTGTGCATTTTTACTTTTTTTAGCCTTCAGCAAACATCAAGCACACAGAGGGTTCGAGACCTTAGAAACTTAAAAAAATCCTGAAGGACAGAGAGAGAGAGAGACGCCCCAGTTTCACCTCAGAAGGGAGCCTCATGTTTCGCTGTAACCGAATCTCACTGGGTGAGCGTGCAACACAGTGGAGCCGTGCAGATGGTTGAGTCCTGAAATGGCTTGGCCCGTGACGATGATGGGAGACGACTAATAAAGCGCTTGAAACCCAGTGTCTGCCTGCACATCGCTAGCATTCTCATTTTTATGCTGCTGGCATGACATGAATAATTTAGGGCGCGGTTCTTGGTTCTGCCATCCCCATTCCCGTTTGCGCTTTAACCGGAGTGCCAAAGAATAGCAGTCACCTGGGTATGGGCTGGGGTAGTGGGGGGGCGAAACACGCTATCTGTGACTAGGACTGCATATCCTCATTCTGTCAAAGTTACACCTTCCCCTTCATCGACCACGAGAGCTTCTCATGCAGCTAATGCATAGGGAGGGCACCTCTTAGGGTGGTTTGAGGAACCAACCCCATCATTTCTTTTTTCGAGACCTTTTGGTCAACCTAAATTCATAAATTTGTCAGATGACTTGAGCTATAACTGGCTCATACTGATAGCGTCAAACTTCATAACCTTTCGAGCCCGGGAGCATTACAATACTGAAGGCTATACCTTGTGTAACAAGGCGCACAGAGGAAACCCTTTACCGGTTTGGTAAAGACTGCAACCTTTCAATCAGGCATGAATAATTGAGCCTCCATCACTCGCCAAATGCTCCATGTTTGCGTTTAACATCATCTCAGTTTACCGTCTGACATGGACGTTATGATATCAACTGGGCCATTAATGTGATCAATAATTTATAATTCTATTGAAACGCCTAACTTTATTTATTTTACGCATGTCACCATCTTAAACAGAACAGCTAATAATGGGTCTATATTGACAGAAATTGCACATTTCAATAATGGTGAGATGAGATCTTATGGTCTATGCGTAAGTCTAATTATATTTTCGTTAATTGCCTATTTTGCTGTATAGAGCCAGATGATGACATCAAAACACTCTCAAAGCACGGACTGAGCCACGGGCTGATGCAGACAGATTAGCAAGCATAAGCAGAAAAAAAGACTTTACATTATGCTGAAACGCAACATCAAAGCGCAGGAAAGGAGCCGGAGTCCTGCGGCGTGCGCCAAACGGAAACCCGATGAGACCGTCTGCATGGTCGTGACCAGGAGGCAACCATGGGAGCGCGTCTCAGGCGATGCAACATGAGGCGCCTGACTGCAATTGAGAGAGGTGAGGGGAAAAGGAGGAAGAGACTTCAGGTAACACAAAACACGGAGGAATAGAGGTTTACCTTACAAGCAGCTCACAGTTTTTGCTATATTTTATTGTGAACTTGTAATCCTCTTTTTTTCACTGACGAATCGTTTTATACCATTTGTATACCAGTATATGCTATAATCAGAAAACGTACCAAAAACTGAATATTGGTATGTAGCCTACTGAATGACAAAGGGCACATTTTGAGATCAGCTGTCGACATAAAATTAGGAAAACGCTCTCTCCATTTGATTTAAAAAAATAAAAGGAGATATTACAGACAACCAGTGTCACGCCAGAGGCTCTATTGTTTATTTTAAGGATGTGTGTCTGTATGCAACTCGAATTTAGGATTAATGGCAATTTGAAATAAAAAGCATATTCTTTTATAGTCAAACTTTTAAAGCTTAATTTCGCAGTAATGTGACTTAACTGAAATTTCGTTTCTATAGCATAATCATCATCAGACTAAAACGGTAAATTGAAT